>JAUMHE010000043.1:18201192-18219957 GCA_032359235.1 Enteromius mattozi | reverse complement strand
GGGGAACGGTGCCTTGCTCAAGGGTCTCACCTCAGTCGTGGTATTGAAGGTGGAGAGAGCGCTGGGAATTCACTCCCCCCACCCACAATCCCTGCTGGACCTGAGACTCGAACCCATGACCTTTGGGTTACAAGTCTAACTCCCTATCCATTAGGCCACGACTGCCCTAATTGTTACTAATGTTAACAAATACCCGCAAAGCTGCAATATTATATGCAATGGTGAATTTCTGATTCACAGTTCAGTAGAACAACTCTCTCTCACAATGTTTTAGTACACATATCCCCATATTATAATGATAACATTCACAATTACGGCTGCAAAATTTATCCACATGGCTCTATAATGAAGCAAAAGCAGAAAACAGGAAAAACAGCAAGTATTTACTATGGTTAAAAAAAAAACAAAAAAAAAAAACCTTGCCTGAACAAAGATGACATCACTGTCTAGTTAAATGGCCCTATAACTAAAAAGAATTGTGGTTGAAACTGGGACATTTAGTCCTGAGTGTAGCTATATTGTGTACCTAAAATAGATTAAAAGGAAATGAAGGTGGAAAAAAAACAAAAAAAAACAAAACACATTTGAGCCTAAACTTATCCTGTTGCCATTAACAAAAGGATATCTAAAAAAAAAATAAAAAAAATAATTCAAAAACCTGACAAGGACACCCAAGGGTTAAAGCACAGTAGCTCAGAGAGTGCATACAACACAAAACACATCCAAATCCAAGTTATTATTAATAATTAGATAATGATTCAGATTATTTGGATGATTTGAAAAAACTAATCAAATGATTTAAAATGCTTTCATTTTTAATACAAAACAAAAATCTAGTTAAACATGGTCACGTTTATTATAATTCTATACATCTCATAAATAATTTCTAATTTATAAATCTCACTCAAACACTGCAGAATCATAGGAGCATCTTTTGACCTTGTTGTAAAAAGACGGGAGTCCACCATTAACAATGTGCTGTGTAAACAAAATTAGCGAACTAATAAGTGATGCTTTAAATCAGGTTCTTTAAGCACCTCTGTTCCTCATGATGAAGAAAACACATTCTTCTAATGGAACAAGACTGATTTGTGCGTGATCCAGGAGCATGTGCGTGTCTTTTACAATCCTAATAATAAGAAGAGGTAAAAACAAATCTATTTGACCACCCAGGATGGGTCTTTTCTGATACTTTCATTTTCCGGGCCTAGAATAGCCACCCCACATGTCTGCTGACCGACTCCGAGATACCTGTTTAACAAACACACACACACAATAAATATTATATGAATACAAAAAAATAAAAAATAAATAACCAGCAGTCAAGCATAAATATATTTTACAATTTTATATTTTGAGTAATTTTATTAAGTAATTATATTATTTATATTTAAATGTTTTGTTACCTGCCAGCGACGTCAATTAGGTTTTTATCAGTCACAGCGAACAGCCTCTCTCTATATCTTTGTTTAATTTCATCTGTAATGCCGTTTAAAAAGCGCCCCAAACCTACAACACAATAACAAGGTCCTTGTGAACTAGAGAGCAAATATCCAAAAACACAAACCAAACAACATCCAAACACTTTCCTCTACACTTTCCAAAATGTAAACAACAGTCACAAATCATCAAAACCAGGGTTTCCCAAAAAAAAGTTAATAATTAATCATAAAAATTATATTTTAATTTATTTTAATTTTTTTTTACATTTGAACCATAAATATACTGTCAAATATTCATTTCAAATATCTGAAACCTAAAACAACTATAGTATAATATAGTACATATTAAATAATACACACAAATCACTCAGTGTTCAAGATACAGTTCACTTTACGGACCTTTATCTGAGGGGGCGATAGGTGCATCAACGGCTGAGAAAACTGAGAGCTTGGCCTCATCGATGTCCTGCTGGGTAAACTTTCCCGCTCGTGCCCACTCTACTCCACCACGGAAAGCTGACAATGTCTGGGTGGAGTTTGGATCTCTGAGAGATTGCGATGATAAGTCGGATAAAAAAAGCATGATCAACATCATTATATATATATATATATATGTATGTATGAAAGAAACACTCTAATGGGTACATTGCATCAGATCCAATGAAACGGGTCATATGTACCTATAAGAATAAAATGAGAACAGACCACCTCCTCCCATTCTAGCTCCACCTCCATAAGCTCCACCCTTTTCTCTGATCTCTCCATGCAGGAACTTCGCAGTCATCATCCTTGCTAAAATACACAAACTGAGAGAGAACAGCAGATGACAGACTGTGAATAAACAAAGGACTGCATGATTAATCAAAATAAAACCATAATTGTAATATCAATTTTATTCAATAAAAGTAAAATGATATATACAATGAAGATCATTTTCCAAGAGTGTGTATGTTGTACCTGGCGTAATCAGCGTGTGTGAACGGGACGGCTCGCACACACTCGCTAACAAAGTTCACATTAAACGGAAGCTGGAAATATGTCTTCATCTGACAGGGTTTAAAATGAGGCTTCTGGCAGGATGAAGACGGAGATCGATGAGAACGCTACAGATTAGTCAAACCTGAATGTTGCTGTAATGTTATACAAACACACTCACCGAGATAAGTTTACGACTGGCAGATGATCCAGCTTGAGGATCTAATGTTCTCTACAGGAGGAAAAAAACAAACAAATCAAAGCATAATTCATTGTGAAATGCTGAGTCTTCTGAAAAGAAAAGTGTGGCGTCTAACCTCCACAACACTTGGTCTGACAGCTTTGCGCTCCTTCCTGTTGGCTGCTATATTACCCATAAACCTCTCCACCTCTCCAGCTGCTTCTGACATTTTCTGCGGCGTGGCGTTTACCGCACATCTGAAAATTAAAATGCATTTATAAATCTGTATACATAAGCCTGTATACTATATTAATTAATTGTTATTAGTTGCTAAAATTAAATTTTGTTAATTCACTTTAAAAAAAAAATTTTATTCTTGTTTTATTAGTTTGTCATGATATGGTATCATCATTTACTACTTTTCATTTCATTTAAAATGAAAATAAAATAAATATTACCAAAAAAAAAAACCCTCTTTCAGCAAGTTTTACTTTAATATGATGTAGTAAAAAATTTATATATATATATATATATATATACACATACACACACATAAAAAAAACCAAAACTATTAAAATATGATATCTGAACATTGAGAAACTTGCCTTTAAAGCTATCCAAATTAAATACAGTAGACAATTGACAAAACATCTTCATGGAACATGATCTTTACTTAATATCCTAATGATTTAGGCATAAAAGAAAAATCATTTTGACCCATACAATGTATTTTCGGCTTTTGATACAAATATACTCCTGCAACTTAAGACCAGGTCCACGGTCACATATATTCATGACAAATTCAAGAGTAACTAAATTTTAAATAGTCAATTAAATATTATTTACACAAACTAACAAAAATGTTATATTAATATATAAATTATATCTTCAGTAGATATAAAAATAACATTTATATACAATCTTTCAATTTAATATTTGATAAAAATTCTAATATTTCATGAAAAACTTTTCCATTAATGCAATTTTTTCCAAGTATAATTTAAAGAAGGACGTGCCAATAAAATATATTTTTTAAGTTAAAGAAGACTTTTAAAAGTCACCTTTCAAGAGATATACAGTACATGGCTTAGTCTTGTGTGGTTTATGTGTGTTTACACAGTCTGGTCATTTCTATTTTCGAAATAAAACCAATGATTAGCTCTTTCAATTGTTTGTTTACCTCATGCTCTCAGGATTCAACAGGTGCCTCTTTAACCGGGGAAGTTTCCTCAAAACTGCAGTCAGATCAGTCATCTCGGCTATTCTTTTCATAAACTTCACCTGAAATTAAAATAGAAACGTGCAGCAATTTATTCTACTCGAAGCTGTCAAAGACCGATCAACACCTCAGCACTCACCTGGTCCATCCCGCTGAAGGTCTCCTGCAGGTCTGCTGTGGGCGTGAGGGTCCGAGCCGCACGCGTCATCGCGTACATGTGACCAGAGTACGAGATGCCATTGGACAGCTCCTGCGCTGACATCATGACCAGCACACGCAGACGCTGCTCGTCATCAAAATGAGGGCTGGAGATGTACACGACAGATTCAGCATCGCTTACTAATCAACACACTTTATAGAGATGTATTTTTCCTATCTCTTTACAAAAGACTAACCTGTTGAAAATGTCACTCCACAGCTGAAACATGTCGGGTAGATTCCTCTCCAGACAGGAAGATGAGAGGATAATACTCTAAAAATACACAAATAAAGACAAAAGCGTAGATTGCAGTCACAAGCTCAATCTTCAGAACAGCGTCTCAAACCTACAACCTTCGGGTTATCAGTTCTGAGATTTTAGCTACTATATCAAATCACACCTGCTTTAAAAGCACATATGCATCATATTGATGTAAATTCACATGAAGGTGATACCTGCTCATACAGATCTAGATCATCAGTGTCTGGAATGATCTGTGGCGATACAGACATGCCTCCAGTCTTCAGCTCAATACGCTGAGCCTGCTGACGATAATCCAGCTCTCCACAGCCCAACCTGAGATTACATGATCATTACATCATTCTGTGGGGTTGGTGTGTTTTTCCCCTTTTTTTCTTGAAAGAAATGAATACTTTTATACAACAAGGATATATTAAACTGATAGGAAGTAACAGTAAAGACAATGCTACAAAAAATAAAAAAAACTGC
Organism: Enteromius mattozi; assembly: GCA_032359235.1. Classification (NCBI taxonomy): domain Eukaryota; kingdom Metazoa; phylum Chordata; class Actinopteri; order Cypriniformes; family Cyprinidae; genus Enteromius; species Enteromius mattozi. The sequence goes on along the minus strand of JAUMHE010000043.1, from coordinate 18,215,212 downwards.
TATTCTTCTGAACTTTCTATTCATCAAAGAACCCTGAAAAAAGAAACTAGTGTTGTTTCCACATAAATATTAAGCAGCACCATGGTTATTTAACACAGATAGTAATAATAAATGTTTCTTAAACAGCAAATCAGCATATTATGATTTTCTGAAGGATCATGTGACACTAAACACTGGAGTAATGATGCTGAAAATTCATCTTTGCATCACAGAAATAAATCACATTTTAAAATATATTACAATAAATACAGTTACCTTAAAATAGAAAGGTAATATAGGCTTTGGACAATATTTTGTCTTATTAAAACAATACCTCCATAAATACTAGCTAAGAGCTGATTAGACTATAGAAAATGCTTCCAACTCACATACTTACATACATGTATATGTATAAATAACCTTAGCATTAAATTTGAAGTCATAATTTATTAACCATTTAATATATTAAGTATTACTTACTAGATTTGTGATACTATAAATAGTATAACAAACACAGATTTATAATACGAAGCCTCATATCAGCAAGTCATGCATAGTGCAAAAATAAATATCTGCATATGCCAATATTATAACAAATATGCATAAGGCATAAATACATATACTGAATATATAACTGCATCAGTCCATAATAATGCTGCTGGATGCCACACTAAATATCACATTTCAAAAATATTAAATAATTCCCCCGGCCCCAAATTTTGAGCTGCAGTGTATATAGAGTATATTTTCACACAGACTTGTCTGATTGTTTGTTGGTATATAATGGATATTATAGAGTTCATGTTATAGTATGTGGCAGTGATAAACAACAATTGTTTCATACTTGGTAACGACGCTGCAGAACAGAGGAACGTAGATCTTCAGGTCTTCAGGGAGAGAGTTGAGGTTGCACACTGCTCTGAAATACACCATGCCGTTGGTGGGCTGCTCGCAGTACTGTACAGGTACACCACCTACAAAGAGACAGTAAATGTATCAAATGGTTTTTTTGCATCTATAGTTTTAACTTCGAATGTGCTTGTTGTATGTATGCATGTGTGCTTCACCTGCGGTTCCCAGCTGTACAGGTGTGTAGGGAATGATGGGCTCGATGTCAGACACCTTTAATGCAGGTAGACAGGAAGCGTCCTGAGTTGTGCTTTGAGCAGCCAGCAGCTGTAAACCTGAAGTAACAACAATAATGTTAAACTGTCTACACAATTGTTGTCATCCTTCCTGTGCTCTCATGATCACACCTTTCTCGTAGATGTCTTTGTGGTCTGCATCGCAGAGGTTCTGTATCTTCTGCTGGAGCTTCTGTTCCTCAGCTTCAGCCTGCTTGTCCAAGAATCTCTCATCAGGACTCATGGTGAGGGTCAGTCGATGGGTGTTATCCTGAAACAAGCACAGACACACATTACTTAATTCAGCAAACACACAAGCATTAAAACTTGCAATTACAAAACAAACATTGTTTTTCTAAAGCACTCAAACAATGACTAAAACCATTTTTCATTTACAGTTTTATTGTATTACTCTGTAATACTACTTCCGGTTTATTTATTTTTCAGTGTTTTATAGTTTTCATCACCTTAAAGTAGTGCTGGACTTTGTCCTGGAGGTAGCGAGGGTTCTCCTTCAAACACTGCCGGAATCGGGACACATTCTCACTGATCTTCAACAGCTGCACTGGATCACCATCATGATTCCAACAGGATGCAACATACTTACAGACAGACAGACTTAATATTATTATTATTATGCAAATTATATTTTTAAGTGTGAATTTTTTTTTTAATGTTACCCTCAAATATCTATTAAAATCTCCTAAGACCAACTTATTACTATCAAAAATAAAATTAATTAACAAGTTGATAAATGTTCAGAAAATGTTAAGTAAAAAAATAATTTAGTTTTTATTCTTTTTTTTTTATATACTTTTAATACTTTAACTAAAATATAGATTTTTTTTTAAATGTTAAAAATAAGGGTTTTTCTCCAATATTTATTTTTTATTTTAATTCAGCTTAAATTCAACACTAGTTTACTCACTGAAGCGAGAGCTAGACCAAAGCTGGTGGACTGATGTTTCATCTGAATCTCGATTTTATGCAGCAGAGCTTCAATCTGCTCCTCTTCAAAGCCAGTTCTGAAACAGCAATTCATTTCATTTAAAATTAAAATTAAAATCACCTTACTGCATTAAAACAATGAAAACACTCACGCAATGATGTCATCGATGGTTCGAGCAATGATGTGTTTGACCGTCTCAGTGTCGGCCTCAGCCATGCCCTGAAGACCGATGGTGAAAGATGCTTGTCTAGTGCTGCCATCAAACCTGCAACAATCACACATTCATAAAGCACCACTCTCAATAATCACAGAGATGAACTTATTTTGGTCTTGTCAAAACCACGTACCCCACTGAAGAGGAGAAGTCAGAACCGATTTCGGGTTCGATCAGGGCTTTGTAGAAGGGAGAGTTTGGACCAGAGATCATCAGAGAGGAAAGGAGGCTCAGAATGAATGCCTCAAACGTGTCTGTGATGCTGAAAGACATGCAGACAAGCAGTTAACCACAACTGAAATAACATTAATGACAGAAACCACATAAATAGTAGTTCACTCACTCTCCCAGCAGATAGCTCATGCAGAGCGTGTTTTGTTTCATGGGATCAGGAGCAAGAGCGTCAGGCCTGCAAGTCACATGATCCACTCTCTGAACAAAAACAAGAACACATTACAAACCTCACAATGCTGTTTTTCACAGTGTGTTTGGACTGAGTGTATTGCATTTTCTGTAATGATGGGCTCTTTCAAAACATTTAGGAATCACACATTCAGAGCTTGTTTTGAACTTGCCAAGTCACGTGATTCCAGCAAACAAGGCTTCAGTATGCCAAACTATTTTGAACCATATTATTCGAAACATTTCCTAATCTTTTGTTTCAAATCAGTGGTTCGGAGCTCGTTTTTTAAACTTGCCGAATCAGTTGATTTTTAGCACAAAAAAATCTTGTCACACTGGTTCGAACCTCAGTATTGAAACATTTATTAATCTTTTGTTTTGAATCAGTGGTTTGAATCTTGTTTCAAACTTGCCAAGTCACATGACTTCAGCAAATTAGGCTTTGTCACATCAAACTGTTTCGAACCTTGGTTTTAAAATGGTAAAGCATCTTGTATAAAATCAGTGGTTCAGTGCTGTAACATTTCAGCAAACACGTCTTTTTTTTTTTTTTTTTTTAAACACTTCCAAATCTTTAGTTTCATAAGTGAACTTATAAACAAGCACCTAATGGTTTCAACTGAACTTGGAATGGTATTATGACCCAAGTTAATTTTTTTCATTAATTTAATGAGTTTTATTACTTACGTGTGCAATATATAATACAAAAAGGAGGATATTTTATTCCTTCTAAATTGACCTAGTTTGTCCACTTAAGACAAAAAACAAGTAATGCCAAAAAACACACAAAGTTAAAGAAGCTTTCTTATATCAGGTTATTTAAGTATTTGTTGATTACATTCAAGAGATCACACATGGTTTATAAGAGGTGCAATTATCCATGTTTGGATGTCATATTTACATTTTGTACTGAGGGTACTGCCAGACTATAGCCTTTCAAATTCAAGTGCTTGAAAAAAGTGAATCATTATGCAATGCAATTGGTTCAACTAAATTAGAGTTTTGAAAAGCTTAATTTCTCCCATCACTAATTCTCTTTATTAAACCGGTCATTCTCATGTGTGTATTGTTTAACGTACAGGTTTGTCCCAGTGTGTCTGAGGTGGAACTGCAGTGTTTGGTTCTGTTCTCTCGAATTTAGACAGAGCCTCTTCTTCTATCTGCTGCAGGTGCTGCTCCAGCGGTAAGTCCCCGTACGTGAAGAACCTGCAAAAAACACACAAACAACCGGCAACAATGAGCATCATCTGCTTTCTGCATACAGTCATTTACTGATTCTGAGAGTTTTGTGTCCATACCGTGCATTGCTGGGGTGGTAATGTGTGGCGTGGAAGTGTTTGAGTTGCTCCCAGGTCAGGTCAGGAATGGCTTGTGGCTCCCCTCCGGACACAACAGAGTATGTGTGATCCGGCAGGAGCTTATTCTGCAGGTGCTGAGCGTACAGACGCTCGTTATCGGACTATACAAACAACACATGAAAGAGTGACAGAAGAGACGCAAATCAATAAAAATGTGGCCTCTAGAAGCATTGCAACTATTTTTAATAGGAGAGAAGTACAAATGCAGTGACATTCAGTATATTTAAGTTTGCAGTATGCATATTTAATAATATTATGCAGATATTTATTTTTACACTATGGCATAATGGCTATGATGAAAAAAAAAGTAACTGTTTACTACTAATCAATAAATAAATTACTACAAATAAATACATGAATGCATTTTTAATTATATAATAAAACCTACACTATCCTTCAAAAGTTTAGGGTTGGTAAGATATGCATTTATTTGATCCAAAACACAATAAAACTACATAATTGTGGAAAAATTATTACCTATATATATATATATATATATATATATATATATATATTTTTTTTTTTTTTTAAATCAGAAGAGCACAGAAGAGTTTCCTTACAAACACTCCCTTCATCTCATTGAACACGACACCCTTGAACACCAGACGACTCGAGGGGTCTGTGGGGGTCTCATGCTCCAGCCTCCAGCCCTCCTGCCTGAAAAAAAACATCAAATCCCTTTTTCAAAACCAAATTATGTGTCATTAATGTCACTATTTGAGTATGTTTCAGAGTCATGGCCTTTTACCAAAAGTCCAGCTCTCTGAGACATGGGAAGAAGACAGCGTCCAGATAGACTGACAGAAGGTTCTGGAAATCTTTGGAATTCTGTGTGGAGAACGGGTACATCGTGTAATCGCTCGCTGGTGGGAGAAATTGACATAATCAGAATTACAAATCACATACACTCATTTAAACACAAACACACTCCAGAAAGTACCTGTGAAGGCATTCATGAAGGTGGAGAGTGAGCGATTGAGCATCTTAAAGAAGGGGTCTCTACAGGGGAAGCGCTGAGAGCCACACAGAACCGTGTGCTCCAGAATGTGAGGAACACCGGTGCTGTCCATCGGCGTGGTACGAAACTGCACACTATAACAACAACACACACTCTAAATAATAGGTACATCATCGGGGCATATAATGGGGTTCAAATTATAATCCTCAGATGTTTTGAAGCATTTGTGTCCAAACACACACACAGTACCTGAAGAGGTTGTTGGAATCGTCTCGGGCTGCATGCAGATACTGAGCTCCAGTGGCATCATGGGAGAGTTTAACGGCCGTTAGGAATAAATCTGGCACTGCTGTTACCTAGAAAAATACAAACATTTCCAGAACTGCTGTAAACGTCTGGATCACTATCACTGGTGTCTTAAATTTTTCCTAGTCTGACAGTTACAGCTTAGCTTCGTATAGCTATAGCTTAATAGCTAAGAACACAATTATTCCTATAAAGCCCACTGTATTATATTTGAAATATAAATTTCTAAAGTCTCTGAATGATCAACGTGATCCAAGATTTACTGAAGAAACAAAACACTGTTGTACACTATCTAGTGCATGCCTTCTGTTGTCCAATTCATATTTCATACTACTTTTTAGTTTTGTTTAATTTTACAGATTTTTATGAAGTTAACATAAGAATAACTTTATGCTGTACTATAATATTTCAAGATGAACATTTACTGGACTGAAGCAACTGTACTTCATTATACATTAACCATCATTTTTGACAGAAATCGTTAAAATGTCAGTATCAGATATAATCCACCAGGCTTCATTGTACTGTTTTGTATTATGTGTTTTAAAACCCTAAACCTTTAAATATCTTACTAACACATATTATCGGGAAATACAGAGTTATAAAGATCTCACTGATTTACAAGCTATAAGAATTTCATTGTACTTTTTGGTCAAAGAAATAAAAGCAACTGCATACGTTCTGCAAAATTTTGAGTTTAAGTCTCTAAATAAAATTGTCGTGTTTTTGTCCTCCTTAAGAAATGAGCTTCATATTCTCACTATATCATATCTGAGCCATAAAAGCCAAATGTACTATGACGCTCAACAACAACAATAAAAACATACACAAACATTATCAAAAGTTAAAGAAATATTTCCTTTTAAAAATTAATTTTTCTGAATATTATTTCACATGTATGGCTTTACAGTATTAACTATATCAACTACTACTAATGTTAGAGGTTGTAAAATGCAATGAATTGATCTTGGTTTAATAGAAACTCTCAAAAAGTAAGGTGAACCCCTGCTTCACTATGGCATGAAATATTAACAGCACAGGCATCATGTGCATTTTCATGATATGTTTCTTTTTTTTCCCCTTTACCTCTTTAACAGTGAACCCGTGGATCTTCTGTCCTGCTGTGTACTGCAGTGCTCTCTCTACAGCAGAGCTGCCTCTCGACCTCCATGAGCCCTGGAAACTACAAACCCCTCATTCATCACTTACAGATCTCACTAATCACCATGACTGGGCTTTTTCATACAAAGTTATACGTATAAAAATTATGTCAATTTATAAACAAAATTAATCCCTATTAAAATACTAACAACAGCCTAAAAAGGATCACGTATATAGCTGGTCACCGAAAAACCTAAATTTAATTAAACTAAACTGACAAGTGCAGTGTTACTCACCTCAAATTCTTGAGTTTCGTAATGAATACCTTGCTATGACGATACATTTCAGATGCTTATATCTACTATCTCTAATAATTACTCTGACTGCCGAACCAATTTAAAAGTTTAAACACATTACATGCGTGAAACGAGATTCATGTTTCCGTTATCATTAAATCTCTGCCCTTGTCCCATGAGGTAAACTGCGCATGCGCACTAGACGAGACCGCGACAGTAAACAACGCTGAATTTCATTGGCTGCAAGGTAAGAAGAGCGTAGCTGATTGATTAATACCGAGTCACCGCTTGTACATAATAAAAGTATGTCCACTTAAAATACATCAATAAAATTAATTTGATCCTATAAAAATACTGTGTTGAAAAATATACGTAATTGTAAAACAAAGGATAAAGAAATGTAGGATGCAGAGTTTTTAAATAATACACCGCTTATACTTTTTATAATAACCGGCAGGTGTCAGTAAAAACATAGGTCACAAATAAATAAACCCATGGGGTCAAGTAGTCAGAAATGGAATGAGCGCCTAAATAAACTAATGCTTTTTGGGCATATACAGGGAATTTATATATATATATATTAGTGCAGGCTTGTGATGAATTTTGCATTATTTGATCATTAATTATTTTGAATGTTAAAATGACAATTTATGCTAACAGATTCCTAATCTTGTTACTCAATTTATATATTACCTATGTAAGACAAAGTGCATGTGTTATGTTTTGATTTAAATAGTGCCGATTTGTTATGAACTTGCCATTTTCTGCAAATGTCTAAATTAAATGGCTTACAACTGAAATCTACTGACAGTCAGAAGTACTGTTTTAAAGTATCTTTTTCAGGTGGGTTTGTTTAAAATTTCTTTCCCAGTGTTTTTGTGTGTGAGGGTGGGTCCGTAGAACATCATTCATCTCACTGACGTCTGTTTTAGGTTCATGTAGAGGTAAGTCTATAAAACACAGCCATGAACTTGAAGTACTGAACATTTGTTGTAACATTGAACACAGTGCACCATATTTTTTGTCCACACAAGGTTTCAGAAGTCTGTTTAGTTTTTTTTTTGTAATACAGGATCACAATTTAATCTCTAATGTGTAATGTTTTGCCCACTGTATAATCAAGAGAATAGAAAACAGAGTTTTATATATATAAAAAAAATCTTTTATTATTGTGGTATAAAATGCATTCACAAAAATAATAAAATGTTTACAATATACCATTGCTTTTACATATAGATCTGCTTTTAATGAAGAAAATAATAAAAACACAAACTAAAAGTACCAGTAAAACAGTCCCTTTAGACAAAAAGATTTAAACGTTTACAAATGATCGTGGTGTACAGGTAAAATTCAATATTTCAAATTTGTTACGTGATATTGTACAGTTGGAAAAATCTTGCATGCACATAAAGTGATAATATTGGAGTGCATTTTAAAATTCCCCTAAAGATACTGCAAATTCCAGTTAGACATTAACAGCTTTTATATTATCAATCCCTGAGTGAACATCCTCGTCTCTGTAACATCTGCAGGGCTTTAAACATCTGGACAACAAATGCTAGAGCTTCATCTGAGCCAACATGATGTCAGTCTGTGCTCAGAAAACCAGCGAAATATCCTGATGCATTTTTCAAACTCATATAATTATAGCATACTACACAGTAGCAAATCCAGCTCCTCTCTTTGGGTAATAATCATTCAAGAACAGTTCAGTCATTCCAGTCCTTCTGACACAAAATATACAGTAGCTCATAATTGACTTTTAAAGACCCATTTTAAGGCACTAAATTTATTGGTTAAAAGTACAAGTAATATCAGTATGACTAATGTACCTGTAACTGCTGGACGTAGCAGGTCATTTGTACCTTATTCACTCCTAAATGCAACATATTAGCACATCTGAGATTGTAATAAACAGCAATAAACACTTTATCTCAAATGTGCATTCTTATAAAGCTATAAACATGGACACATCTGCTTTGGATATTAACACGTTAGCTGCGCAATAAAGTTAATGCAAAGTGTTAGTTAGCTAAATATTATTTTTGATTATTACATACATACACATAGCAATTTGCAAAGCCTGAAAATGTTAACTGACTTTCTGCATTTTCAATGCTTTTATAGCTTTGCTATGACTTGAACTGAACAAGTCAAATGTCACCAGCATGGCAAAAAATGCTATTACATATGGTTTCTGCTGAAACCATACCTTTAGAAAGGAGGTGCAAAATCTGCAACACTGACATTCAGCAAATATAGAGAACCAGCTGTGACAGGTCTTTGGGAATCTGTACAAGTCTTTGGGATATGCGTTCAGATGTGTCGCTTCATGTGCAAGGCCAGATGATCAGAACGAGAGAAACACCTGAAAATAAAAAAAGGATTACGTATAGCTTAAAACCTGTTTGAAACACTGTGTCTGATCACACACACACACTCACCTATCACAATGGCAGCATTTGAAGGGTTTGGCTCCAGTGTGTTTTCTGAAGTGTCTCGTCAGTTCATCACTTCGAGCGAAGCGCCACTCACAGCCATCCCATGAACACCTGTACGGCTTCTCACCTGCAGGCAGCACAACAGCACTCGATATTTAGTTCATCACACTAATTCAGGATTGGCTAAACTGGGGTCTGACAATTAAATAAAAATAAAAACAAGTACAAATTAAATAAATAGCTTAACCAACAAAACAAAGTAAGACCCCCAACTAAAAATGATATTTGTTAACCTACATATCTACACATCTAAAAAGCGACATGAAAGCATGGTGAGAAAGAGATATCAAATTTGGTGCAACATGTTAGAGCACGTTCTGCTGTGATCTGGGTTACTTTATTTATTAGTTTTTAGTAAAGTCAGTTCGCAAATATTCCTTAGATTGCATGCAAGATGAATAGCGTGGGAACAGGGTTATGTTCCTAGAGTGTATGACATGAAGAATGAGCATTTCAGGAATGTAGGGAGTCACCAAACTGCATTTACACACACTCTTCAAACATTTGCCTCCAGAGGAGGAGGTCACACAGTCACCTCTGCATGCATGCATTCAAGCAACAAGTGTGATGCAACAGCAACTCTATGGTATAGTATAGTAATGAATGCATACTGTGCATGTACATACATTTAGACATTTGGCAGACACTTTTAAGCAATTCAAAGAGGCATTCAAAGTACACATTTAAGCAATTCATGCATTCCCTGTGAATAGCTATAGTTCTGCCAGTACTCAGTCAAACTTGTACAAATTTGTTGCAGCCATTTTTGGATGACAGAAGGCATGTAGTAGATTGTGTACAGCAGGTTTTCAGCAATGTTTTGATTATGCTGATAATTGAGAGGTCTTAAAATGTGTAAATATGTGATATGTTATATTACGCATTAAAAATATGAAACAGTAGGTTTATGGGGTCAAAAAAATTTCATAAAAAACTAATAATTCATAAATATCCTTTGTAACACTGATGCATTGAAATTGCATTTACATTTAGTATTTATGCATTAGCAAGCTAAATTGCATTCAAAGAATTGCATGAATGATTTTGTAAAGGCTTTAAGGGTTAGTTCACCCCAAAATCAAAATTCTGTCAGTAACTGTCACTTTTTTACTATGTTTCTGGATCTGGGATCATTTCAGTTGTATTGCTGTCTATGGAGGGTCTGATGGCTCTCTGACATCATCTTAAAAAATATCTTAATTTGTGTTCCAAAGATGAACGAAGGTTTTATGAGTTTGGAAAGACATGAGGGTGAGTAATTAATGACAGAATTTAAAAGTATTAGTGTGAACTAATACTTTAAGAGTGGATTTAAAAAATATGCTTTGTAAAACAGATTACTGAAGCATCGTTCACCATGATCCAAATAGGAGATGTTTTGTTTCCCAAAGCTGAGAGTACTGTTGTGGCAACAGTAAATGAAAATACAGGTAGGACTAGACGCTCACACAGCAACTGCTTACCGGTGTGTGTGCGCTGATGTGCTTTCAGATGAGAGCTCTTGGTGTACACCTTCCTGCAGCCATTGAAGTAACAGCGATGAGCTCTCCTTCGTCCTTCAGGTGACCCCTCACCTTTCCCCTCATCCCCTTTCGCCCCTTCTGCATCTTCTTTAACCTCCATGAGAGGGAGTAAGGGTGAGGAGGGTGGCGTCGGGGGTGTGTGTGTGATTACATGCTGCTGCTCACATACGCTGTGATCTAGTGTGTGTGTGAGCACATCAGCAGATGCAATGATCTTCTTACAGCTGCCGAACGGCAAATGGGAAGCCACAGAGATCCCGTCCTGCTTGGGGATGGAGGCTTCCGGAGGGGATGAGTTCGGTTCAGTCCCACAACAGCGCAGAAACTGATTCCAAAGATTGTCCGACTCGCATACTGATCTCAGATCAGCTGCAGAGACGTAGGGCTCATTCTGCAGATAGCGCTCAAGCTCCAGACAAGTCTATAAGAGAGAATGAAGGGCAATCAAACACAACCGGAGTACTTTGCATGTAGGAAAAATTCTAAGATGAAATTGAAAATTCTAAAATTAAATTCTGTCATTATTTCATCAGCTTCATGCCATTCCTATATAACTTACTTTCTTCTGTGCAACACTAAATGTGAGGTTTAGCACAATATCAGCGATGCTCTTTAAACTATTAAAGTCAATGGAAATGGACTCTGAAAAAGAAGTCATTTTTTAAATGACATGAGTGTGTGTAAATGATGACAGAACTCATTTTTGTGTGAACATCATTTAAAAATATAACAGAAAAGCCTATAGTGGATTCTTTTGTGACACCATGCCACATTTTTGTAACAATGAGTTTGAGCAACATGTCAACATGCAAAAAACAGTCAAATAAACAAAGAAGCAAGCCAGACTACATGGAAATATATATATAAAAAAGAAAGAATAAGAATGAAAGAATCATCTTGACACTGAAAAATTAGCTTTGGCATTATATGAATAAATAAAATGTAAAAAAATACCTTAATAGAAAACTGTTATTTGAAATAGTGATTTCACTACATTAAGTTACTATTTTAACTGTAGTTTTGATAAAAAAAATATGATAAACATAAGAAACCTATATATACACACACATACAACTATATATATATATATATATATATATAGCTGTATCTGTATGTGTGTGTGTGTTTGCTCAAAGTATTTGATTAATAAAGCTGGTAGTTTATATTACCTGTTGCCAGTACTCCTCTAGAGATGGTAACGCGGACAGGTATCCCGTGTCAAGGACACTCTGTAGCTCCTGGAAAATACTACACATGGGAATAACATCCATATTCCTCCCACGCGCAGATCTGTCAAACCCAGCTGGAAATCCTGGAGAAGGCGCTTTCCCGCCGTGTCTTCATGCGCGGAGGTAAGGCAACAGTTTGTTTGTCTTCAGCAGACGCTCGGAAGCGCTGCAAACTTCCAATTTCAAAACAAGCGAAACGCGACGAATGACGTCACCAGCGGACAAATCAGAAGCGACCGGCTGGTACCCCGCCCACCGCTCAACTCCACCCAATGGGCGCGTCCATCTCCCGATCTGGTTGAGGATTGGTCATCGGTGTGTTCCTCTGTGTGATGATTGGTGGGTTATAGTTGGCGCTATTTCTGGGGAGGTATATAAACATACCCCCTTCTTCGCAAATGAGGAAGTTGTTGTGCTTGTGCATATTTTTTTTTTTACCAATATACAGATGGCTGCTCTTCAGATATATATTTATACACACAGAGAGAGAGAGACTTATTTTTCAACGTCTCTTTAATTACAAACAATTAACACAAAACATACACTATTAAACATAATACATTAGTTCATAAATACATACAGATAATTACAACTTAAGTATGGCTTTGTCAGCAAGCAACATAAATAAAGTAAAAGCATAAATAAAGTATGAAGTAGCATATTAGCTTTATGAGAGGAAGAGATATTCACAGATAATCTTCCCCTCAAATGAACTGGGTAATTAAGACACTAATTCCAATGATTCTCATTGAGTCGTGTGAACTGGATCAGTCTGAATCATGAACAAATCACTGAGACTTGGTCAAGTCGTTCCCTGGAAAGATATGACTCATATCTTCCTAAAAGTTTAAATACAGTGTCACATACACTACATTACTTAATGCGTTTTAATGCAATACTGCGATTTTGCCTTAAAGTGTAATGTTCAGTTACTGTTCATTATCAGGGTAACAGTGGGAAACTAAACAATAATCAGCAGCTAACAGTGAATAAATACATGGAGGACATTTGAGATAAATAAGATCTGAATCAATTTGTGATGTCTTTGTGCGTGATTGTGCTTTTTATACCTATAAAAGCCTTGGATTAGAAATACCAAGGAAAGGATTACTTAAAGTAAATACCTGGAAGCATGAACACATACCCATACATTATTTACCTCTTAAAACCACTGAGGCATGTCAGTCTGTTTTACAATCATATACACATACACATACAGTACACATGTACCAACACGCACATACACAGACAGGGGAGTGTGTACAGTGGTGGTGACTCATATTTTCTGTGATTACACACACACTGTTTGTGTTCATGCTAGCACACATGCTCTCTTTCATTCTGTCTAAGATAATATTTTGCTACATACTTGAAATCACAGAGATTATTTTCATGGTAATTCATGACTACATAGTAGCAGACATCCACACAAACACAAATACTAGATACCTACAAATGCACAATAAAAACAAACACAGAATAAAATGAAAAAAAATAATAATAATCACACAGGCAAGAATAATTTAAACCCAATAACCAGTAAGCCTAAGCCTAAAATTCCCACAAATTGCAGTAGTTACACAAACCCACAAACAAATTAAGTTTGGTTTTGAATACTACAAAGTTGTTTTGGCACATTGTAATTTAAAAAGGAAGTGACAGAAAATGTGTGAAGATCAAGCTGTATGATGCTAAATATTCACAATCTATTCATAATAATTTTGCAAGCAATATATTTCCCTGAATCAGTTCAAAACAAAATTCATTTCCGGCATCATACACAAATGTTCAAGTCTCCATATGTGGTATTTTTTATACATTACAATTGGTGCTGTCAAAAGATTAATTGTGATTAATCGCATCCAAAATAAAAGTTTTTAATTTACATAATATATGTGTTCTATGTAATTTATATACACAGTACTGTGCAAAAGTCTTAGGCCACTAGTATTTTCACCAACAAAAAATGGTTTTAAGTCGGCTATTTCTATCTCTTGCGGTATCGTGTCAGTTGGAAATATCAGTTTACATTTCCAAACATTATGTTTGTCATTAATTGTAATAATGCAGTGAGATTATT
>JAUMHE010000043.1:18127759-18159436 GCA_032359235.1 Enteromius mattozi | reverse complement strand
ACGCGCAATTATCTAGACTATTGAAACCTGACTCAAATTAGTAAGATCACATGAGCCTCAACTTACTGTTATGGAACCGATTTGAGCATGGATGTTTAGCTCGGCTCACTCCAGTCAGGTTTTGGACTTTAATCCCCGCCTTTTTAAGCGACTTTTATGGAACAGCCCCCTGGTTGTATAATGATTTAAAAACAAAGGTAAAATTTTTAAAGATGAGCGCCCTCCAGAACTAAGCCCTGAGGAGATTCAAAAAGGCAATTTTACAGGTGCTGTGTCAACAGTAGTGTGAGACAATAAATCCATCTCAACAAGATTAGAAACTCTTTTTAAATCAATCCTTAATCAACCTCTTAAGATAAACTTGACCGCATTTCAGTACGCAAGTAGGAAAACTATGGTGGACGTGTCAATATCAATTTATTTAGCACAGATATTATCACGCCCAGAGGTTGGATAGTACTGTGTTTTTTAAAACATGCAAACAGACAAACTAATAAACAATGAATCACTATATGTTGATGGTGCTGAGCAGCAATTTTTGAACAAAAACATATGATATCTAAATCTAGGTTTTTGAGTCTTTGAGATTTAACTTTAGACAAAAAGAAGCCTAATATAGAATATTTTCTCTTGCTTTCTCTCTCACATACACAATAAATAAATAAAATTAGAAATCTCCTTTGTGAACAAAAATCTGTTAACATTGCTGCTCTGCTGGCCAGTCTGTGACAGACCAGTATCAAGGAGGTATGAGTTAGGTATGTTGCATGCTTACAGTGTTAATACAAATTTATCTTCTTCTTCTTACATTCTAAATAACCATTGTTATTTTGCAGTAATCGAATTACAAGCTCCACTTACCATATGTGGCAGTAAATATAGTTATTTTATTTTATTTAAAAAAAAAACAAAAAAACAACAGACTTTAGTGTAATGTGCTAAAAAAATAAAACACAAAAAGACTTTGATGCAACTTTTAATAAAACTTATTAATAAAAGTAATATAGTTGCTACAGTGCTTGCTATAAACATTGTACATAAATACAATATTCATCACTGTTTTCCAGTTAATTATATAAATGCTGTTCCACAGAGCCAGAATCCATTTACGCATTAAATACAACTGGCCATATATATATATATCTCAGAAGGATGAGAAGCTGGAGGTGTCATTAGAAAAAAAAATACTGAAATATTACATAAAATATGATAGCTTTGTAACATGGCAATCATCCTGAGTAGTTTGTAGATGTATGTTTGTGTTAGACAAGTGATAAAGCTTGCTCTTTAGTTAACATTTAGCTAACATCTCTTTAGTTAACATTAGTCCTCATTACTTTCACAATACAGCTTTACAAACACACAAACATCTGCTGACAATTAATGTGAGGTGGTTGTCAAACAGTGATTATCAGCCTCATTAAGGGGGAGGAGAATCTCATTATCTGTGTTTAGAGTCCTGACGACATAGATTAGTGTTGGGCAGTTTGAATCAACCCTCTCCCCTCAAACACACACACAAACACAGACCACACAGAGGGGTAATGAGCCCTGAATACACAACTCACTTGACCAATACCTCAGAATACACCTCCTGAAAGCTTCATTCAATCAAACTCTTAAACAAACACCAATACCCTTCCAATGACATGATAGGCTAATTTCATTATTCTAATGTCTTCAAATGCTGTTTCACTTTTTATTTGGGTAGGCCCTAGTAGATTTTTATTTATTTTTTACTAACATTAAGATTTTATTTTAACATTTTTATGCGTATGTTTATACATAAGACATATTTTAGTATCACCATTTAAATTTTCATCCCCACTAGTTTATTTTAAATCATGCAGTGTGACAAATGGATTTTTTTAAAGAATACCTATTTTCTGTAGCCTGTAAATTAATTTGATCTCATTAAATAATATGCAAACAAAACTATAAAAGACTGAACGAATGCAGTTTAAAATAGTTTGGAATTTACAATGAGATGCTGCAAGACTTTTCAGATTTGTAAATAAATGTAAAATTGTAAAGCTGATTCCATAATAAACAGTGTGTCAAACACCATTTCTTCTGATTCTTCAAACAAGTAGAAAATAAATGGATTTATTTTGGATTATTTATGCTTCTGCACATTACTAGAACTGTACTCCCTACAGTAGGCTTACATTACATCCCACTACTATACTATACATATTTAGACCTCTTAAAGTCTTATATAAGTAACTTTACCTCAAGTTTCTCAAATTACATTAGCCTACCAGTGCACTGTATACAGTGATAGTTTTAAATAGGTTAATACAGATACACTGGTACATAACGCAATTATGATATAAATGCATGAATGTAAACAACAACAATGCTAATAAATTGGTGGTTTTGGGTACTTTGTAGTGGTGTTTTCTGTCTTTTGATCGTTAAGTGTCTTTACCTTCAGATGCCTCACAGATAGGTGTTGATCCAAAATACTTTCTTCATTCCTAGCAAACTAGAGGAGTTTTTCTTTCACTTGTCCACTTAATCTAACACTCTCGTTTTATGTGTTCTAAAGTGTCCAGTTTCTGTTTGAAAGATTGAGAAACCTCGACAATAAATTCAGAGCGTGATCTGCCCTAAATGACTGAACGACGAATCGATTCTTTAACCATTAGCCGTTTGTTCACCCCATTTTCCGATTCAAAGAGAAGAACCGACTCATTCACGAATTGAACATCTGATTAAAAACAGTCAATATGACATGGGCATTAATATTGACAGAGGAAAATCAACCTAATTTTATATTTTTGTAATTTTACTTTTACTTGTGCTCCTTCCTCAGTAAATAGTGACACGTTTGGCTGGTTGGTGACATTACATTTGTTGTGAAAATTGTATCTATTTATCTACCTATCTATGCTATCTGCACTTATTTTAAGATCCGCCTACTTTTGTTTAGTTAAAGACAATTTTCATAGTTTAGGAAAATATTGCTGAACAATTGTGATAGTTTAATAGTTGTTTTTTTAATTGTAAATGTTTGTATGAGTAAAGGAGTGTAGCCTATGTGTGTGGCAGGGTGAAGGAGTATGTTTTGACTGACCTTTTGATGTTTAGTTTTCCTCAAAACAGTATAAAATTACCCTGTTCAACTTAAGGACACACACACAAACCTGAGACCAAACGTTGCACTCTTCTTGGTAATTCCCAATGTCCTGTTTTTTTCATTATATGTTATTAGCCTATCTATATGTTGGCAGTGGTTAAAAGCATGTCCTTAGATTAGCTAACAAACTGACTGAGATGAGTTTAATAACATATATTAGCACAATAATGTGATACAGATACAGAACATGGACGTACATTTTAAACAAGCATGATTTTCGAAGCTATATGCTAAACCTATTGCAAAACAGACACCGTCTCAGTGTGTCTGGGCAGAGTGCCAGCGAGAAGCTATTGACCTGGGGCCAAAAATAACCTAACACTTGTTATACCTTCAAATGACTGTTAGTTTTCAGTCAATAAATCACAAGACATGGAACATTTACTTTAACTGTTGGTTTGCCAACATTTGCATTTGACAGATGCTTTTATCCGAAGCAATTAGGGAACTATCTCAGCTGCATGCCCAATTTATATGTTGACATCAATCAAAAGAAGCCAAAAGATCAATCATTCAGTCCGAATGAATTCTCATGAGTCCACATCAAGAACAATCAATAGCCATTCACAGGTCAAAGTTATGCAGGCTGATGTTCTACATTTGCTGACATGCAAATTGCACTCGGTATTGTTTCCTACAATGCAATACACTTTCCATTTTCATAAAGGATGCAAATAAATATTTAAGATTGACAAATCAGTTAAAAAGAATATTGATCAAACAATGAGGGGCAAGACTTGTCCCCATATGTGTTTAATGGTTAAGCCATTTTTTTTCTCATAATCTTTTTCTTGCTACATTATTTGAAATGCCAAAACTTAACATGAAGTTGGATTTATTTATTTTTTTAATCCAAACAACATGACACATTCATAACAGTACATAAGCGATATTCTAGAATAAACCTGACAAGGCTATCTCTGTCACCCTGAAATGGTTTACATAGATATTTTTGCATATTTTAAAAACCAGTTATATTATATAAAATATTACATCCAGAACTAGTATTAAGATTTTTCCACTATAAAGAACCTTTTATGCAATCGAAAGATTCCATGGATGTTAAAGGTTCTTCATAGAAACATGACAAACCTTATTTTTAAGAGCGTAGTTAGAAAACATTTTAAAAACATTCCTCCACACAATGTCCTGTAGCACAGAGATCCTTCCTAATACATTTCCTCTCTCTTCTTTTGGAAGAGTCAATCATGAAGGAAGATGTTTATTGCTCTAATTAAGCAGACACATTCACAGATTCTTATTCCATGCCATTTAACAGGCTTTAGAAAGGCAGCGAGAGATGGAGAGAAGGCTATTGTGGAGACATAAATGTGTCTGTCTGAATATGCTGCCTAATTATGTCCTTTGAGACCAGGACAAGAGGAGAGGGGAAGGAGAGAATGAAGAGGGGGAAACGCAGGATGAGGAAGAGGGAGAGAGAGAATAGAGGGGGAGGAGAGATGCAAGTGCCTCGAGGAGTCTGGGAGACAGAGGTCTTAAGCCACAGATGAATGGAAGAAGACAAACTAAACAGACGTAAGAATGATGGAGAGAGAGTTGGGGGAGGGCCAGAGAGACAAAAAGAAAAAGCTGTTGAGAGGAAGTAAAGAACACTAGATACACAATAGAAAAACAAGAGCAATACTTTCAGTCAGCCTTTCTATTATAATGTGGAGGACCGTATACAAGAGACTTAATGACAAAGATGCACACACACACTCACGTCATTTAGAAATTCACGTTGAGTGCAACATTTATTTTTGAGATATTTATATATATTTTTTGTGCTGAATCATGATCGAAAATGATCATCCAAAATAAAAGTTGTTGTTTACATAATACATTTGTGTTTAATGTGTATATTTATTATGTATATATAAATACACACATACAATGTTACATTTATATTTTAAATATGTTTATGCATAATGTAGATTATATGAATATACATATGTACATGTAAATATTTTCAATATATATATATATACCGTATAAATACACACAAATATTATGTAAACAAAAACTTCAGGATTATTTGTTTGACATCCCAGGTGTTTTACAGTAAGCACGATTTTACATTTTCTGTCTTAAGATGAGCACATTTAGCTTTATTTTCACTATACAGCTGACATGCAGTAGGCCTACCAGCACTTTTTATCACAGCTGTCTCAAAAACAGGAAACTTGGAAACAGATTTACTTACATTTCTACTAGTCTTTAAATATAAAAAAACAATGTGTAGGATTCATTTTGAAACAATTTTCACAAATATTTTCAAAATGAAAGATAATATTTCTTAATATCCCTTTATTTACTTTATTTAATGTAATATGAGGCCAATATAGTTCACCAAAAAGGACAATTTCTTTACTGCTGAATATCAAATATTATTAATATATTAATATTAATATCAATATTAATAAATGTCTCAATGTTTTTGTTCTTCATGCTCTTTTGAATCTCATACAGGTTTGGAACTACTTAAGTGTGAGTACGTTTTTGGGTGAACTCATTAGGACATTTTCATAAGAACTAACCCATTTTTTCAGCAGAAAATTGAATTTAAAAGGTAAAAAACAATATGGCATACTATTGAAATATCTGCATATTGTGTACTTCACATACTTACTACCTGTCTTGTTTTCAAATAGTAAGAAATATTCAGAATTACAAACATAGCCTCTCAAATTCTCTCTTGGAATTAAAGGTTACAACTGCATTGTTTCTAGGTTGATTGGATTTCTTCATTGGACCATGTCATGCTTTCTCGGCCGAGGATGAACTGGGGCCCTGGTGGTTAATGGTGAAGTGAGATTTTTTTATTTGCATTGCTATTATTTACTGACCTCATGTTGTTCCAAACTAGAATTACCTTCATCTTTAAAAAAAAAACGTTACATGTAACATGTACTTACTATTACATAATACCAATTAATTAAGCATAAAAACATGCAAGTAACCCAAAACCAAACCCTAATTCTAAGCCTTAGAGTAAGTACGTTATTAATTTAATGTAGTAAATGGATAAATACACTGTAACAATGATACCTTGAAATAAAGTGTAACTTTTTTTTAAATGTTCAAATAAATATTCTTGCCAATTAATTTAACAAAATGAAAAGACAGATCTGGTTCTGAAAAGCTGCAAAGTGACAAATTAAAGTTGTCCATATGAGTTATGCACATAGTCCACAAGTGATCTCTCTCTCATTTTAAATAGAGATGTCAGTGTAATGCACTTTTTTGTTTGGAAATCCCATAACAGTGTGCATGTGTGTCTCAGACTAGACTGCCAGGTGCCGTCTAGGTGGGCTTTTTGCCATGGTGAGGAATCTGGTGAAGGCATTTGAGAAAGGTAGAAAGGTGAAAAGGACAGAGAAGATGTAGGAAGACTTTGACAGGAGCAAACACAACAGTGGATCACTGCTGCTTAATGTGGAATTGAGCCAGAGTTTGTGTGTGTGTGAAATTTATGGTCATTTCGCAGTTTAAAATAGATGTGTTGTGTAGGTGTCATTTAACCCTGTTTTATTAGTGCTTATTCTGGGGTCAAATTTGTTGTTTTAAGTCATTTTGAGTAAATATTGAAAATACAATATATATATATATGGGTGTTTTGCTTCTTTATTGGCATCTCTGGCTACTAGAATACATTGGTATTCTCTAAAGGTCCTTTAGAGTAGAAAAGCTTCTTCAGAATATTATGTTCTTCAAAAATGGTTCTTTTAAGAATTGTTCACTGAAAGGTTATTTGAGAAACCCAAAATAGTTCTTCAGTGGCATTGGTGTTAAACCCACATTTTGGAACTTTTACTTTTAAGTGTTTTTAAGATCAATTTTCAAACTTTGTTGTAGTATTCTTCATGCTTCTTCATCTGCTATGTAAATGAATACATCTAAAGATGGTCACACTTTGTTCAGCTAATCAAAGGCTGTGTGTTTACAAGGTACTAAGTTCCCATCCAGACAAACACATTCACAGTGTGACAGACAACGAGTCGATGAGATTGTTAATGACTTGTCATACACATCACATGAATAAATGAATAGATTTTCTTAAAGTGTCACTATATTTAAGTGTCATTAAATATTCTGCATCAAGTACAAACATGCCAGTTATTCTGTAAATGCTTCCTGTGTGTGTGTGTGTGTGTGTGTGTGTAAGCCTGTCAGATTCTGACAGGATTGTCAGAAAAACTGAACGCAGTGGCACTGGAGGCCAGTGTGAGCCTATCTGTGTTATTCAGTACAGGCCCTTTTAGGCTGCAAGACTTTAAAATGTCCAAAATAACAGAGTACCAATAAAACCACTGAGGTTATACTTGGGAAACCCCCATTATAACAATATAATGATATGCACTGGAATTTACCTCACACAAGTGTGCCAAAATATCTTACATCAGCTATACTCTCTGCAATAATGGCTTCTTTGGAACCAAATATGTAAGGTTTGTGGCTACAGAAAAAACTAACCAGTACTAATATTCACTGAAGAAAAAGTGTTCAACTTCGTAAACTAGCACTCTCCCCTAGTTTTCTTTATAAATAATTCAATTTGTTCTGGTCTTGTACCAATTAGCAGACTTAAACGTGTGTTTGTATGCATTGTATCCGCAGTCTGTTACAGGAAAACCAGTGCATTCACGCTTGCACCACCCAGTTTGTCCCGGCTTGTACGGTAATTGCCCCCCACCGAGGCGCTAAACGGAACATCAGCGACGCAATTAGAGCGAACAAGAAGCTAGCAGCGCGCGACAGCCCTCCCCCCGCGCGCGCGCTGTCAACAAGTGCACTTCCAACTTCACGCGCTGAGGAGTCGCTCGTGTCTGAATTGGGTTTAGTGCTTCCAAAAGTTGTTGGACGCTTAATCACACATTAAATAAATTAAAGTGTAATAAATTTCATTTCATTAATTGAAATAATCAGTTTATTGTTTAAAATGTAACACAAAAAAACCTTTCCCAAAATATTTCACTTAAAAGAGGAAAAGTGTGGGAATGGTATTTTGTTCTGAAAAGTTGCATAAGTGTCCAAACAGATTTTGAGGGCTCTGTATAAATGTCAATTGTAAAACCCTACAGGAATTTGGGCATTTTTGTACTGGCACGAAAGGTGCATTTTATTGTTTGGTGTGCCAGATTTGTCTCTTTAGTACAGCTCTTGCTTTTCAGTCTCCTTTTAAATCTAATTAATGTAGACTAAATGCTAGTTCAGCTATGCAATAATTACATTTTGCGGGGGATACACATTCTGGAGAGATTAGGAACAACCTAAACATGCCATGAGACTTGTTTACAATCCCAATTTCAGTGTTTGGACATCGGGTGGGATGTAAACAGAGCTAAAACAAATTAAGACATACAAACCGTTGGTAGTTCAAACATTTACTCAAAACTCTCCGGGGATGCTTGATTAAATTATCGTGAGGTTCCACCCCTGGAGTTCTACGATTGGGCGCCGAGATAAGGAGGCGTGTCACGGCTATCCTTTGTATAAATGGACACACGCTTCACTATTTGACAGCCAAAACAAACTAGACGCGGTAGTGGACTGCACATGCTCTCGGCTTATTCAACTGCAAATCTGAATACATTTGATTTGTTTGATTAAGTGTTGCAATTAGGTGACCAGACGACATAGCTCACATGCAAGCGCATCCTTTGTATAGACGACCGGGAGCGGGTGCGTGCAACTGACCGAGGATGGGTTCGCCTATGCAGGGGTCCCACTGGCCCCCACTCGCGCTCTGCGTCCTGCTATTGTGGAGTTCCGTGTGTGCTCGCGAGCCGGTCTGTCAGGAGATTTCGGTGCCGTTGTGCAAAGGGATTGGTTACAACTACACCTACATGCCCAACCAATTCAACCACGACACCCAGGATGAAGCCGGGCTCGAGGTGCATCAGTTCTGGCCCCTCGTGGAGATCCAGTGTTCCCCGGACTTGCGCTTCTTTCTTTGCAGTCTGTACACGCCCATTTGCCTCGAGGACTACAAGAAGCCTTTGCCGCCGTGCAGGAGCGTGTGTGAACGGGCGAAAGCGGGATGCGCGCCTCTCATGAGGCAGTACGGTTTCCCGTGGCCGGACCGAATGAGATGCGATATTCTCCCGGTGCAGGGAGATCCAAACACTCTGTGTATGGACTACAACAGGACTGATGCTACAGCCTCACCAGCTGCTCCAAAACCAACCAGCCGACCGGGGAAGCCATACAACCGGAAAAATAAAAGCAGTCACGGATCTTCTTCATGTGAACCGGAGTGTCACTGTCGCGCGCCTATGGTGACCGTAAGCGGCAACCGTCATCCGTTGTATAACCGGGTAAAGACTGGGCAGATCCCCAATTGCGCAATGCCATGCCACAACCCCTATCTTTCTCAGGAGGAAAGGACGTTTGCCACATTTTGGATCGGAGTTTGGTCGGTTTTGTGTTTCTTGTCCACTTTCGCCACCGTTGCCACTTTCCTCATTGACATTGAGAGGTTTAAATACCCCGAGCGCCCGATTATTTTCCTGTCCGCCTGCTATATGTTTGTGTCCCTGGGGTACATCATCAGACTCATCGCGGGCCACGAAAGAGTCGCGTGCAATCGGGATAACGAGGTGGACCACATCCACTACGAAACTACGGGTCCCGCGCTTTGCACGCTTGTGTTTCTACTCATCTATTTTTTTGGGATGGCGAGCGCCATCTGGTGGGTGATTCTGACGTTTACGTGGTTCCTTGCGGCTGGGATGAAGTGGGGAAATGAAGCGATCGCACGATACTCGCAGTATTTTCACCTGGCCGCTTGGCTCATTCCGAGCGTCAAATCTATCGCCGCGCTCGCGCTGAGCTCGGTGGACGGGGACTCGGTGGCGGGAATCTGCTACGTTGGCAACCAAAACTTGGATAACCTGCGGGGATTCGTGGTGGCGCCACTGGTAATTTATCTTTTTATCGGAACGGTATTTTTATTCGCGGGCTTCGTGTCTTTGTTTCGGATACGGAGCGTCATTAAACAAGGAGGAACGAAAACGGACAAACTCGAGAGGCTGATGATTCGCATCGGGGTGTTTACAGTCCTGCACACGGTGGTTGCCATGGTGATTGTGGCTTGTTACGTTTACGAACAGCACAATCGCGAAGCGTGGGAAGTCGCGCACGCGTGTAACTGCTCGTCGGATAAAAAAGCTCAGAAGCCGGATTACGCTGTGTTTATGCTCAAGTATTTCATGTGCCTTTTGGTGGGGATCACGTCGGGTGCGTGGACGTGGTCCGGTAAAACTTTGGACTCGTGGCGAGCCGTTTGCACGCGCCGCTGCTGCATCTGGGGTAGTAAAGGTACGAGCGGTTCGGTTTACAGCGACGCGAGCACGGGACTGACGTGGAGGTCCGGTACAGCAAGTTCGGTTTTGTGCGCTCCAAAACAAATGCCACTGTCCCGAGTGTGATAAAAGACTTTGCAAACTGATTAACTGCTGCATTCCTGAGAGATGCATATTACCAGTATTAGGTGAGACCGGGGATAGTTGTCACACAAAGAAGCTGTCACTGTATTAAAAAGCCTGCTGTGACGAATGAACTGGAGTAGGCTTTCACTGGAGTAAAGAAAGTGTGACGACCAGTCCCATCTCTTCAACAAAACTAAATGCCAGTCATTAAATCACAGCTCAAGCTTGTGTTTTGAGGGTCTGAATGTGCCATTAATAGTGTTCATACGGGTTTTTATATTTTCTTATATATTTATATTAAGATATTGTTAAAACGACGACATAGAATGTTTAACATTTATACAAGATTGTCTGTATTTATCATTTACTTTGACAGAAAACTATTTTGACAATAAAACACTATGTGAAATATTACCAAAGCACGTGCTTATTTCATGTTCACAGAGAGCTTTCTGTCGCTCACAAACTTGTGTGAAAGTGGCAGAGGATCTGTCTATTGCAACAACAGCTAGACGGATGATATTTGGCTTTGCTTAAAAATAATTGCAAATTGTTATATAAAAATAAAAACAACATTAATTAAAAATCATCAAACTAATAAAGAAAGATTTTTTAAAAAATCACACTTGTAAGATGAAGAAATCAATGTGCTTTTAATCTTTGATATTAATGTGATTTATAACAACATGCCAAGTTCATGTGCTGATATAATTTGTCTGTGGGATCATAAGGAAAAAAATAATGCACAGAAGCAAGTTCAAAATATAATACAGAGTTGATATGGCGCAATAATAGAAGAAGAAAAATGAAAATGACATTATGCACGCGCTTCTTCAGCACGCGCACGCTCTACGCAGGGGCAAGATAAATGTCAAATCTCAAATAAATGTCTTGCCCCCTCAAATCAAAATTTTGAAAAGTTGAGAAAGCACATGTTAATATACTCACAAAATTAATATATTACAAGTTGACAAAATCATATGCGGCAGCGGAAAAATCCGCCAAAAAAGGGACACTACATAATACGGTATATACACACACACACACTCCGGGGTTGGTTTAACGCCAGTGTAAACGAGGATCGTTTTCATTCTAAAATGCTGTTTTAAGACGAAAACGCACTGGTGTAAACGGGGCCTAATTTTACATGCAAGCAAGCACAGCTATTGTCATTATCTTATGTGTAGCCTGTTTGATTTTATCAGACGACGATTCGATTATAAATCTGAATTTTTGTGTGGATTAACATCTTGGAAGGTAGAGCTGGTTATGTAGTTTTAATAAGTCACTATTTCATATTCATCCCGTTTTATGACAACAGAAACAGTATCAATGAAAACAGATTTATTAAGAATTTAGCTGCATCAAAATACAGTATGTGCACACAGAGAAGCGAAAATGTAGCCTAAACAGGGTTGTTTCATTAAATATAATAAGTAATAATAATTTTATACTTCTGTTCTTGCATCTCAACTGTAAATCAATTGCTATTTTGTGGTCTGCAACATGAAAGAATAAAAGTGTCTGCTAAATGAATAAATGTTAATGAAAAAGTCCCATAATAATATGTACATGAAAAATGTAGAAACACTGGACATAACTATGTGGCACCATTGTGCAGCAGCAAATAACAGTAAATGTGTGCAAATATAGGGCCCCTTTTCTATATTTGCCTGAGGCCCCAAATTCACTAAATCCGCCCCTGAGGTTAGGAGAACGTTCTGGGAACCTTCAGAGAACTTTCTAGGAACTTTTATATAACGCTCCCTTTTGGTTAGCCAGGAAAGTTTTCTTGACGTAAATAGAACGTTCCCTGTAGGTTATATGTAACTTTGCACACGTCTCTCAAACCAGGAAACACACCAGCAAAATTTTCATTTCAGGGAAACTGAAACCTTAACAAGTCACTGTAGATATCTGTGTGTGCTTGCAGTAAAATGGAAGAAAACAGTATTTCATGGACTCAGGATCAGTTCAGCTGTTCAATCTGTCTGGATCTACTGAAGGATCCAGTGACCATCCCCTGTGGACACAGCTACTGTATGAACTGCATTACAGACTGCTGGAATCAAGATGATCAGAAGAGAGTTTACAGCTGCCCTCAGTGCAGACAGACCTTCACTTCAAAACCTGCTTTAAATAAAAATGTGGTGTTTGCTGAAATGGTGGAGAAACTGAAGAAGACAAAAGTCGAAACAGCTCGTTCTCTCTGCAGTTACGCTGGACCTGAAGATGTTGAGTGTGATGTTTGTACTGGAAGGAAACGTAAAGCTATCAAGTCCTGTCTGCTGTGTCTAGAGTCTTACTGTCAAACTCACTTTGAGCGCCATGAGGAATTTCACTCAGGTAGACGACACAAGATAACTGGTGCCACGGGACGACTGCTGGAGATGATCTGCTCTAAACATGACAAACAACTAGAAATCTTTTGTCGTTCTGATCAGCAATGTATTTGTTATCTGTGTGCAATGGATGAACATAAAAACCATGACACTGTATCGTCTGTATCAGAGAGGATAAAGAAACAGGTAGGGGAAAAAAAAAAAAAAAAAACATCTTATAGAAATACAAGTTATCTTATAGAGAGCTGAAATAACGTTTCTTAAATTAATTCCAGCCTGGTCTCATAAAAATATGTACCTCTGTGCACTTTTTGTGCAACAGTTTTTACCTGCCTTACCAACACAGTCTCATGACCAATTCGTACATATTCATACGAGGTGCCAAATTTGTGCCAATTCGTACTAATTCGTATGATCTCACTCGTACGATTTTGTACGATTTGTCTAAAACCACGTGATGGGTAGGTTTAGGGGCGGGGTTAAGTTTAGGTCATTCGTACAAATTCATACGAATTGGCATCTTGTAAAATACGTACGATTTAGAATATATCGTATGAATTCGTACGAGTGAGGTCGTACAAATTCGTACGAATTAGCCACCTCGTAAAATATGTACGAATTGCCATGTTTCGCCGCAGTTTCAAAGAGAAATATCCACTGAGTAGCGCTAAAACAGTTTTTTTTTTGTATTTGTTTTATACCTTTTTAATTACGTTGATAAGTATGAGTATATATGAGTATACTGTATATTGAGGCGGTTCATAATAGAAATAACCGTGGACCTTTGCTAAAAGTTAATGCTCTATCATGTTGGAAATATGCCCTATACTGTCTTTAAACTTAAAAAAAAAAAAAAAAAGTCTCAAAAGGGGTTGGGGAAGTCACTAATAGCTGCAAAATAGCTAAATTGGCAACATTGGCCCTACTATACCAACCCTAAACCTACCCGATTGTGTTAACAAATGCAAAACTAATATAAAAACCAATTGGTTGGTGCAACCGTGCAATTTCACAGATTACCTTTTACACAGATTTGAACTGTTTTGTCAAACCGTAGTTACACGTGATTCTAACCGGAGCTCCGCCTCTCCGTACTCCGTGATACCGAACAAACCTATCATCTATGAAAACCCATAGATATGACGCTGGATATGTGTTATGCTAACGTTCAAAAGCACCAGTTTTCAAATATCCCAGCATATTTATATTGTTTTGAAGTCATAAAAGGAAACTCTTGTGTGGAAATTACGCTTTATGAATAGAAACTGTAAACTTGCATGAAAAGGAATAAAAGGTGTCGGTGTTTTACTGCCTCTAGTGTTGTTACTTAAAAGTTTATTAAGGTGCGTTTATACCACGAGACCATGTAGATTCATTCAAGTGTCTTATAATGAAACAAATTAAAGCTATGTAATAAATCATGTTTTATTTTGGATGGAACAATTTATAATTAAAAATTATGTGGCAGCTTTGGCTCTTTATATTTATCGACCCTCGTTTGTTCAACAGAAACAGTTAGAAGACACACAGAGAACATTACATCATAGAATTCAGGAGAGAGAGAAAGAGCTTCATGAGCTAAAAGGAGCTGTGAAGACACACAAGGTGAGTTTTTAGATGGGGACAAACATAAATGCTGGAAAGTTTCAGAATTAGTGCCACCTACCAAATTAAGAATGTTGTTTTAGGCAAGTTCAAGTTTAGTTTATTTATAGAACACATTTAAAAAGGCCAAAGGCCGACCAAAGTGCTCTACAGGTAGGAATAAAGAGAGAGAGAGAGAGAGAGAGAGAGAGAGAAGTTAGGTACACTAAAAGCAGAAAAATAACTAAAACCGTTCTAATGTAGAGTGCTTGTTCCACAGTGTTGGGCTGGCTTCAAAGGCTTAGTTACCCCTCAATTTTAGCCAAGTTTGAGGTAGCTATCTGAAGGAGGAGTTCCTGAAGGAGGCCGCTTGGTGGAGTAAATCAGATAAATTAGAAGAACCTAAAACATTTTAAGCCAGTGAAGGGATCTCAGAAGTGAAATAGCATGGTCAAATTTCCTCTTTTCCTTCAGGTCTCTCGCCACAGCATTTTGAACAACTTATATGAAGAACAACATAGGTGGTTGGTTCCAAGGTGCTCTTTGGAAGACAATATTTGCATTTAGATAGAGAACAGAGAAAGAAAAAACTAAACCCAATGTCTGCACTAATCTGCTTGTCGAATTTGAGGCAACTATCTACCAACACACCTAGATTCTGTTCTTGGGAAATTAATTGATTTAAAGATCCAAGGTCAGGTTGATGTCTTGTCCTCGAATGTGAGGGGTTACAGACAGAAAAAAGACAAAATTCTTCGCAAGCCAAGCTTTCACATTCTCAAGACAAGCTTTTAGGCTGCCTATGTTTACAGAGAAATGGTTAGAAACAATTGAAACCAACTTAAAACAGCCCCCCTTAGCCCAATGTAACAATCCAGCCGAGAAATAAGGAT
The DNA here is from genome assembly GCA_032359235.1 of Enteromius mattozi. Lineage (NCBI taxonomy): Eukaryota > Metazoa > Chordata > Actinopteri > Cypriniformes > Cyprinidae > Enteromius > Enteromius mattozi. The sequence goes on along the minus strand of JAUMHE010000043.1, from coordinate 18,144,045 downwards.
TGCATGGTTGATTGTATCAAAAGCAGAGGACAGATCAAACATTACTAAAATGACAGAATCTCCCAAGTCAGTTGCTATATAGATATCATTTAGATCTCTTGCAAAGAGCGGTTACAAGAGTAGTCCTATTAAAGCCGACTGTGGCTAACAGGCTTATCCAAGTGAACATACTGATTCTCTGTATTTTAACAGCTCTCCGCCCATGCAGCAGTGAGGGACAGTGAGAGGATCTTCACTGAACTGATACACTCCATTAAGAGAAGACGCTCTGAGGTGATACAGATGATCAGAGATCAGGAAAAGGATGAAGTGAATCGAGCTGAAGGACTCTTGAAACAACTGGAGCAGGAGATTGATGATCTGAGAAGGAGAGACGCTGAGCTAAAGCAGCTTTTACATTCAGATGATCACATCCATTTCCTACAGGTAACAGAGATCTGAACAACAGGACTGTCATTAAAAGTGTTTTGTCACTAAAGTGAGGTAAAGTGACTTTCCTAATTTTTACCTAGTAAACTAAAAACAATCCAAAATACATTTAATGAGATAATAATTCTGTAGCTGGTAGCTGCTTTGCAGACAGAAAGATTTATTTGTCAGACCCTACAAAATGTATATCTCTCTTAATTTCCTTAATTAATCCTTACTGTGAATTAAAGTGTCTCCCTCAGTCAGAGTCTTTGGAAGTTCTGTTCCTGCTGTAGGTTAGTGGGAAAATGAGCTTATAAGTTTTTGTCTTTTTTTGTTTATTTGCTCTAGAGTTTCCAGTCTCTCTCTGCCCCAGCTGGAAATAGACAGAGTGTCAGTGCCGGTTCTCTGCTGTCTTATGATGATGTGGGAAAGTTTGTCTCTCAACTCAAAGAGGAGACTGAAAAAATATTTGACAGAGGTAAAGTTTTTTTTTGAGAAATAAGCAATATTTAAGAAGAAACTTAGTAAAACAAATATGGATGTACATTTTTTGTAATAATTTCTTGTATTTATTTCTTAGTTACATACATCAACATTATTCCCATCATTGAACCCAAGACTAGGGAGGAGTTCCTACAATGTAAGACAATAAGGAAAAGCACACACATATGCGCACACAGGCGTTGGTTTTTGTGGTTTACGGGAACTCTCCATAGGCGTAATGGTTTTTATACTGTACTATTAAAAAAGACACCGTTTAGTATGTTTTTTAAAGAATTACGGGGACATGTGTCCTCATAAACTACCTTCAAATTGTAATACCTCTGTCATACCCATGTCATTAAACAGATTTTGGCCTCTGTAAACCACAAAAAATAACACACACACACACACACACACACACAGGTGTTATCTATATGAAAACTGTAAAGAGGATTTTTAGTTGTTAACATAAGTTATGAAACACTGCAAAAAACATTTCACAATAATAAAACAGCAAAGTATACTTTGAAAGAAAACGTGGAAAATGCAAGCCATGCCATGTTCCTCTATCTTGGCTTGGAAAGGGTGAAACTGGTTCTTGTCACATGACCACTTTGTGTTTTTTCTCTCCATCAGATTTCCGACAGTTTACTTTGAATGCAAACACAGTGAACAAATATATTCAACTGTCAGAGGAGAACAGAGTGGCAACTTGCAGCAAAGAAGTCCAGTCATATCCTGATCATCCAGACAGATTTGATAAATTGTATGAGGTGTTGTGCAGTGAAAGTTTGAGTGAACGATGTTACTGGGAGGTTAAATGGAGTGGTACTGAAAGTGTGGGTATATCAGTGTCATATAAGAGCATCAAGAGGCAGGGAGAGAGATGTGAGTGTGGATTTGGATTGAATGATCAGTCCTGGAGATTGTCCTGCACTCCAACCAGTTGCCAATTCTGGCACAATAACAAACATACTAAACTCGATGAATTTTCCAGCACTCGTAGAATAGGAGTGTATGTGGATCACAGAGCAGGGATTCTGTCTTTCTACAGCGTCTCTGACACAATGACCCTCATCCACAGAGTCCAGACCACATTCACTCAACCACTCTATCCTGGGTTTTTGTTAAAACGAGGTTTGACAGTGAAAGTTCATCCTTTGACAAAATAGATGATGTGGAGATATTACAAATAATATTAAAAATGTGGAGCTGAGGTTTGATTCTGTGCATTAGTTGTTGATTGGATTTTGAGGTGTGGGTATTGTACTCAATTAACGGAGGCAGATGAATGCAGGGTTTAAGCGAACTAAATAACTGAGTAAGCTCAGCATATGTTAGATATACTTGTATCATACGTTTCAAATGATCAAATATATTGTCTGCACTTAAACAAAAAGTAGAAAAGAAAAAGAAAAAAAAGAATATTTGCTGTAATAAATAATTAGTTCAATTTATGTAATTCAGCTTTTGTTTGCTCATATACATTTACATGACCTACATTGTACAGATTGCCATACGTCATTGCCTGTAGTGTGAAATATTAATACATTTGAGTATCATTTTTCTTTATTGAAACAAATTAATTCAGCATGATTTAATTTGTTGGTTCACAGTGAATCCTAGAAGATAATAAATCTCACTAGAGAACAGATAACAAAGTGAGCTTTTCCTACTGCACAGTGCGTAATGAATTCCGTGGTGATGACTGCTCTGATTTCTGCCATTTATTTTACCTGTGAAAATGCTCGCAGTAGAATTTGCATGCCTAGGTGGAAAGGCAAATATTTTGCAGAGAGTAAATGCTTTTTTTGTTGTGCATTCATGTTAAAAATAAATGTTGGAATTCATATCAAGTGTTTTCCTGGTTAAGTGTTTTCATTTATAATGGCCTGCTGTAGGGGAGAAACCATGAAATCACATTTAAAAAAAATTGCCCATTTCTTTGTATTATGGTGTCTTATTAACAAAAGACAATGTTTTTGCCATTAAAGAAAATTAAGAAGCACAAATTGTGTGCATTTTTTTTTTCTTTAACTACTTTTTTTTAATTAAAGATTTTCTTTCATTTCCCTGAATACCTGAATAAATTGGTACCCACATGATTGAGACATCCATTGCCTAACTGCTCTTGTACAAATAAACAATATTTCAAAATTATTCATTGTATCAACTCATTCACATACCTAACAACTGTCTTCCATGCTGTCACTATCCATTTCCATCTCCCTCCCTATCATGTTGTTTGAAATTGTTACGAAACTTGTAACAATATTATTCCAGACCTAAACAGGTCATCAGTCAATATTCCCAAAGGTTCTCCATAATACTCAGTCTACCTGTTATTATGACTGAAATCCTGATTGGCGTTTACCAAGGGTCCACATTCAAAGTTTGAGGCATAAAATACCGGAAATGCATAACTCCGTTCCTTCTGGAAGTGTAGGGTGCAACAGGGCTATAGGCACCCCGGGGTAAAAGACGCCTTTGATATTATTTTCATCTAAACCACTAGATCGTGCCAAACTTTCCAAACCAACATCTTTTCAAGATGCACTTGCAGTGCAAAGTTGATTTTATGCTTGCTTTATCTAATATTTTATGTTTCTTTTTTTTTTACAATGTTGTAGATTTAAGTAGCAAATGAGAATCAATAAAATTAATGCATATATACATAACACAAAGGTCTTTATGATTAATATAATTAAAGCAACAGTTTTTAAATAACGAAAGAATATGTAAAAGTACGGTAATTAGGGGGTAAAGGCGCTGTGATTATCATTATAATTATAATAGATTATATATTATAAATTATGATAATAGCTGACTTTTTTTTCCATTTGTTGACATGATTAGATTCAGATGGTATATATCATATATTATGTTGGGTGTCATTAGAGACAATCACCATGTTTACAATGAAACCTTTATATTCAAAAACAAGATATTAATCATATCATATAATAAAATGTCATTTGTTGTTACTACTGTAAATATATATAAAATTATTATTGGATCTCCTTCAAAACTTTCAAACTTTCTCTTGCCAATTCATACATTTCTAAGAAATAAAAAAATAAACAACTGATTTATTGATTTAAAAAATAAATGATTTATTTTCACACAAAATCTGGTGCTCCATTAATGTTCAATACAAAGTATACATTTTTTTCTACAATTATACATTTAAGGCTTAGTGAATAGCATATTTTTTCTAAAGGTGGGCTTTTAGTACTTTTTGGTACTTTTCCCCCAATTTTTTTACCTCCAAAACTGTCTAGGTGTGAGATCTTCAACACAATCTCCAATTGTTACAAATTCACGTTATCTATGATATTTGATGTTAAATGACACATAAATATCCAAACTGATACACAGTCAACCATGTTGCTGTCATTAGCTGTACACTACAATTAGTATATTTGTAGAAAGTCTACTTCATCTATACTGCTAAAGGACACACTTTCACTGATGAGTCCTGAGTTATGCCGAACCCCGGATAGAGAGGTTGAGTGAATGTGGTCTGGACTCTGTGGATGAGGGTCATTGTGTCAGAGACGCTGTGGAAGGACAGAATTCCTGCTCTGTGATCCACATACACTCCTATTTTAGACGAGCTGGAGAGTACAGGGAGTTCAGACTTTTTGTTATTGTGACTAAATAAACACCCAGAGGGAAAGCAGAACAATCTCCAGGACTGATCATTACATCCAAATTTACACTCATTCCCCTTTCCCTTCCTGCTGAGGCTCTTATATGACACTGATATTCCCACACCCTGAGTCCCGCTCCACTCCACCTCCCAGTAACAGCGTCCACTCACACTCTCTCTACACAGCACCTGAGGCCAAACATCAAATCTGTCTGGATGATCAGGATACTGCTGCAGTGTAGCAGTGCAAGCAGCCGCTCTGTTGTCCTCAGAGAGAAACAGGTGTTTATGCACTGAATCTAAATCCAGAGTAAACTGATGGTAATCTGATGGAGGAAAACAGACAATCTGCATTTTAATAATAAATCTTAACTGTCTAAACATTAAGTGATGCAACAAAGATATGAAGGTGGTAAGAAGTAGCAACAATAGATCACTGATCTATTACACAAGTTTTCAGGTGAAACTGAGAAATTGTAAGTAAAATTTGACACTAGTGGGACAGAATTGCTAAATAAAAAGAAAATATCAAACATTCCCATTGTCAGCCACTGTTTGGAGTTTGCTGTCAGACAACTCAAACAATCCTAATGCAATACTGTTAGTAAAGTTAGTACAGAAATTAAAAACTTTAAATGTGTATAAATTTGTCTAGCAATTTGTCTATTTTGTCTATCATTTATAACACTTACATTGTAAGAAATGCTCTCTTGTTCTGGGTTCAGTGATGGGTGTAAGGATTTTGATATTCGCTATACAGACACAAACAGATATTTAATAAAGTTATCAGTAATATTAAACTATTAATATGTGAACATGAACCACAAAACCAGGCCTAAGGGTCATTTTTTTTAAAATTGTGATTTAGCTAGAAAATTTACAAAATTTCTTAAAGGAACAAGGTCTTTACTTAATATCCTAATGACTTTTGGCATAAAAAACTTTGACCTATACAGTGATTAGTTGGCTATTGCTACAAATATATCTGACTGGTTTTGTGCTCCAGGGCCACATATTACTATTAATACTAAAAACTGAAAACTAATCAATACTAATAACAGTAAGGCATAATATTATTAACAATTTATTAAAATATTATTTCTTATTCATATCCACACAATATTTATTCAATCATTAACTCTATTTCACAAGATCACAAGTCGGTACATTACCTCCACCAGATATGTTTTCTATCTCCTCTCCGCAGAAATTCTCAAATTTTGTTCTTATTTTAGAGACAGAGGTTCTCACATCATCATAAGAGAGTAGAGAACCGACAGCGGTGCTGTCTGAAGATGCAGGAGGTACAAAGGGATGCTGAAAATTCTAAAAAGACAACAAGCAAAAATGTAAATTATCATGTAAATAAGAATTATCACAGTCCAAGAAAGTTAAAAGATCTCATTGGTGAAAGTACAATTCATTAACCCAATCTTGACAGCAATTGCACTGATCCGAACAACTGGTAATTATACAGTAAGCCTCAAAGGCATATCAAATCAAATGTCAGCAGTACGAGCTCTATAAATCTTTACAAACCTGTAGGAAACGGATGTGGTTTTCTGTTTGTAAAAGCTGCATCAGCTCATCGTCTTTCCTCTTCAGATCATCAATCTCCTGCTCCAGATGCCTTAAGAGTTCTTCAGCTCGACTCACTTCAGCCTTTTCTCGATCTCCTATTATCTGTATAATCTCAGAGCGTCTTTTCTTAACGTAGCGGATCAGTTCAGTGAAGATCCTCTCACTGTCTTCCACTGCCGCCTGTGCAAAGAGCTGTTCCGACATAAAAGAGAGAACCATTAGAATCAGTCCACTTAACGGTTGTATTTTTCTCTTATACTCACCTTGCGTGTCTGCACAGAGTCTTTCAGCTTCTGAAGCTCTGTTTGCCTCTCTTGAAGTTTCTTCTGTATAATCATTACCGTCTCTTCAACTTGTTTCTGATGAACAAAATAATTGTAAACAGAAGTCTTTGGTTTTCTGCAAGGAGCTCAAAATCACTCTACATTTTCGTGTGATAAATCACTGTTAACTAGCCTACCCAACAGCTTGACACAATAACAGTTTATTAATATGTGTTTTCAGTTCATACCTGTTTCTCTGTCCTCTCTGCTTCAGCTGAAACAGTATCGTGATTTTTGTGTTCATTCAGCACACACAACAAACAAATATACGTCTGGTCAGAACGACAAAAAACCTCCAGTAGTCTGTCATGTTCAGGGCAGATCATCTCCTGGATTCGTCCAGTAGCATCGGTCACTTTGTATCGTTTCCTGGAATAGGATTCCTCATGACACTCAAAGTGAGTTTGACAGTATGATTCCAGACACATCAAACAAGACTTTACAGCTTTACGTTTTCTTCCATTACAAACATCACACTCCACATCTCCAGGTCCAGCGTAACTGAGAGCAGATATTGTCTTCTTCAGGCTGTCCACCATTTCATTAAACATCACATTTATATTTAAAGCAGGTCTTGGAGTGAAGGTCTGTGTGCACTGAGGGCAGCTGTAAACTTCCTCCAGATCATCTTGATTCCAGCGGTCTGTGATGCAGTTCATACAGTAGCTGTGTCCACAGGGGATGGTCACTGGATCCTTCAGTAGATTCAGACAGATCGAACAGCTTAACTGATCCTCGCCCAATGAAATACTGCCTTCTGCCATGTTTCTTCACGTACATAATAATACAGACTGCGGTTTCTCTTCCTGTTTTGAGACGTGTGCAAAAAAGGTGATCGTGTTTGTCAAAGATGGGTGTATGTCTGCTTTTAATAACTTTTTTACACTGATTTGTATCTTATTTTACGTTAACTCAATTAGTTGCAATCAAAATACCGAAAATATTCAACGCAACGACACAAACCTGACTAAAATTATTCAATTATACATACATTTCAAACATGCCAATTATGTACACGTCCTGAAGTTTATTTTATCTGGCACAGTTGGGCCGATATGTGGCGCTCTCACGAAGCGCTTTTCAATGGCCATACTGGCGGTGCCAGTTTTTAATTTGGAAAAAGAATGTAAAATCATACACTAAAACCACTAAACTGTTTAATTTTGATGCATTTAATTTGAAATTTTAACATTGAATAATAGCTAATAAAAAAACCATTTAAATACATTTCTTCTTTATTTATATTATGCACGTCAGACCAACATTTAAATAAAAAACAACAGCAAAACACATGCCAAAATTGTTAATATGTGTAATATGTGTAACTAATGAATATCTCTTTAGTTAGAAAGTCTCTTAGCAGTCCATCATTCTGCCTTGGCTTCAGCGTGAGACTGACACCTAGTGGATCTTCTTTATTGACAGTAAAACACAGGAGAGTCGCACAGGAGATAACCAACTACCTGTTTTGCACACGTCCAGGAAATGTTTTATCTCTTCTTTTCAACGAAAACGAAAGCAAAGTTGAGATAAGTCGCTGTAGGCTATTTATTTTTCTGTCTGATTATGTGCAGTACACTGCCGTTAATGTTGGAGGATGTAATGACGGAAGCTAAAATTTCAGTGGCTGAAGATAATTTCTGCTGTTCGATCTGTCTGGATCTTCTGAAGGATCCAGTGACCATCCCCTGTGGACACAGCTACTGTATGAACTGCATCACAGACTTCTGGAATCAAGATGATCTGGAGGAAGTTTACAGCTGCCCTCAGTGCAGACAGACCTTCACTCCAAGACCTGCTTTGAATATAAATGTGATGTTTAATGAAATGGTGGAGAAACTGAAGAAGAAAAAAGAACAGATGGATCAGTCTCTCAGTTACGCTGAACCTGGAGATGTGGAGTGTGATGTTTGTCCTGGAAGGAAACGTAAAGCTATTAAGTCCTGCCTTCTGTGTTTGGAAGCTTACTGTCAAACTCACTTTGAGTGTCATGAGCAATCTCCTTCAAGTAAGCGGCATAAACTGACTGATGCTGGACGACTACAGGAGATGATCTGCTCTAAACATGACCGGCTGCTGGAGGCTTTTTGTCGAACTGACCGGCGATGTGTTTGTTTGATTTGTGTGATGGATAACCACAAAAATCACGAAACTGTTTTAGCTGAAACAGAGAGGACTGAGAAACAGGTACATGCACAAGTAAACTGTGTTGCAGTGAGGCAGTCTATATTTGAAAATAAGTATTTGAAAATATCTGGAAACAATTCCATCAAACTAATAATAACTGATAATCTTTCCTCACCAAAACATGTTGATGATTTATAATGATTTTATTTCCCCTTGCCTCAGAATCAGGTTGGAGAGATGCGAGAAAGATATCAGCAGAGAATCCAAGAGATACAGAGGAAGCTTCAAGAGCTCAGAGAGGCTATTAAGACTCACAAGGTGACACTCAGACTAACCATATTTTCCATGTGACTAACATACTGATGATCTGATCGTCTGTGTGTTTTAACAGTGCTCTGCAAAGGCGGCAGTGAAGGATAGTGAGAGGATCTTTAATGAACTGATCCGTTCTATTAGGAGAAGACGCTCTGAGGTGACACAGATGATCAGAAATCAGGAAAAGGCTGAAGTGAATCGAGCTGAAGGACTCTTAAAGCAACTAGAGCAAGAGATGTATGATCTGAGGAGGAGAGATACTGAGCTGGAGCAGCTTTTACACACAGATAATCACATCTTTTTCCTTGAGGTAGCAGGACTGTTGTCCTAAGAATTGTGTTTTGCCTTGAGAATGATTAATTTTACTGTAAGTGTAATGTAATAAAACCATTATATGAGACACTAAAATAGTAATTAATATATTAGATCCATTTGACCAGATCTTTCAAAATATAATTTTTTGTATGTATAAAAACAACAGTTCAAGTTTGTTCTGATACCAACTATATGGTATAAACCAAAACAAATAGCTTGGCTTTGGATCAATGTCATTTTTGTCATTTTCATTTCTGATGTCACAGTGACTTTAACATTTGTCTTTTATATTCACTTACAGACTGATGATCTGGGAAAACAATGTAGATTTAAAGCAGATTCTTTCTTACTGAATGAAAAAAGTGTATAGATCAATGACAATTACTTAAATAGCATTGACCCATGAGAATGTTAAAATTATAAAATGAATACAGTACACATACTGCTGAAGCTGAAGCTGTTAACACATTGTTAGCCCATGCACACACGCTGAATATTTAGATCTTAGACGTAAACTAAATGTTGGTAATATTAACGCTTTTTAAATTCTTTATGTTTAACCTAATACAAACTTAATGGACACTGCAAAACTGTAACAATAAAACATAGGGTTCACAAAATATTTCTGTGGGATTATAATATACTCACCGTTAATGGATAAAATATGATTTTGTTTCTTCTTATCTTTGATGTTTCGGTGTATTTATTCTTTCTAGAGTTTCCAGCCTCTCGCTGAACCTATGGAATCCACAGGTGTTCCTAGAATTGCTGTCAGTTCTGTCCTCCCTTATGATGATGTGAGAAAATCTCTCTCTCACTTCAAAGAAGTACTGGAGGAGTTCTGCAAAGAGAAAATAGAACTCTTATCTGGTCAAGGTACAGTGACAGAAATATATTTTGAAACAGTGTTTAAGAAAGTAAAGTAGTAAAAATACAATATGAATACAATACTTGCTTCATATAAGTATTGAAATTATTAATTATAACTATTATAATGAGAAGGAAGTCAGAAAGAGCTTTATTAACAAGTATGTTTACACACACAAGAAATTTGACTTGATGACAGGAGCTTCCAGTGCAGAAGAAATTAGTGCAACATTAAAGATAAAACAGTAAAGATAAAATAAATTAAAAACTAATTACATGTGTTAATTAACACTAATTACATGTGTTTATTTTCTTAGTTACATACACTGACATTATTTCCAATGATGAACCCAGGACTAGGGAGGAATTCCTACAGTGTAAGTCACATTGAAAACACACACACACATGCATACAAACACAGACTCATTTCCATGTTTTATGGGTACATTCCATAGGCACAATGGATTTTATACTGTACTTTCTGTATTTTCTATATTCTAAAAAATGTCCCCACAAGGTTAAAATTGACTGATATTACCATCCTTGTGATTGTATGTGCAGTGAAATTTTTAGACAATTCATTACACCAAAATCAGAATCAGATGTTATATATATATATATATATATATATATATATACTCATATTAAGTATATATATTGATAAAAATATACAGTTAAAAATATTTATGGATTTCAGAAGGGTTAGTGTTAAATACTTTCTCCTTCTCTGTAGCTCTAGATGCTAGAGCTTGTTTTGTGTGTTAAAAAGTCGAAACATAAGTGACACGTATCAGTTCTATCTTACAAATTTGGTGTCACACACAATTCATAACATTCAGTTGAGTAGACCACATATTTTTGAGTAAGTAAACAAATACTTTTATGAAAAGGTTACATGGCAAGGTAATAATGAAGCAAACAAAAGAGAAAGCAATAAATATGAATAGTTTAATTTTTATATTCTGTACATATTCTATATTTGTTATGATAGTGCTTTAGCTATTTTTCCATTCAGAATCAACAAAACTCATACAACATGCATGTACTGAACAAAGATACAGATTTACATTAAACCGCTTAAATTAAAATTTCAATTGTCATTTTCATCAGATTCCCTTCAGCTCACTCTGGACCCAAACACCTTGCATAAACAGCTTTACCTGTCTGAGGACAAAAGAGTGGCAACATACACTCACACAGAACAGCCGTATCCTGATCATCCAGACAGATTTGATGTTTGGCCTCAGGTGCTGTGTAGAGAGAGTGTGAGTGGACGCTGTTACTGGGAGGTGGAGTGGAGCAGTGGTGTGGGATTATCAGTGTCATATAAAAGCATCAGCAGGAAGGGAGAAACTAAAGATTGTTTATTTGGATATAAAAATGAGTCCTGGAAATTTCAGTGCTCTCAATCTAGTCACTTATTTTTGCACAATAACATAAAGACTAATCTCCCTGTATTCCCCAGCTCCTCTAGAATAGGAGTGTATGTGGATCACAGAGCAGGGATTCTGTGCTTCTACAAAGTGTCTGAAACAATGACCCTCATCCACAGAGTCCAGACCACATTCACTCAGCCGCTCTATCCTGGGTTTGGAGTTTATGGATCAAGAGTGAAACTGTGTAATTTAAGGGAGTAGACTGCGATTTTACAAATGTTTTTTGCTCATGATCCAAGGTTTTTTGGTAATACCATTATACATTTACAACAGTTGCTCCTGGTTCCTGGATTTGCCAAACCCTGAATTAACAAGGTAATGCTTCCGTTTTATCTTTGTCATTGTAACTACGCACTATGAGAAATACATCATGTTCCTCAGACAATAAAATATGAACTTAAGTGAAACAAAGAAAGTTTCATGTATTATGTTCGTAACTTCTTAAAACTTTTTAATCCTTATTTTTAAAAATGAATGTAAACAAAAATAAATTGAGCTTTCTTAGAATGTTTTATTGCCTGTAAATAACTTATAGCTCGTCTTGTAGCAGGTATTTTCTGTTGTAATATATGGCCTTCAATGGACTTTGTTTTTATTGACAGCTGACGAATAAGAAATAAAATAACTTGATTGAAAACAATAAATACATTTTTTATTTATTCTCACTCTACATACATGGAGAGATCTGTTGTCAAGATCTGTTTTAGTGTACGTGACAACTTACTGTATATAAATAAATTCATTACCTGTAGTTCATTTAATTAAAAAAGATTTTTACACACAATTTAATTTAGCTCATTCAAAATGAATCTATTTACTTGGGTCAACACAATTTAGTTGGTTTCTGTCAAATTAATTTAACCTATTTTGTTTAACTTAATTTCTTATTTTGGACCAAACAAGCTGTTGTAGTTGTATTTATCTTTATACACTCTTCATATAATGAACAAACAAGAAAAAGATTTATGACAGTATAGCCTACTTACCTTAAAATAATCATCAAGTGCCCACAGCCTTGAACAGGCACATTCTTCAGCGTGAAAATATTATAGAAATTATCCAACATATCCAAACACAACAATATCTTTCCTAAAAAGGTCTGAAAAGGGTCCTGGTTTGAATAATGAAAATAGGATACTAACTATTTGCGTACTTGTAGGCCTAAGTAAGAATTAAGAATAGACTATTTCAGTATTTTAGTAAAAGTAAAAATCATAATTAAAACTGCCTAATTTACAACATGAACATGGCATTATTTATTTATTTTTTTAATTATATAAGTGTTTATTGTTAGTTTTGTTACTAGTTATGTAGCTATATCAGGCCAACATTTGCATTTGTGTGCTAAAAGTTGAATACATTTAAGAACATATTTCATAAGACATCTGAGTTAAATGCAAATACTTAAAAATTAAGTGTTCAGAAACTTGAAGTTATCCTTGTGAAGACTAGCACCAAGTTAACCAGGACACACAGCCAAACACAATAATACACAACAAATAGTAATTCAGTTAATTTCCCCCAAAATAATAATAATGTTTGAATAATAATTCAAACATACTTGGAATTCTAATTATAAGATAGGAGAAACATGTGATAACCATACCCATCCATTTTCATCACGAAGCTTAATATGCCACTTTTATTCATAGAATTTTAGAAGACGACAGTTTCACTGCTGATCCTAAATTGATGGCAAATCCTGGGTAGAGAGGTTGAGTAAATGTGGTCCGGACTCGGTGGATGAGGGTCATTGCGTCAGAGATGCTGTAGAAGGACAGAATCCCTGCACTGTGGTCTACAAACACTCCTATTCGAGAGGAGCTGGAGAGTACAGGGAGTTTTATTGCTTTCTGATTGTGTCTGAATGCATAACTGGAGTCAGAGCAGGACAATCTCCAAGAATGATCATTAAATCCAAATACACAATCAACACCCTCTCCTTTCCTGCTGATGCTCTTATATGACACTGATATTCCCACACCAGCCGTCCCACTCCACTCCACCTCCCAGTAACAGCGTCCACTCACACTCTCTCTACACAGCACCTGAGAAAAACCATGAAACCGGTCTGGATGAACTGGATACTGCTGGTCAGCCCCAATAAATGTAGCCACTCTGTTGCCTTTAGACAGACGGATGTATTTATGTGCAGTGTTTGGATCCAGGGTGAGCTGGCGGGAATCTGATTGGGGCAGAAAAAAATGACACTGAAGAAGACTTGGTGGTGATGTGTGGCCTTTAAATACTGACAAGCAAGAAATTAGTTGCAGGTGATAACAAATAAAAACATGTCTGAAGTAAATTCAACCACTGATTTATATTTCTTGAGTGTTCATAAATGTCTGACAGTTTGTGAATGTTTTTTATTATAATACTTACATTGCAAGAATTCATTCGTCTTGAGTTCTGATGAGGCAACAATCTCTATGTATGTCACTAACGAAACCAACAGACATAAATGGTGTAATTCACAGCAATTCCACTTATGTTATCTCAGCTTGTTTGGGTGGTTATTACTGGATATTTTACAAAAGTGAATGCATTTCTAGTACTTTACCTATGCCAGATAGCTTGTTCATCTCCTCTTTGCAGAGGTCCTCAAGTTTCTCTCTTAGCATAGAGACAGATTTACCAACATCATCATAAGAGAGGAGAGAACTGACCTTGATGTTTTTTGTGGCTTCAGGAGCAACAGAGAGAGATTGAAAACTCTACAGATGGATAAAGAACAAAATTTGTTAAGGCAAATAGATGAAAGGTCAATTGCTTCTCTGATCAGAGAGATCATTATAACACATCTGAATCATGACACCATTCTTGCCAGAATAACATCTGCTAATTATATACATCATTATTTAAATGATGTTTAGATGTAAACAAATTTCGGGAGGAGCACGTACGACCGGCTGACTTCCCTTCTCTGATATCTCGCTTTTTGCTTCCCTCCTCCAGCCTAACTAGAGTTCACCCCTAGGCTTCACCTTTCTCCCGGGGGGCATTAGGGGTACGGGCCGGTCACCGAGCTGCGTCCGACCATCTCAGCCCTAGGGCTAAAATCCCTGGGGATTCGGGCTCGGTCGGGCTTTCGACCCTCCCCCCGGACAGCCCGCCAAATACGAAAATCATTTTATTGAGGAAGTGTGAACTCATGAAATATTATGATTCAGTGGGCTGAATCATCATGATCTGGAAAAACCTAAGAGGATCAATGTAATTTTGTCCGTATTTCTGTTACCTGTAGAAAATGGATGTGATCATCTGTGTGTGAAAGCTGATTTAGCTCAGTGTCTTTCCTCTTCAGATCATCAATCTCCTGCTCCAGTTGCTTCAAGAGTTCTTCAGCTCGACTCACTTCAGCCTTTTCTTGATCTCTGATCATCTGTGCCACCTCAGAGCGGCTTTTCTTAATGGAGCGGATCAGTTCAGTGAAGATCCTCTCACTGTCTTCCACTGCCGCCTGTGCAGAGCGCTGTTAAAACACACAGAGAATCAGACCGTTCATTCACTGAGCTTCACTGGGACTGGAAAGTCACAGCAATGGGTTCTTCAATGACTGAATGACTCAAATCCTAAAATAAACTCTGAACATTGCTCACCTTTCCTTTAAAAGCATAGAACTCACCTTATGTGTCTTCACAGCCTCTTTCAGCTCCTGAACCTTTTTCTCTCTTTCGTGGATTCTCTTCTGGAGATTTCTTTGAATGTCTAATAGCTGTCTCTAAGAGATACCAGTAATCAACATATTAAATGGATAGTTCATCCAAATATTAGGCTTCTGTAACCATTTATTCACCTTCACATTTTAAACCTATGATTTTAATTCACAAATTGACTTTAAATAATGTCCTAGACACTCTTTTCGGTATTTTAAAAGTAAATGGCACAAAAGCCAAACTGAGTGTCCTGTCCAAAAAGTCTTCCTGATGTCATGCAATAGCTTTGTCTAATTTAGTCACTGTTCACTGATAATCTTTCTCTCCTTTAACATTCTAATTTAGAATAATTTGACCAGGATATAAAATACGGCAAACAGCATTGGCTCTTACATGTCTGAAATTTATGTGAATCATTGGTGAAGGAAGATTACCAGTGAAAAACAACTTACATTTTGGTCTTTTCTTCACACAAGCCTTCATATGGGTCCAGAAGCTTTATAGCAGAGCACTATGACTATTATATTTTTTATATTTTGAATATGCTCTTGGTTCATACCTGCTTCTCTGTCCTCTCTGCTTTAGCTGAAACTGTGTCATGATTTGTATGTTCATTTATGGTACACAGCAAACAAACACATTGTTGGTCAGTACGACAGTAAACCTCCATCAGTCTGTCATGTTGAGAGCAGATCATCTCCTTGAGCCGTCCAGTGGCATTTATCAAATTGTGTCTCTTATCTTTAAAGAAACTGTTGTGTTGTTTTAGGTGACTTTGACAGTAAGAGTTCAGGCACAACAGGCAGGACTTGACAGCTTTGTATTTTCTCCCAGTGCAGACGTCACACTCCACATCTCCAGGTCCAGCATAACTGGGATCAGGACAAGCTGTTTGGTCTTTGATCTTCTTCAATTTCTCCACCATTTCAGCAAACACCACATTCTTGTTTAAAGCAGGTCTTGGAGTGAAGGTCTGTCTGCACTGAGGGCAGCTGTAAACTTTCTTCTGATCATCTTGATTCCAGCAGTCTGTGATGCAGTTTATACAGTAGCTGTGTCCACAGGGGATGGTCACTGGATCCTTCAGTAGATCCAGACAGATTGAACAGCTGAACTGATC
>JAUMHE010000043.1:18075553-18118260 GCA_032359235.1 Enteromius mattozi | reverse complement strand
TCTTTTAAGAAACCCTTCTTCTTCTCCCTACCCCTAACTGAAACATGTCTGCTGTACACTGTGAGTCTTAAATACACTTCTTGTTTTAATGGGTGACTTTTAGCTAACAGGGTAAAATAATCTGTGGTGATAAGTAAATGAGGATGCATGTATGCTTTTCTCTTTTGAATAATATTTACTATTTGTTTGTCTAAATACTGAAAGGCATTACCCCTGTGGATTTAAAAAAATATACACATACATTTTTAATATAAAAACTTGAGTCAATCAATTAGTAAATAAAAAATAAGTACAAAAATAAATACATAAATTATATAATTATAAAATAAAATAAATTGTAAAATAAATTCACATGTAATAATTATAAAATACAATTATAATTTTATAAATATTTATAAAACTATCAAATAAACCACCTAATAAAGTTACATATTAGAAATATAAATACAAATAAATATCTAATTAATTTAGGAAAAGGTGCAAAGAAGAATTTTCCTGGTTTTAAATAGAAATTTAATGTTAAAAAGTCTGGGTACTGGAATTAATTTAAAATTATTAAAACCATAGCATTTTTTAATCATCTTATAGGACAGAAAAGATTGCCTAACTGAAGAATCGTCCATATATTGTTTAATTCTTAATATTTCTTAGCATATGAAATGGAATGCATTTTGCAACAATAAACCGTTCAAACTATATCATGCCACATGAACTCCTCATCATGAGGCTATCACATGACATGTTTACTTCATCTAGCAATGTCCGGTTAGCATCTCAGAAATAAACATATTTTGCTTTTTGTATCAAGTTTTATGTAGGTTTCATGGGAGATAAGAGATTCAATATTCAATGCACATTATACTGTATATTTTATCAGATGAAGCAGATTATTCAGGTATTCCATGCATACCGAAAATGCGCAATTCACTGGAATTGTACTAATCTTGCATACTATTTAGGCCAGACAGCATGAGTAGAATTGGAACGCAGCCCATCCTCCACTTTATCACACTATCTCTCTATGTCACTCGCCCTCGCTCTGTTTCTCACTTATTCTCTATTAGACTCTCACTAGCTGCATAAATCCTTCACACTCCTAAAAACGCCAGAAATGCACTGAAGTCTGCAGAATACTGTCAGTCCGAGCAAATAAAACATTGTCACACACATTCCTGGTCTAACACACACCTCACTGACACACACACACACACACACTGAGTTCTTTCTTTAAACAAACAAACACGCACAAAGCAGCCCTTCACAATTTGAAGTTTCAGTCCAGATTGAGGAAAACCGACCCAAATAGAACATCGCAGTTGCAGCTAAGAGCAGTGACGTATCGTTTAACAGAGACTGAGAAGGTGGAAAGTCAACGGCGAGGTCATTTCCTGTTTCTCTGAAGTATTGCACGACTCACGGTGAGCCAATCATAGGAAGAGATGTAGCAATGTTCTCGGCCACATGCCAGTTAAGAACAAGCAGCCTAGTCTAAGAGAGGGTAAGAGAAAACACCTTAAAAAAAATAAAACAAATCACCAAAACTTAGTGCAGTTAGTGTTGTTAAAACTGTGCTAGCTTGGTATTGGTCACCAGTTCCATTTGAAAAAGATATGAAATGGAAAGAAATGACAAAGTTTCTTACACACTGAGTCATATCTAGAGACTTGAAAGTGGCCTCTTTTAAAAAGTAACTAACAGACTGCTAAAACTAATACCGAGTAACAAGGAACCCATATGCATAAAATGTAAATAAATAAATAAAAACTGGAATTAGTATTTTTCAGCAGGAAAAATTAACAATTAAAAATCATAATTATATAATATAAATAAATACATGCTAAAATAAATAGCCTAATAAATGAAACAGAACCATATTTATATTTATGCAATATTTATTTATTTAGAATATATTACAGAATTACACATTTTTAAAATGTTATATATTATATATAAATAAAAAACTAATAATAAAAACAGTTTCTAATAACTACTCATTATAATTAATTCTAATAATTTAAATAGTTTAAGACAAACAAATAATATATAATAAATATAAATATTTATTTTTCTATTTATATGATTTTTTAAACATGCATTGAATTATAATATATTAAAAACAAATAAATAAATAAATAAATACAATTAAATATATCCTTATAACTTAATAGTTCACAATAAATGTTACAAACAAACAAACAATCTTAGTTCTTAAGCAGAAATATGGTTATCATGGAAGTACACTAAAAAACAAAAAAAAACAAAACAAAGAGCTTTAAGAGAAGCACATGTCTACAAAACACATACACACACACACACACAAAACACAGCCCTGTTTATGGAATGACATATTTTAATCCGATAAGACTGCAAACTTGATCCTGGGAACGCTGAATAGTACTGCAAACAGGCTAAATGATTTTGTGAAATGAAAAGAAAGTGATCGCTCTGGATAATGTGAATCCATGAGCCTTGCAGCATGATTCTGATCTCGCATTAAACAGGCTCATGCCTGCGTTATCTGTGTTTACTGGGAAGAGGAATAATCACCGTGACAATTAAAGCAAATTCATGCTCAGACTTGGATTCTTCTTTAAGATCCTCGTCTTCACTTGAACCTAACAATGCTGTTTCTTGGGTCCCGTTTTATTCTTTTGGTTAAATGATTTGGCTATTATGTCACCGTATATCTCCCACAATCCTTTGCAGTGGAATAACAATTCTTAGAAGTTGCTGCAAGGTCAAACAAGGAGAGAAAATAAGACCGATAGCGAGGGAGAGGGAGAATGATCTGGAAGTGTGCCATTCAAAGCCCATTAAAAAGTCAAACATTTTTGCCACTGGGAGGAGAACTGGATGTTATGTTCTCTTTTCAGAAATGGAAACTATTTCAATGATTCACACGAATGAGATATTAAGCGTTTCACTCTTTTTTGCACTTTGGCTTATGGCTTTATTTACGTCTGTACTGATCTCTAATACGCTCCTGCCCATGAGAAATGCTTGATTGAACATTTGATTTCCTGTGGCTCTGTTTGCAATTCGACAGCCACGCAATATTAAAGACCAGCTTTTTAAATGCAGGAATTATAATGAAAGGTTAAAATCAGTCTAGAGTTTAGCCTGTGTCTAGGAAACAGAAAACAGACTCTCCCTGCAGAGTTCTGACACTTCAAATATGCAGAGTATTAATATAAAAAAAAAAGTTTGATGGAGATTTTTAAATCACTTCTGTAAACAAACTAGCCACACGCTAAGCATTTGGGAAATTGTTACCATTTAAGGCTGCAAAAGTGTGTCATTAACGAGCTGCACCAACACTTTTATAAATCGAAGGATACAGAACTGCAAAACTAACCAAGAAGGATCTTCAGAGTATGATGTCACAGAACTTTTATAAGTTCCAAAAAGAACTTTATGCAGTTTGTTATATAGGATATATATAGCTTTCAACTTCTTCAAATCTCCAAAGAATTAAACGGCAACCCAAGTAGTGCTGACAATTTATCGTGATTAATCACATCCAAAATAAAAGTTTTTGTTTACATATATATATATATATATATATATATATATGTGTGTGTGTGTGTGTACTTATAAATAAATATATACCCATACAGTATTGTTGAATACTGTATATATCTTTTGAAATATATCAATATTCATAAAATTTATATTAATTTAATTTATATAAATTGATATTACACATATATATACATGCATTAGGGGTGTGACAAGATCTCGTGGCACTACATCTCACGAGAACTTGGCGATATCCTCGCGATAGTGACTTGCTGTAGACAAGTTTGTTTTGGTATTCGGCCCGACTCTATTTCCTTAAGCTTTTTTGAAAAATCGCTTACCCTGCTTTTAAAGGTATATTTGTGTTATTTGTTTTTATTTATTTATATTGTTTATACTTTTTGTGTAATTACTTGCCTGTCAGTTTGTGGCAATATTTAGCAGTGTTCACATGTTATTCACACATAATTCATTAAAATAGTTTAATTTCAAAAAGTTGATTACAAAATGCACCTACATTTTTGGAATGTTTTTGTTGAATAAAATACTATTTTTCCCAATATATTTTATCATTGAGGATTTATTTTAAAAAGTCTAAAAATCTTGTCTCGTCTCATTCTCGTGGGATAAATGTCTCGTCACACCCCTAACATGCATGTTTGTTTATTTATATATACATAATAAATATTCACAGTACACACACACACATATATACATATATATATATATATATATAATGTAAAAAAAAAAAAAAAAAAAACACAATTATGATTAATCGTTTGACAGCATTACTTACAAGCCAACTTTGTAAGAACTAAAAAATAAAGGTTACATGATGCACATCACAATTCTATAATCAAACCATAACACTAAACTTTCATGAATAAATCTGTTCATTTATTTCTGAAAAATCCCAAAACCATAACCTTATAAGTACATTTTGAAGAATGTTTGTAACCAAGTAGTTGACGGTAGCTACTGACTTCCATATTATTTTTTCCCCCATACTATGGAAGTCAACGGCTACCGTAAACTGTCTGGCTACCCGCATTCTTCAAAATATCTTTTTTTTTTTTTTTGCTCAACATAAGAAATAAACGAACAACATGAGTAAATGATAACAGGATTTTTATTTTTGGGTAAACTATCCCTTTAAGGCATACCTTGAGAATTTAACTTATTAGACAGTCGAGGGCAAAACATTGATTTTATGAAGTCAAAATGCTTCTGATCTGGAATCAGGCACCATGTGGATGCTCTAAAATGCTGATACAATTTCACCAAGTTCAGCTAAACCCAAATCAGCGTTTCCTCCCCCCAGCTTTAATGCATGAAGGAACTGGCCTGAACCTGGGTGGAGTGCTTGATCAGAAAGGTGAGCGGGCAGCGGAGATGGTTATCTAAACCACAGCCTTCCATCGTTTGACTCAGATGTGTGTAGGTGATGATTGCCATGTTGGAAAGGGTTGAAAATAGTATCATCACCATGGTTACACAGCACAAAGCTTCAAGCAAAAGCCCTTCTACCCAGTAACTCAGAAACATGCACAGCTCTAAACGCGCTACAAAGCTGCATGAATTGAAGGGGTCAAAGGTTAATGATTATTAGCAAACCATTTATAACCTATAAAGATAACTGTTAGCAATGCAGTAATTCAGTTTTATAAGAGTTAGGAATTTACCAAAACAATAAGTCTTTTTTCAACGACGCCCTCTAGATGTTGAACGTGCAAATCTTGACACGTTCAACACATGGCCGTCATCAAGTATACTTTTATTATTAACATTAAAGACAACAGGCATAGTTTGCATGCAAAAACACCCCAAATACAATGTGCGAAGACAACAAAAATGCAAGAATGTTACTGAGACAAAAATCTAGAAAAATCGAGGATAAGATGTGTTCGCGAGAAGATGAACAACCAGAAGTGCGATATCTAATGCAGGTGCGACACATTTATCATCTCAATAGTTGTTTAAAAGCTAGCATATGGGATTAAACCAACAATTAATTTACGAGAATCTTCATACATTAACTTTACAATCTATGATAATTCAGTTATAAATCAGCGATTCAGATCTAACCTAAACAGAATCAGATGTGAAATATACTGAAGTGTGCTTGCATGTGCTTATTCTCGCAACACTTTCACTTTCTCAACTACAGCACGCAGTCGACAAAACCTAAAGACTTGGCGGCAGACCACCCTGACGGATCATTTGTTTATTTTTCCTTTCCCCCCCCCACCACCAACCCCTACAAAAAAAGAATCTTCAAACAAGTGGAACAATTGCTTTAATCGTACGCCACCAATCAGCAGCGACGACATTCGTTTCTAAATACTCTGCAGCACGGTGAAACAATAACCTGCGTAAGTGCGCTAAAAGTCAGCATAACCTGTTCTCAAAGCAATCCTTCCTAACATGTTTCAGTGCAGTCGCCTAGCAGACCTGCGAAGGCTCAAATCCATATGTTTCTCTCTGCAGTGAGAGCGTGTTCAGCGTTTACTTACATGACTGCACGGAAGAGTGACGCACTCAGACAGAAGTGAAAACCTGCGTCAACATCTCTCTCCCCTCTCTTTTCCCTCTCGCAGACAGTTACGCTCTTGCACACACACGCCCCTGTGCAGTCCCAGGGTGCCTGGCTGGGTCCTACCGCTCTGAAATCTAGCACGAGCCATATTAGGAAACAGCAGTTAAACATGTCACACGTAATTTACATGCAGGGGGAGTGGAGAGCGCGGCTCTGTCGTAAGAGGGAAAAAAAAAGAAAGAGAGAGAGATAAAAAAAAAACCCTGCACGCGCTGGTACGTGCATAAAACAAACAGAAGGGAAGTGAGACCCGAGAGGGGGGTTTAAAAAAGGAGAAGTGCTCTCAGGTTCAACAGTTAACCAATCGCACGCCCGCCACTGTCTAAACAAGTAGCCGGTCGTGCGGGGTGGGGGAGTTTCCTGCCAAACGCACACGCAGCCGCGCAACTTTTCCCAACGCAGCTGAGATTGGTGCCTTGCTGTTTGCGATCGCCTAGACATAACAAACTGCAGTTCACCACAAAGGCACCCTATAAAGTCAAAATGAGCCCACACACACACACTGAACAACCCCCAATCCTGTGCAAAAGTGGTGCAGTGCTGTTAGAACTGCGAAAGACAGGCAGACAGGAGAGCGAGACCATACAGAAAAGCAGTTCTTACCTCTCACATCATGATTAGTATTGAGTGCGCGTATGTGTGTGAGAGATCAGACGCGGGCAGCAGGCCGCGACAGCAGAGCCTCAGGCACCGGGTGGACCATTCTCAGAGAGGAGGAGAAAGAGAGAGAGAGACAGATAGAGAGAGACAGAGCGCTTAGGCTGCGCGTGTGGCTGCTGGTTGCGCCACTGTGTGTGTGTATGTGTGAGCCGAGAGCCTGTGAGAAACAGCAGCACTGCGCAGAGCGCCGAAGTCGAGCGCCAATCAGACACAACCAGGAAGTGCTGCTGCCTCTACTCTGTGAGAAGAAAATGAGAAGGGGAGGGGACAAAAGGAAGGAAAGGGAGGTAAAGAAAAGAAAACGAGTGTGCTTGTGAGATTACATCGTGCTTTCCCAGGAGTCTGTCTGCGTTGGGCACCAGACTGCAGTGGGACACGCGCACACACACACAGCTGCACACCTGGTGCATTGTGCGGCAGCCTTATCTGCTGCTGGGAAAGGCAGGATTTGGTCTTAATTCGACTTTGAATCATCACTATCTGGGTCACGGCCATTTCGAGAGGGAAGTATATCATCGAAACGAAGCCTCTTCCCAATAATCCGCTTTGAAATGCGTGATATATTTACACCATGAGCTACTCATTAAACGACATGTAGGAGAACTGGGTTGTGTTCATTTGTCTCACCGATGTTAATACTAACAAACTCCCACATGGTCGAGAATTTAGAGTCCCTTTAAACTACACAATACTTTCCTGGGCGGCAATAAAGCCTTGAAACTGGGACATTAATTCATTATCTTTTGGGGAAAAAATGCTTTATTGCATTATTTGCATACTTGAGCCTCGCCCAGCTATGACTGCGGTTGTGACTCTATCCGACTGCTGGAAAAATGACACGCAACTCAGGATGGAATAATCGTAATATTAAAAGTCAACAGAAAAAGGAAATCATAAGTCTGCTGTTGTTCACACGCCCTTCGACACAAGGAATTTTGTTTTGGAGAGAATTGTTTAAAGATTCACTTATGCGGGTAAGGGAAGGGCAGTGTGAAAAGCTCAATGTGTGTGGGGTCAGAAGAGCTGTCGTATTGATGGGCTCTTTTAAGTCTACAGCTCAAGGGCCTAAAATGTCAACAGCATGTGCATAAGAGGAAACTGCTAACAAGAGCTACAAACCAGTGTTATTTTAGTATTATTTATATAGTATTTATTAATATTTTCAATGAGCCTTTGTTTTTCTTTTTAATTTTAGTTTAGGTTTAAGTCATTTTACGTGCTTTTGCGATTTAGTACCTCAACCTAAAATTATTTGAGCTAGTGGCCAATACAAAATTTGTTTTTGTTTTTTTAGGTTTTAAATTTTTTTTTTTGTCTTTTATTTTATTTAAGATAAAATCCATCCATTTTAAAAAAGGAAGAAATCCTCTATTTGGAAAGACCAACCAGAGATGGAATGCAAAACTTGGTCAATTTATCTAAAAAAAAAAAGAAAGAAAAGCTGATAAAAGTTTATCTGTAACAGCTGATATACTCTTGTGGCGAAAAGAAAATATATAATTAATGCAGAGAAACACCATACAACCAAGACATTAGCCAAAAACATCAAAAATGTTTGTAGAGGTCAATCAAATGCACGTCAATCCAATTTATATAATTTGAGTAATTAAACAGAATGCCGAATATACCATCTAAAAACATTTGTTATGCACATTTATTCTATATATAATAACATCTTTTATAAACTATGCCTATTTTAGCATCTACCATCATTTAGGCTTTGTGCTTATATCTTTTGGTTAAATAATAAAACATAACCTTACTTGAATATAAATGGAAATATCTTTTGACATCATAAAATGAATTCTTGTTAAAAGTGCAACTGTAAAGTCGATTTCCCCTATGTCTAGACATCAGGGTGGTTCATGTGGCCATTTAAACACCTAATAAACACAATTTTAGTCATACACACTAGTGTACTACTTTTGTTTTAAATTAAAACATTAGTGTGAACTAAAGTAGGCCCGATATCAAAATGTTTAGCCTGATTAGGTATTCTTTGGCAGGAATCAGTGATACATTTATGATAATTTATGCAGCTGACACCAAGACTGCAACTCTGGTTTATATTAACAACCACACAAACACACACATACACCCTCATTTCACTCTGACTACCTCTTTCCTCATTACCTTCAACTGACCGATTCATTCAGATATTACACATAAGGGAAAATATGTCTTATCCAATAGTTCCTGTCTTTTTCCTTTACGCTCATACTTTAGTGTCCTCATACTTCTAAAAGCTTGTTCTGGAATTAAGAGTGATGAAAGTGGCAGAAATAGTCACACAAGAAGGGAAGACGGTCATATTTTCCACTGAAACAACTCTCGCTCGCTCTCTAGTTAAATGGAAATCTATTAGCAGACTGCTAAAATGGCCTAATACTTAAGTTTTGCATCCCTAGAATTTTATATGCGCATCTCTCTAAATGTCTGGGACAAATTAGCTAACTGTTAAAACTTATTAACTTTTTTTTTCAGTAACATGACCTTGTTTAGCCGGTTTCAAAACAGTCTAGCATTGAATTTTGTCGAGCTGGGAAGTCTGATTCATTTCAATGAATTAGTCTGTTCATGGTTATTTATATAAATAATGATTCAGTGACTAAGTAAATAATACGCTGATTCATTTTAAACTCTGAACCTTTTTATTTAAAACTTTTCATCGCTATGCTTTTAACTTTGGTTATTTAAATGAGTGAATTTTCTCATTTTATCAGCTGCATTTAATGTACTATAATTGAGTTAGGTTATATAATTAAGTTCAAGTCCATTTTTTTTAATGTTTGAAAGAAGTTTCTTATGTTACCACGGCGACATTTATTCTTTGTTAATGGATTCAACATTTAAATAAAATCTTTTAGTAACATTCTATATGTCTTTAATGTAACTTTTGATCATATTAATGCACCCTTGCTAAATAAAAATATTAATTTCTTTAAAATTAATCATAATAAAATCTTTTGGACTGTGGTGTACATTGATACAATATAGTTTTTGAAGCTAGCTACTCTTTCAAAAGGGCAGCCTGAATATACTATATATTTAAATTAGCTTGTAGTCTGTTCGTTTTAACAGTTTGACAGTTTCGAAGTAACTTCTGGTGTGCAAACACAAATACATATTCATGTGGACTGTTTATGTATTCTATCAATGCATTACAATGGATACAGAAGTGAGTCAAAGCACAAGCTGACTGGGGTGATTTGATTTATGTCAGTCTGGCCTTGTGACATCAGAACTCTTCAGAGTTTTCTTGACCTCTCTACGCCAAACTCACTGACTCACCAAACGGAAATCTGGAAATCTAGACGCAGACATGATTGTCAAACTGAATTTTCTAGCTACAATCACAACGTACCTCTCTTTCTCAAAACCTCATACCATCTCTCACTGGTCTCTCTTCAATGCTTCACCATTTATAGCTTAGACGTGTCTGAATGAACAAGTTGAAAAGAAAGGAGTGAAAGTGATTGGGTGTGGCTGTTTACACAGTTAGTCAAAGTCACTGGACTCGGCTGTATATAGTTTACAGAAAGAGAGGCTGGCTGAGAATTCTGAGTCTTACCCAGGCAAATGTTTAACTAACAGCATAAAGTCTGGTCCTCAGTGTCTAATTTTGACAAGAAGAGATTGTCTAAACAACACTATCATTCAAATTTGGGGTCTGTAAAATGTATTAGAATTTTTCAAAACCCAGCAAACACTGTGTGAAATATTATTATAATTGAAAATAACTCTTTTCTATTTTTTAAAATGTAATTTATTCCTGTGACACAAAACTCAATTTTAAGCTTTATTACTCCAGTCTTAAGTGTCACATGATCCCTCAGAAGTCATTCTAATATGATTTTCCGCCCAAGAATCATTTATTATTAGTAATAATTTTGAAAACTTTTGTGCTGCTAATATTTTAATGACTGGGAATTTGTGTTTTTAACTTTTTTTCAGAATGCCTGAATGAACAGAAATCTTTTGTATCATTCGGGTGGGGTCAGGCTGCCATTATTTTAGGGCAGCCTGACCCCACCTGAAAGGTCAAGTTAATTTTACTTTCTCTGTAGCGCCAAATCACAACAGAAGTCATTTAAAGTTTCCTTTCCTATAAAACAGGTCTGTACCCTGTTCTTTTATTAAACAAACTAAATAGCCTTTTGTTATTTATTTTATTTACACGACAGCATCTCATTTCGGTGTCTCTCTGTATCGCGTACAGCGGAGCTCCGCCCCGGTGCGCGCGCGCACGCTCTCACACACACATAAACGTGCGCACAAACACAAGTGAGCACACTCCCACTCTTATTTGTAAGAGTGTACTAACTTACTGACATTAGCATCTGCCGTCTCACTATGACGACATATATGGCGGCAAATCTATGCCATTAATAAGCGAGCGCACCACTGATGCTGGCGCGCGCGGTAAATCATTTCCGCGAGAGGAAAACAGATCTACATGCGAAGAAACGGGAGCCCGCGAGCTCATTTCAAACCCTCGCGTGTGTGTAATTACGAGTCTTTAAAAAGTCTATTAATAAAGTATCTGAAAAAGATCTACTCTATGAACAATACATTAAATTACATTAACTAAAGACAAAATAAATAATAAATAAATAAAACAAGCAAATAGAAGTCATCATTCCTGCGCTCGATCTTCTCTCACCTGCTCGCGCGAACACTTTTATTTTTGTCAGTCGTGGGGCGGGGCTTGCTGTTTTAGTTGTGATCTCAAAAATGAGCTCGCGGGCTCTTAAAAAAATTAAAGGGAAAAAAATGCCTCCCCACCTCAAGCCGAAAACCTAGGGGGAAACACTGTCATTATAAGTGTTAAAGTGTTAAAAATGCTTTTGAATGGTAGTGTGTGCCTACAGTTTATTTTGTTTTAACATGTCAAATATTAATGGTGGGATAATAAATAATACCACAACATGGAAAAAAGGTTTTCAAATAAGAGTTTTACAAATAATATCTGTGTATATTGTATGTGAAATAGCACACTTGTAAAAACAGAATTTCTGCCTGTCAAAAGGTTTCAAGATCCTGTCTCCAAATTAAGAACGTGATCATCAGATATTTTTAGGATCCGGATATTTTGGTCAATCATTTTCATAGTTTAGAGAAGTACTGATCATTTTACAGAAACTCAAAACTTGCATAAGAAACCACAAATTAGAAAAATTAAATAAAGTATTATGTATCTAAGTATCTATCTACCAAAAATTTGCTGCCACTAACCTGGCAAACTTTGCCAAATTTAGTGACTAGTTCTTCAACTGTATACCTCAAATGTATTGATGTATACAGATGATATTTCCATCAGACACTTTATTTATTTATTTATTTTTTTTGTTTATTTCAGATAAACCAATGCCTAAAACTACATCCACTGCCTCCACGGTGTGGAGAAAAAGTCCCTTCTGGTGTTAAAACCCTTTTGGAGATCACATAGTTAATCATGCGGCTTATGTGAACCCGGGGCCATTTTGAATCATGCAAAATATGAAAGTCACACCTGAACATGGAGCGGAGACAGGAAGTTTGCATTCAGAACAGGAAATAAAAACCATAAGGTGGCAAAGACAACTGTCAGCACTGTGTTTATCAAAGATCTCTGCATGATGCCTTCGTTTTGAGCTCCCAAATCTGAGCCAGATACACTGAACGAGGCAGAATTTTTTTTACTGCACACAAAAAAGCCTCAGTCTTAGTCTCAGTCCTCTCTCCCTTTCTCTCGTCTCAGCACCGGTATGTGTCAGGACGCTGTAAATTGTGCTGGCTGGTGGATGTGAACTCTTGCTGGGTTAGAGAATATTCTCGTTACTCAGTAAGTCCGGACACCTCTCGCCGTCCAATAACCTCATTTAAACCCTGCAAACCACACCCTTTTTCTCTTGCACGGTCCCACATATCTTTTATATTTTATTGCATTATCCGAGCAGAGCTACTCGAAGCTAAATGATCTATTAAATTATTCAGTAAAATCCCTGCTTTTCGGAATATTACGCCTTCTCTCTGAGCACGGTTTGCTAAGACGATGCTTACAGACAACAGCTATCGTCTGACTAGCGTAAATGCGACTCAGGGGTTCGGCGCTGGGCATAGGTGTCTAGCTGCATTGCTGAAAGTCACCGGCGATGTTTCAAATGCCCTTGATAAAAGCAGCATCGTGCTGGCCTACTTTACTGATTTATCGAAGGCATTCAGGCCTTGAGTTACTACAGTACCCAAACTAAAGCACTGCCCTACATCACAATGCTACAACCACTTTTCTAGCAGAATTACCTTTGATGATACAATAATCGGTTTGCAAATACTATTAAATGATTTCTGAGCTACTCTTCAGTCTTTGTGACGTCGACTCATTATTTAGCCCCAAAATAATCTAAAGCTGTAGCGAAATGAAACGCTAATGCAGAAAAGCTCTCTGTGTTTTTCAGGTTTACTGATCTCTGGAGGCCTTCTCCTCACAGGCAACAACACTGATGCTTTTTCATGGCTTTCTGAAAACTGTATTTACACATTTATACACACACACACAAGCCTCATTATATGTCATAATGTCATTATTTGACATTAAAAGTTAGTACAGAGCCCAAAAACTATTCATAATATTAAACATATAAATAATATTGTAATAAATAAAATTGAAAGGATATTGCAATGTAATGAAAACACATTTTATTTGTGCAAAATACATAAAAAAAATATATAAAATGTTATGTCTTCTTCATTAAATAATAATTAATTTATTAAATGTGTCATTCTTTAAACCCGTGCAGTGCTACAACATACATTGATGTTAAATGTTGGTCCAGGGACTCTATACCCACTAAATTAGGAAACTAGTTTTACTTGTCGAAACAGTTAAAACAGTGAGAAAACAGGAAGTTTATGAGTAACAGTGAGTGAGTAGTTCTCAGTTTGCAAATGTCCTCTTTTGGAGCAAGATCTTACAAAACATAACAAAGCCTAAGAGTGTTTGACCCAAAGCGTGTTGAGAAAGCAGCATTTCACTTCAGTTTGCTAAGACAAACAGGAAGAAATGACAACAGCTCTGAATGACTAAACAGAATGGCTGTTTATCTCCTCCCGCCAAATATTATCACCGGCTACAGATGCAACAAACAAATGAACGTCACACCTAACATTAACACCTTACAAGAGTGTCTTAGAGGAAAAAAAACAACAGCTTAATGTACTAATAACAAATCGTCTTTTGAACATGCATTCATAAGCAATGTCGCAGATGTATTTTACACGGCCAATGGCGCTTGGCAGCAGATTTACATCACTGATTCTTCAAACTGACTTTTGAATACAGTCAAATAAGTTGTGTAGCCACGTCAGAAGAGAGAGAGAAAATGATCAATAGCTACTATGACACTTCAGCAAAGTCCAACAACTTCATGAAATGGAAATTTACAAAGTGATACATACGTAAAAGGCCATGTAAACGGCTTGCATACCAGAACTTGAGCGTTCACGAGACAAAGAGACACAAGAGGAAGTGATCAAGTGTGTTAGAATATACACACACACAAAAAAAAGTTAGTCATTTCAAGAGAAAACAATATAAACATGCATAAAGTGTACAGTAAGTATTTACATTGAAATGTATTTAAATATATTAAGAATTGCAATAATTGCATTATATTGTAGTATATTATTACTAAATGTATACTATATTTTTATGGTTACAAGATCTTTCAAATATAGCAATCAGGTTTTCAAATATATATATTATTTTTTTTACAGTGTATAGTATATACATACTGAATACATAGCAACAGACTGCTGAAACAAATTGGGGATTTTCTAAATATTCGCACACAAAACAATGAAAAAATGTGTATAAGAAAGAACTCAAAAGATTAAAAATCTACATCACAGAGTGTAACTGTTAGCGTTTCTAAAGCTGTATATAACACACATATAAATTCATTACGACACAAGCACTTTTTTTCCGAAATTCCCTTTTGTAAATCATTTTAGAGCTATAGACGCAGAGAGAACATATAGAGTAAAAGTGTATAAGTGAAGCTGTTTGTGTTAGTTTAGTTCTTACCCGCGTGTAGTGCGAAACTGTATCTCCACTGAGAGTGAGACAGGAACTCACACATGGGTCACCAGCCAATGTGGCTCACCGCAATGCATTCTGGGGCAGATACTAACGTATGTCCCGGTGTGTCATAGTGCACAACCAAGCATAGCATAGCATGCATGCAAAACACAGTGTTAAGATGTTTAAATGAGTGCATGTGTTTACGGTTTCAATGTGTGATCACATGATAAAGCACAGACTGAAGCAACTGTGAGTGTGTGTTCAGCGATCGTTCTCTCTATCACCATGGAAACCTGCTTTTATCTTATTTGCATCTGGGTGTACCAGCCGCAGAGAGAGCTGTGTCATTTTCCCCTAGAAAACACCACTGCCCTCCTCGCAGAGTTCTCAAAGAAGTTTGCCACACTTGTTTCACACACTTTCCCGAAATCCCGAAACTTAGAAAAAACACTGCGACTATCCCGTTTAGAATATCATACTAGGAAACACACCCTAAGCTTCAAAAAGAGGAAACAACTTTCATACACTGCTAAAGATAACACAGCACGTCTTACACAGGAAGAGGGTTTGCAATTGCTCTATACAGAAGCCCCAGATGACTATTTTAGCATGGGAGTCACACTTACTGCAAACAAATAATGTAAAAACATTGAATGTATAGTTTTATGATTTGAAATTTACTGTAACAAACATCTTTTTGTGTCATGTTTTGACATTTCTTTAATGTGGGTCACTGCATGCATGTGTGAAAGCATGTACTTGTGTTTGCATGTGTGCGCATACACAGTGTGTGTGTGTGTGTGTGTGTGAGGTTACTTGAGGTCTGTAGTTCACTCTTGCCAGGTGTGTTATCTCAGACGCTCCACATGACTGAGCCGATGGTAGAGTTCCTCTTCTAAACTCACTCACCTGGTACAAAAACACTCACACATCTCACTACTGCAACCCCCTCGGGTGTTACTTACACTAATGTGAGAGAGAAACAGATTAAAGGCTAGAGTGTTTGTACAAATAAAGCCTCTGGTCAAATGCCATTGGAGAACCGAGTTCTTACAATGACAAAAATAGATGTTTCAGGCCAACATGAAACTGAAAGTTTAACCTATTTTTCTTCCATTATCTACAGAACATTGAATGTGGAGAAAAAAATAGTAAGGAAGGTTTTTAACCACGTAAAATTGATTAGATCACAAAATGGGGGTGTTGCTCATCAAAACATAGCCAGATGTTAATGGCAGTTTGCTGTAGATTGTGCAGGGTTACATCATTTCTTCACTTTGAGGAGTATTTTAACCTTTTTTTAATTTTGGTAATTACAATTATTATATGAACTTTAATACTTCAGTGGAGTTTTGTTATTGTTAACTGAAACTAAAAGTATTAAAACAAAAACATTTTTATCAGTTTAAATAAATCTGAAGTAATATAAAATATAAATATTAAATAAAAAACTAAAAAAAAATCCGAAAACTGAAATAACCGAAATGTGATTAAGTGGAATTAAGTGGAAAATTACTAATTTTTTTTTTTTTTTTCAATAATCAAGAAACATTTTTAAAAACTAAAATATAAATGACAAATAAATAAATATTAAAAAATGTAATTAAAATATAAAAACAATTCAAAATATTATATATAATTAAATTAGTATATTAGTATTATTATATATAATTATATTAGTATATAATATTAAAATAATACAACGTTGATTCACTGTTATTGCATATTAATGCAATGAAGAGATTCACCCAGTAATGAACAATCTGTCATTACATTGACTCATATGTCATTCCAAACCAATGATGTTTTTTCTTCTGGAAAACTCAAAGCAACTGTGGACTCCTTTAACTTTCACTGCATGAACAAAACACTTCTCAAAACATTTCTCACAATATCTTCATTTGTATTCCATGCACAAAATAAAGAAGTAATGACACAATGTTAAGTAAATGATGACAGATTTTTCATTTTTAGGTGAACTATTCCTTTAAATTACTTTTTAATACAGGAAAGATAGTGTACTTGAATTTCATGTTGGCCATATGTCCTTATGATGTCAAACAAGAAACTTTTTCAGCTTCGATTATGTTAAAAGAGAACCTTCCCAAGTTCCAAGTATGCTGTGAGATGACCTTTTAAAAGACTGTCATCATGCCACAAAAAAACACACATTAAGTTTTAATAAAAATCCAAGAAAACCCAATGAAAATGGAAAACCTTCAAGTACCAATAAGAGAATCTTAGCAATTCTTGTTTTGCAACAGCATAACTTTTTATGCTCCAAAGATTCCAATGAATTCCCAAAGAAAAGCAATCTGCAGTTTTCTAAAGAACCAAGATAAATGGTACCTGAAACCAAAACACCAATAACTTCCCATCAAAAACCTACCCCACAGCTGAACCGAAGAACCTTTAGAGTGATGCAGAGAAAGAGGAATGAAAAACAAGGGCACTTGAGGAAATGAACCACAGAGAGAAAGAAAGCGTGCTCAACATACAATGCCTCATTTCAAACCTTTCCCAGCTCACTTCTAACCTGGCACGTCGCTGAATATCAGGACGCCAAACATCCTTAGCTTGTGAAAAACCCATTCCAACAGCATTCCCAAGTCACCGGTGAACAGGAAGTCCCCGTCTAGCCCTCTGAGTAATGGCACACAGACAGTCTGCGGTCCTACCTGACGCTGAGCCGCTCAGATCCAGTCCCGTATGTCCTCTCTGCTGTCTGCCGACAGGAAGCACATTCAGTCCGTCCCTATTTACAGTCCCCTGGCACTGCAGTACGGCTCACAGCTGGTGCATTCCTGCTCTGCTCTGCCTCAGCTGATGGAGAGAGGAGAGATAGAGGAGAGCAGACAGGGAAAGAGAAAAAAAAGAAAACGCAGGGTAAGAACATACTGTACAAATCATCTACTGTGAATGTGGGGTCAGCAGATGCCGATTAGCCAATGAGTGTCTCGATCTGTAACAACACGAGGAAACTGCATAATGCACCTCTTATTATTTCATCCATTTCCCAGCGACCCGCATGAACAGAAGCATTATGATTCAAAGCAGACACATCAGCAGATATTGACGTCTCGCTGATGATACCTAGAGCGACGACTATCGAGTAACAAGGCCATTTTCTTGTCCTCATGTCGGATGGTCATCATTCAAATGCAATTAAAATGCAGTTAAAGACCAGATGACTTCATAATTGGAGTTTTATTGTCCATTTAGTCCACGTCTGTGAGTTCTGAGATCATGGATGTGTAGTGTACTAGTACAAGTTTAAAACAAAACAAAAAAAAAAACACTTTACCGTTAAAATTTTTTTGGAAAGAATTTAATATTTTTGTTTAGCAAGGACGTACCAAATTGATCAAAAGTAACAGTAAAGACGTTTATAGTGTAACAAAACATTTTAAATTGATGCTGTATAAAATATATACAAAAAAGAAAAAACAAATCATGATATATTAAAATAATCATGTGTTTGTCACTAATAAAATGCTCTCTTGTCTGAGAATTTTTTACTAATTTGTTCACTTGCCCTTTAAATTTTAGTGTCTAGTGATAATAAGTAGCAAATCAAGGTTGCCTGCACTGTGACATTATAATACATTTGAAATTATTATAATTACAAAATGTCAACTCAGAGATTCTTCTATGAAGCGTTTATGTCTGAACCAGAAATTATTACTTTCTATAGCAACGCCAAAATAGGTACCTATGTGCAAAGAAAATTATAGTCATTGAAGTGCATCTTCAATCATAAAGATTTGTAACTTGACTCACATCATGTGAAGAGACAAGGATCTGCACTGACAGTCACAAAACTTGAGCGTGATGGAAAATGACTAATGAAGTTAGCCAAAAAAACATTACTGTATATCAATATTTTACATAATAATATAATTACATAATTAAAATATTATATTATCATGATATAATAATGATAAATAATCGTATAATAATATACTTACATATTTTAAATATTTAATTAATAATTCTAATGGTTTTCCGGGATGCCCTCAATGCCAAATGTCCCTCAATTTCAATATGAATGATGTCAATACAGCATTCATAAAACAATACCACTAGTCTTTAATGAACATATTGTGATGCTCTATAATGTTGATAAACAATACTGAATGCATATAATCCTACCGGTGGCATTAACTAAAACATAACTGCGTAAAAAGAATGTTTCTGTCCAAATAGTTTCGAGAAATACTCTAATTATCATAGCACACAAAAACTTCAAAGCTCCAGATGGCTGTTTGACTCATCTCAGCTGTTAGGATGCTTTTGATTATGAATTTAATCCTGTGTAAACAGAAGAAAGGATTAGACTCTGAGGGAGAGAGAAACGGAGAATGAGAGGAAGATACCAGACAAAACTAAGCTGTCTTGAGGATACACATTTTTTCATTCTGACATAATCGTATTGTTCATGCTCTCTTGCTCCCAGACGATCACTAGGAAGTTAATGAATGGTACATTCACATGTGGCGCACGTCTGTTAATGCAGAGCTCTCCTCATTCTTAAAATCATGATGCTCTCAGCTCGTGATGTCATTTGGGCTCAGCCAATAAGACGAAAAGGCAGACACACTGAATGATAGATACACTGATGGACTGCTGTGACAGGTCAGATCAATAGAGACATGTTCACAGGTGCCTGCATTTCTGTTCTTCAGAGGTCCATCAATTTTTTATTGATTTTACTATTTAAAATAAAATGCATAAATAGATCAGTCCCACAGTGCAGTGGACCAAATTCAGAACTGAAAAACTAAGTGTGAATTTGAATCAAACTGGCCACACTTCACAGGAAGTTAAATTGGAAAGACAGACAGAGGAATTTACTGAAATGAAATTCAACTAAGTTCATTACAGGTGAGGCATTCTGGGAAATGTAGTGTTATTCCACCCTGATCCAGAATAAATTATAAAAATAGATGAATGGATATAATGATAGAACAATAGAAAGTTAGAATGAATGTTATAATGATAGATAGAACGAAAGAAAGGTAGAATGATGGATAAAGCAACAGACAGATTTACAGACAGACAGATAGATAGATAGATAGATAGACAGAACGATTGATAGAAGGATAGAACAACAAAATGATAGATAGAGAGACAGAATGACAGAACGATAGATAGAACGATAGATAGAACAATACAGACAGACAGAACGATAGATAGATACAACAATAGATAGAATCATAGATAAAACCATAGATATATAGAACCATAGATAGACAGAAAAAGGAAAACAGAGATATGTAAGAAAAGGCTGTCTGAATTCTATAGCAAACGTTTCCTTCTTTTTGGTTTTTCCCCAAATGCTATTGGCACAAGGCAGCCATCAGCTTCCAAATGCTTCCACACATGCACACAGCCATGCCGCGTGTTTACAGAAGAGTAGCTTTGCTTACAACAGTCACCCAGCATGAGCAACGGCCTGCCTGTACGTGTTTAGATTTTCACTCATGTGTTGTGAACTGCAGATCACCTTTTTCGATTAAAGGAAATAAACAAGGTCATTATATTATTCATTATATACCACGGCAGTTGCCATTTGGAGCCTAACAACCACAAGATACAACATCACCCCACTAAAAACAAGAGCGGGAAGGAGAGAGAGGGAGAAAGTGAATTCTCTCATGCACTGGACATAATTATACCCTCTTTGAGCCAATCACATGACAGCGCCCGAAAATAGCAGAGGGCCACGCCCCGACCGAGCAACAAACGCCTTCTATTGGGATGTCATTATCTGCTTATAGGATTCACGCGCTAAAAGACGAGAGAGAGGGAGAGAAAAGGGAGGGTCAGGAGGAGAAAAAGGGAAAAACAAACTCCAGAGACCTGAGTCATTGCCACTGAAGGAAGGAGGGGAGTAGTTGAAGGAAGGACGGATGGAGTGAAAAAAAGACTTGTTGCCTAGTTTTATGTTTATTTTTGTTTTACTGTAAGATTTAAAAAATGAAACAGCACACAAAAATATACAGTACACTATATTTACCAAATAAAAATAATGGTCTTTTAACCCTACAGAACATTATTTCTAAAATGACTAATTATCATATTATAAATAGTAAAAATGGACTTGCTGTCTTGCAGAATGTTTGTTTTTATTTTAACTTAAAATTACATATATATTAAAATTAATTATATAATATATAATTCATATATATATATATATATATATATATATATACTGTATAGTCTTTATAATTAATTTATTTAATTTATTATAATTAAATATTTGACTTATTTGACTTTATTTAAAAAATTTTTATTCTATTTCTATTGTTTTATTTCATATGAGGTTTGCATTTTTTTTGCAACCCATTACCAATATTTAAAAAAAATCTGGTTTTATTTTCTAGCAATAAAGAATAAATAAATAGAAAATTCTACTATTTTTATACATATTTTCCAGATTAAATAAAAAAAAAAATTATGAATAAAACCATACAATAATAGGTAACAGGGTTGTAAATTTAGCTTAATTAAGCTGGATCAGTAGGTAGTTTAGGACCAAATGTTGGTTTATAGTTACTGATTAATATAGACATATTCCACCAGTTAAAAGAAAAAATTATTTGATTAGCTTTTCTCACAATAGCTTAGGTAACAGAGTAGAATGGCTGATCTTGAATGCAAATGGAATGAGGTCAAAAAACGGTCCAAGAGGTATTACTTATCAGGTGCCAAAAATTGTAAACACCTTTTTGCTGATTATAGTGGAAGTGATCTAGTTCAGTCGCATCGCTCACTCTCTGTGCAGAGGGGGTAAGAGACGGAGAGAAGTGAAAACAACAGGAAAACAACAGCCCAGAAAATAGCTGAGCTAAAGACAGTCATTTGCGCAACCCACATGCTGAGGTCTTCATCACACTGTGTCCAAATACACTGTGGGTTTAATAACGCACTGACATCACCTGTGTGAGCAGATGATGCAATGTGTGAAATTTCTTCTGTTATCATCCACGCCTGAGGGCAATGAGGTCTGTGCGCATTTACAAAGGTCCAGTGTAACGTTACGACTAGATTTAACACTTCAATCCAACATAGAAAGATCTCAGGACAAAAAGGTTTGGCAGCCTGGTGTCATATTAGAACCTGATAAAGTTCCACAAAGAAAGCATTCCATGAAAAACATCTAATATCTAAATATACTTTAAAAAAAAAAACAGAAACCAATATACTGATCTGAACAACCAAATGCAATGCAACAACATTACATTACAAAACAGCTCAAGATCAGTCTTTTCATAGATCATGGGGTGATCTAAAAATGTACTTTTAAAGTATACACAGAATAAAATAGATATCTACTTTGTTTTCTGTCTGAAAAAAAATGGTATTTTTATTCTGACAGAGTTGTTTTTGGCAAATGCATGCATAAACTGTGGGTGATAAATTACAGTTCTTCTTTAAATAATATGTTTACCTCAAACCAGGTTTTTATTTAGAATTGCTTATATATAATATGACTTGACAAGCATGCACAGCAGCCCTAAAAATTTGGACTCACATTACATGTATATTGTACACTTAAATATTAAGTAACTTAATATTGCAAATTAAATACCTATCCATTTGGATTACACAGTTTTAACAATCTAACTTAAGCAACAGTTCACTTTAAAAATGGAAATGTTGTCATCATTTACTCACCCTCATGTCATTCCAAACCTGTTTCTTTCTTATGTTGAACAAAGATATTTTAAAGAACCAAACAGTTGTTGGTCCTATTGACTTCCATAGGGAAAGAAATACTATGGAAGAATACCTTTTTTGTCTATTTGACTAGTGCAAACAGCTCTCAATATTTTGACCATTTGTGCAATGGTAAAAAAAAAAATGCTGTTTAATTTTATGATCATTGTATAAATAAAACAGTATTTCTGATGTCAGTCTGAACTGAATGCTGAGTTTGGATTTAGCTGTGAGTTTTGTGTGATATTATTGCTTACTTGCAGAATCAAGTGGAGTGATGCACCAGGACGGCCCGTCAGTCAAATGGACAGCCTCACTATTGACAAATCTGACAAATGAACAAGCCTCACAGAAATAAAAAGCAGGTGTTTCTGCAAGGAGAACCATTTCACACGGATCGAAGGCCACAGATTCAGCAAAAGAGGGATTTGAGAAAGAGAGAGAGTGGGAGAGAGAGAGAGAGAGAGAGAGAGAGAGAGAGAGAGAATGAGGCGTGGGGAAACGATCCAGTCCGGTGCATGACTGCTCTCTCTTTGATTTCGCCTGATGGATGATTGATTATTTGTGGAAAGTGTTGTGGAAATTCACAGATGGTCTTCGAGTTCAAGCTAACTGGGACGGTCGCCTGGATCCCAAATCTAATTTGCTTCCTATTCCCAGGGTCATGAAACTGACCGCTGCTTACATGAAATAATGTGAATTTTAATTAACACCGACTCTCTCTGTCTTTTGTTATATATAAAAATGTCTTTATTTATAGCTTTAATTAGTTTGGAGCAACAACAGACTTGCTTTTTCAGTAATGTGACTACATTTCAGCGAACTGTCAAATCTTTACTTCATTTGTTTTTTCTCAAAAAAGGTATTTTGAGAAAGCTACACATCTATTGGGACTTAAATAAGTTAGCAGTAAATATTTCAGGGATTCTTAGTGCTTATATAAACATAATGACCTATTAATAGTGTTTTAGTATTAATGATGTACTCTTATAGGTTTTGTTTTAGATATTTCTGTACGTCAAATTAACTAGACGAAAAAGAGAAACTTAACCTGCTGAAATAAAATAAAATATGATTATATTAATTATTTTATAGTTTTATATAGTTATTATATAAAAACGTTATTACATATTCATATATAATTTATTTTGGATATTGTATTGTATTTTATTTCAAACAATAAATTTTTTTCTTGACTCTGAATGTAAGCCTAAATGGTTAAACTTGGCTTTTCGTGCATCGTGCCTTAGAGGGTTATGTTACGGTGCACAGATTGGGCCATTGCATGGACATGTGAGACCTAAAATATCTAGCATGCTATTACAAATCGGGGAAAATTAATATTTAGTCAGCTTAAATTCAGCCCTTATTCAGCATGCACAAGTTATTTTTAATATGTACTCAGCTGTATAGACTTCTTTGTTTTAAGAGTTATTTCAGATTTTGGATTTACTCACCCCTGAACGTCACTTAAAATAAACCAGCTGTGTTTGGTCAGACAAGCTTTCCTGTCTAAGCTGTCTAAGCATCTCAAATAAGCTGCTATTTTAACAAGACATTCAAAATAAAATCAAGTTTCTGTTTGCAATGTTTTATCAAAAGCAATAATTTTTTTCTGCATACATTTTGATCAAATATTTGGGCCCTTCCATTGCATGGACATCTGAGACCTTGCTATCACGCTAGTGCAAATTTGGTGACATTTAAAATGAAAAGCACATTCAAAATCACATTAAAGCACTTAGGAACATTCGTAATAAGAAGGCAAAAAGACGCCTGCTGGCACATTCCTTCATTAGCGGCCCATGTTGTTTGCCACTGACCCCTGCGTAGAAATGCTGATGCACTCAAAGGCCTATATTTAGACTTTATTAGCAATATTAAATTCCACCTCAGATGCTTTCACCATAACGTCTGGAAATAGTTCACAGCCACAATTAGCGTCATAGTCATATGCATAAAACAGATAAATAACCTTACACTGATTTCTCCAAAGGCAGGCCATAATTAACGAAGCAATCATTTAAAACGGGACAGAAATCATTATGAATTCTGAATTATAAATGAGTCGTAATGAATAAATCAGTGCATTGAACATATGTGCACAGACTTTTCTACTTTTGTTGATGATTTGTCGCAAAAATGCACTTTTAGAGGTCCTTCATGCTGACAACCTGACAATGTAAAAACTAAGTAATAATTGGTGTGATAAATAATGCATTGTAAATAAGATCACTGCACTAAGCCAACTTACTTTTCCCCATGATGCCAAAGAGAAATAATAACAATGATAGCTTGGGGGGATTGTTAAGCCATAAATGATATTTCTTTAAGTTACAGACCGAGCATTTGGACAGGTTTATCTTTTTTCCCATCACTTTGACTGTGTTAATCTCGCCTGAGGTGCTAATAGAACTGTTTTCAAACTGACAAATTGTTCATAACTGTTCATAATCATCTGCTATCTCGGGGATAATCTTCTTTTTGAGCATTTTAAGAAGGCAAACCAGTTGATCTTCCATCAGGAAAAGTAAGACTCCAGTATCATGGTCAGTTACACAGCAAGCCAAGCGCCATGACCAACTCCAAAAATACACATAGCTGACCAATGTGCATTTGAATATCTAGACATGACGGCATGAAAATCCCCTTCTGCTGACACATTTATCAGACCGTACAGACGCCCATGCAGCCACACCCCATCACTCTCTTGCCTTGTCTTGTCTCTGTTTCATTTGTGTCTTAACTCTTGAGCAACATACAGTGTTTGCACCTGGGTGTGAGGTTTCCGACAGCATCACTCTAAAATGCTCTTGAAATGTTATTTGGGTTCAATGCACGTTAGTACAGCGAATAGGCCTACATTGATTTTCTCGGCTGATATCATTTCCTTAAAAGATGTACTTCATTTTTAACAAACATTAGTTTTATGTCATTTTCAAATGCTGCAGTTGCACTTGTACTCATGTCAGGGTGTGCAAGTAAGTGTTATCAAGTCTCTCAGTTTAATCTGAGTAAATCATCTGTTTGTGCATGCGATGCAGGAGAAACTGTTTTTGCGCCAACACATACCAAAGAAGAAATATATATTTAATTATATCAAATAGCCACCTAGCATTTAAGGTATCCAACCATTTGGCAATAACATTGCATACTTGTCAGCATATGATTAAACTGCTAGACTGCCACCTGCTGGTTGCGATCAGCATTGACATATCAGTAACATTTTTGTCCTGCAGTGCACCTTTCGTGAAAATCAAGTCTTTAGGATTATCATCAGCATTAAAACACGTTCAGACAGTCTGTGCTGAATGTCTAATTTTTTATTAACATGCAGATAAACATTTGCATGTAAACATGATTCAGCAATCCTGATTTTAGCTATTATAAGTGAACTGCATATCAATATTGAGGTCCAAACCTGAAAAAATGTAATAAAAAAAAAAATGAAAGAATACAAAGTAAAATAAATAAAGTTAAAATAAATGTAAATTTAAAAATAAAAGTAATACAAAAATAAACTCAGGACTAAATTTAATTATTGATTTATCAATTCATTTATTTATCATTCCTGCAGGTACATTTCAAACCCTATAAGCAATGGTTTAACTAATATATATATATATATATATATATATATATATGTTTAATAAAAGCAAGAAAGTCATACAGGTTTGGAACAACATGACACTGATATGATGACAGGGTTTTACATTTTAGGTGAACTGTCCCTTTAATGTTTCAAGAAACCTGCATTACACTAACTTTATTTATATATGTAATTTATCTATTTTACTTCTGCCTATGCCTCGCATCAGTGACTATTCAAATATTTTGTTTTTGCATAATGCATATATAGACTAGCAATAACAGCAAACTATACTAAAGAGATGCATTACTAAGCAACAAATATCAAATGTTTCAAAATATTTTCATAAGCAGAGCTCTCTCACAAGGACCATTACATAAACAAAACAACCGTCAAAGGATGCAAATATTCAATAAAATCAAGCCTTCATATTTAACACACAAACTGCCACTGAGGTAAACATCACCTTTGCTTCTTAAACCGTCAAGAGCAGTGTGAAATCAGATCCTTTCAATGCACCAGAAGCAGCCATAATGCACCA
The DNA here is from genome assembly GCA_032359235.1 of Enteromius mattozi. Classification (NCBI taxonomy): domain Eukaryota; kingdom Metazoa; phylum Chordata; class Actinopteri; order Cypriniformes; family Cyprinidae; genus Enteromius; species Enteromius mattozi. The sequence continues at coordinate 18,091,571 of JAUMHE010000043.1, read as the reverse complement.
GAAAGCCCACCACACACCAGCTATTAGTGGACAGGAGCCAATGTTTTGGAAGCCGTGCTTGCCAGCAGGCAAATTTGGCTGCTCTTTTCTAGAGACACCTTGGGATTTTTACTGACCTCAGCGACCTTGCTTTAATGTCTCATCTAAAGGACCTTGTCTTATTACAGTAAAAGTGTTTCCATTTCTATACGGAGGCACAGAAACCCATACAGATCACAGACTTAACACCCCCTGCTGGCCTCACTAACACCTCAACAAGAAACAACAACAGTAGCTTTAAGAGGAAACCAGGCAAGAACAGAGGGGTGAACAGTACGATTAATATAATATAACAGGATTTGAGAAATAGCGTATAATTTTCCCCACACACAGACTGAACTGCATAAGCACTCAAAACTCACTTATGGATTCTGTCCAGCATCGTTTCAATTCACTACTCACAATCCAACTTCCTACGTCTGTGTCCATGTCCAATCAGATACAGATGGTGCGGGCAGGACCTGCAGGGAGAAGATTGTTTATTTTACTTTGTACTACACTTCAGTGGTTTGTTCTTTATTATCCATTTTATATAGAACATTTCTCAAGAATACTCTAACTGTGTACAGTTTTCCTATTTCCTACTGGGTTTAATGATGATAAACTGTAAAACATGAGAGAATGTGCTTGTCTAACCAACCTATAGTCACTGAGGCATCAAGTGCATTGCCTCCCAGACAACCAACAGATAAAATGTTATCACATCATATAAGAAATGATCAAATTTAAGGCATCTTTACACAGCTCTGTGTCTGCTCAAAATTCAGTGTAAACCCCTGACTAAATTAAGTCTGTTTAAACCATCCTTATCCATTAGTATAAACATATACAGTTGTAATTGGTGTGTAAATGCATTTATGCCATTTCTAAGTCGCACTGTCTGTTTAAAGACACCCAAATGCCACATTAGAAGCGCTTGATTTTAGTGATGTTTTACCAAAAAGAATATGAATAGTATACAATAAATATATCTAAAGGTGTTTTTACACAGCCAAAAATTAAGGTGGCTCTGTGCCTGCTTAGAATTCACACAACCTAGTATCAAAGTATACTAATGTAACTACATTTATACCACATATCAGCAGCATTAAACAGCCAAAAATGCCACTTCAGAAGAGGTTCTGTGCCACCTTTGCAGTGTAAATTTGGCATTATTGTGTTACCCTTTTATATTTATTTGTTAAATGTTTTGCTTGATTGTGTTTGTGCTACATTTCATTAAAATAAAGGCAAACAGATTTGATATTTCCGATGTAAATATATTGACATATTTTAAGTGCTGCTTAATTAAGTGTCCCAAAACTTTTTGGCCCGCTGTATGCCTTTTGTAAATATGTATAATAAGGTGCTATTTATTTTTCTCTTATTATATCTGTTTCAAAACAGAAAAACACAAAAAGGTAATCTCCATTTAATGTCGAAATTAACCAACCAGTAAATTGCTCTTAAAGGTTTTCACCTGTAAGACGCCACATATAAAAGCGCCTTAATATAAAGGTTAAATACAAGCAATCCTAGTTAGGAAACAACATTTAAAGAAAGACTCCCATACAGTACTAATGGTTTTTGATGTCAGTATCAAACTTCATATCGCTATTTTAAACTACGATACCGGTGAATCCATGAAGGTTGATCTTTCCTCAGCGCCAGACTGCTGTTTACCACATGTCAGCCTCAGCTGGCCCCAGTTCTCGCGATATTGGGTCTATTCCTATTGGCACAATTTTCACTCTCGCGAGATGTCATCCAGTCGTCCGCCATCGCTGTAGAGACAGAGGCAGAGAGAGTAAGCTACAGGGACTCAAACCTGGGGGGGAAAGAGGGCGAGAATTGTCCGTGTTTCCCCTCAACACACCCACCCTAACATCTGTTGATGGCATCACTCCCGAACCCAAACATGTCCAACCTCAAACCCGGCACCAAGAAGGACACCAAGATGCGGATCCGCGCCTTTCCCGTGAGTATCAGCCGAGATGAGCGCGCCTCAGGCGGACGCGGCTAGAACTCAAGAGCCGGGGATCGGGCAGAGCAGCAGGCCACAGCGGGTTTAGATGTTTTGAGGCTAGGTTTGAGAAATTTGCAGAGACTACCGACTATGAAAATGAGTATAATCATGATAATGTTAGCGCCAAGATGTTGATATGTCTCAGTTGTTAGAAAGATGAGTAATTTGAAGTATTAAAACAGCCAGTGTAGAAAGTGTTCAAAACTCAGTCATTCTTACGTACACAGTCTTTACGTTTTGACAATAAAGCTGTAAATATGCAGAGCATTGTACATTCTACAGAGGCCATGGAGTGTTTCCTTTTGATCTGCTTGTTTTCTTTCAGTGTTTTGGTCTGATTTGGGGTCTTGTGTTGTCAGTCTGGCTCGTTGGTGTTTTGTTGCCACTCATATGGTTGATGTTGTGTGTGTTTTGTTCTAACTGATTGTTGTCTGTGGTGTTGATGGCTAATTTAGTTTCTAGTCATTGGTTGGTGTTGTGTATTTTGTTGACACGCAGGCTGATGTTGTGTCTTTTAAATGGCAGGACCACCAAATATGATCATTTGTTGTAAAGAAACCCTTTCTAAAATTTAAAGGGCAGCTATGTATTTTCATGTATAAAGACACAAATCATGTTGTGGAAAATAAATGTTGCTTAGTAAGTGTTTTGTTTCTATTACATGTTGTTATTCTTACTGCTAGATGTGTTATTTTATTTATATTTTTTATGATTTATATATGTGAATGTAATTATTTCATTGTTCTATTATTCATTTAGTATTTTTTTTAATCTAAACCTCTATTATTTATGTAAATGTCATTTTTATGATGAATATAAATTGTTTTTTATTATTTTAATATCATTTTATTACGTTAATTATCTTTTTATTTTTGTACATTTTTCTCTAACCCTGTTATTAATTGTTATATATATATATATATATATTATTTTATATGAACCCCCCCACCCCCCACACTCTTTTGTAACCTCCTGTTGTTCCCCAGACCCCATTTTGAAAACCTCTGGTATAGTCAGGTGTCATTGGTGTTGGTTAGTGTTATGTAGACTATCACACTGATGATTGATGTCCTCAGCAGCTGTGTTTTTGTCTTACACTGTCACTGCAGCACATTTTGCATCAGTATGACGTGCATCTCTCTGCAACATTCTGCAATTTTCTGTTCTTTTATTAGCTGCACTCAGAACAAATTATGTGCATTGCAGGACTATCGGCGTGTTGGTGATGCTCTGATTGAATGAACTAGGTCAAAATAACTTGATAATATGCAGAGACGTGAAAATGTTTCCATGCAGTTATTTTCTGTTAGTGCATGAGAAATATTCTCCTCTTGAGATCTGGAAACCCCCCTGACACCTGTGAGCATGTCCCCGGGACTGAGTAAATGGCGTTTTGTTTTAGATAAGTGGTAATAAGATAAGATATCGCTCTCGTTCAGAAACTGTGTTTACTTTGGATTGGACGTGTCTCACTCTTTCAGAGGAATTCATTAGAATTCTCAAAACTGACTTACCACCTTTGTCATAGTATTAGGCTACCCTGTCCATAAGTGACCTGTGTTCTCATCTGAAACACCCCACATGCTCTCAGCTCTCATCTGCATTCAAACTGTTTGTCAAGTTTCTCTTTAGATTTTCATTGAACCTTGAAACGTGAACATGAAGTTCATTATTAAAGGCCAGACTGTCATAGAATTATTTTGTCTGAATCAGGGGTGTAAAGAAGCTTAATGTTTACTTTACTGTCATTTTCAAAACTTTTTTACCAGTTATAATTCTTCTGAATGTTCTTGCTTTAACCTCCAAAAGTCATTTTAGTGCCAATCATCCTTTGTAATTTTGTGGTCTGACTTTAATTTATTTATTTTTTTATTTGTTGTCCTCTCCTTCAGTCACATTTGTTCACTATTCCAGGATTCATCATTTTATAGAAATGTGCAAAATTGTTTTATAATTTATACGCACTGCTATTCTGCCATTTCTTTTAAATAAATCATAACTTCAATTAAGCAAGGATGCAATAAATTGATCAAAAGTGACATTTATAATCTTACAAAAGATTTCTATTTTAAAAAAATGCTGTTTTTATTATCCTAAATCTTAAAAAATGTATCACAGTTTCCACAAAAATCTTAAGACAACTGTTTTCAACACTGATAATAATAATAAGAAAAATTTTGTAAGCACCAAATCAGCAGCATATTAGCATGATTTCTGATGCTGAAGACTAGAATAATGGCTTATAATTTAGCTGTTCCTACATGGGAATAGAAATTTATTTTTTTGTTAAAATATTAATATTATTTCTTAAATATGACTCTTTTTAGTGTGTTTTTGTCCACTAAATCATGCATCGGTGAGCATAAAATCTTCTCAACATTGAAGTAAATTTAACTTCACACTCATCTTTTAACTGAAGATGCAGACTTAATAAAAGAACAGAAGTGGTTTAAGTGTTCCTGTAGCTTAAACCGTAGAACATAGCGTTCAACAATGTGTTCAGTTCACAGTAAGCCTTAAGACAGACAGGTCTAGAGACTCGTATACCTGTGCGGTCTAGTCTGTGGATTAAAGCCATTTTGATTAAAGCCAATCTAAATGGGTGTGAGTATGAACATCCACTTTTTACAATGTTATGCTGAAAGGCTACACAGGTATATGAATGGATAAATGTTAAATGTGCTTATATCAGGGTTTGCATGGACATGACCTGATCCTACAGAAACCCAGTTTTGAAACCTACTTACTTGCTTCACACAAATGCACATGTTTTGCTTCAGGGATTCCTGTTCATGGAAAAACTGATTCCTCTTTGTGTTAGCTTAACTTTTTTTTGAAACTTCTGCAGTGATTGCCAAACCAAGTGTGATTCAGGTAGCCTTTCAGCATAACGTTGTTAAAAGTGGATGTTCACACTCACACCCATTTAGATCGACTTTAATCAAAATGGCTTTAATCCACAGACTAGACTGCACAGGTATATGAGTCTCTAGACCTGTCTGTGTAAAGGCTTAGCAGCCAGAGAGAGACGTTCTCTGTGTCTGGATCTACACTGCGTGTTAATTTATCACAGGAGCTGTGTTACTAACACCGTGACAAGCATTATAATTAACACGAGCTGAGCTGAAGTGTTGTTTTGGCATGAATAATTAGTCACATCTGTTTAAAAATGTAATTCACACATATGATTCGCCATCAGACCTGTTCTTTGTGAGATTAGCTCTGCTGAGTCACTTGAAGCTTATCAAGAGCTCTGGAGTTGGGCGGAAGGTTTGGTCGTAAAGGAAAATTTATTTTGTTGGCCAAGTATCTGCCAAGGGTTGAGCATATGAGCGAATGACCTGCAGTCTTGTTGGCACGTTAAATGCACATTAGAAGGTTGTAAGTAAGTTGTTTTACTTTTAACCCAGCCTACAGTTTCCTGTGCTGAATAAACTCAATAAAGAAATAGTTCATCCAAAAATAAAAAATTCTGTCATCATTTAGCCTACTCACCCTCAAGTAGTTCCAAATCTGTATGAATATATTTGTTTTGACGAACACAAAGGAAGATATTTTGAAGAAAGTTTGTAACCAGGCTTTTGGGTCACTATTGACTTCCATAGTATTTATTTCCTGCTATGGACGTCTATGGGGACCAAAACAGCCTGGTTACAAACTTTCTTCAAAATATATCCCTTTGTATTCAGCAGAACAAAGAAATTCATACAGGTTTGAAACTACTTGAGGGTGAGTAAATGATGAAAGAATTTTCATGTTCAGGTGAACTATTCCTTAAGGTCTTTTCTTTTGTAATTGCAAGGTTGTGATGTGTGCACAGAGCAAAGTGAGTCTCAGGGTTTAAAATCTTTAGGTCACGTACAATACAGTTTAAAAGGTTTCTGAAGGATCATGTGACACTAAATACTGGATTAATCATGCTTAAAGTTCCATCCATGACAGAAATAACATTTACGTCTCAAAATATATTAATATACATTTTTATTATGATAATATTTCACAGTGTAACTTTTGCTGTATTTTTGAATTTATTAAATGCAGACTAAGCATACGAAAAACTAACTTTTGAAATATGGTGTACAGTGTATATTATTAATTTAATGACTAAAATGTACTATAAAATACTATAAAAGTTTTGGGCATTACAAATGGTTGATAAATGTTATGCCAATGCCATATCATTGTTTTGGAAACTTTGTAATGGGTTTTAGCTAATGTTTATACACTTTTTGCAAGTTAAAACCAGACATTAAAATATTAAAAAATGTAAATTTAAATCATAATATGTACATGTAAATGATAAAATATAATTATAATATTTACGTGTAATACTATGAAAGATTTACAGTGTTTTTGCAACTTCCTAATCACTAATAGTATGCAGCTTTAATCGAAAAATATAAACTGTTTCCATTTAAATCTTAGTCAAATTAGAATGCCACTGATAATATAAGTATATAAATTAATATGTTTAATTGGTGACTTATTTATTTTTGTAGATGACCATGGATGAGAAGTATGTGAATAACATCTGGGATCTTCTGAAGAACGCCATTCAGGAGATCCAGCGAAAGAACAACAGTGGGCTGAGCTTCGAGGAGCTCTACAGGAACGCCTACACCATGGTGCTGCACAAACATGGGGAGAAGCTCTACACGGGCCTCAGAGAGGTGGTCACTGAACACCTCATCAACAAAGTATGAGCTCCTGTTTCACTCTAAGATCTTTTCTGTAAGGTTTCGTAGAAAATTACATGGTCCTAGAGATCTGCATTCAACTTTTGAGTGTTTAAGTGTGTCACAGCAGGGAGTTAAATGTAGTTTAATAAGCATTGAGCCACAAGAGACTGTGTGTTACAGAGATTTCACCTCGGCTTACTGCTTAAAAAGACCTGCTTAATTAATTTGATGGATTGTTATGTGCATTTAAATTGAACAGATTTAGAAGATCTAGATTTAGAAGAATTTAGAAGATCTGAAGAAAGCTGTCTCACATCTTCGCTACATATATATTTGTATATAGCTTAATGAAGACTCTGGGGTTTTATCTCTGGTGCTGGCTGTTAATGATGTCAGTTCTGGAGATGAAGCAGATGGCGGAAACCTGCCCGTCCCAGTGGAGTTGTTCACAGGGTGATGTCATTGTACACTCAGGTGAATGAAACCAATGTGCTTGAGCTGCTGTCCTAACAGCTTTCTTTCTTTTTTTCTTCAGGTACGAGAAGACGTGCTTCACTCATTAAATAACAATTTTCTGCAGACGCTAAATCAAGCTTGGAATGATCATCAGACCGCCATGGTCATGATTAGAGACATTTTGATGTACATGGTAGGTTGTTTAGGCGTTCTTTGATGGGGTGTAACTATTATAAACATTGAATTGTACGTTTACAGATGTTCTAATCTTTTATTTAGTTTTTAGAGGGTTCAGGACAGAACTCAAGGGGTCCACAACCAATCAAAAAGCGTTAATGATCCTTAACATTTACTGACCTGACCATATAATGCTACAGTAATGACATTTTTTTAGGCCAGAGCTGGCACTCTGGTTCCCTTGACAAAAACCTAATAGGATTTTTCCACTGGCTTTTAGACTAGGCTATAAATTAAGTACACCACAGTCACATGACTTCAAACCAACGTGACCTTATTTCAGCGATTTAACCAAACAAAAAAAGTGCTATATCAAAATGTATGTAGAAATGAGACTTGGAACACAAAAAAGCCTGGATTGGAATCTGCATGAACATTTTTTCTTTCTTTGTCTAGGACCGTGTATATGTTCAACAGAATAATGTGGAGAACGTCTACAATCTCGGCTTGATCATCTTTAGAGATCAGGTTGTGCGATATGGCTGTATCAGAGATCATCTCAGACAAACCTTACTAGACATGATCGCTCGAGAGCGCAGGGGAGAGGTGGTCGACAGGTGTGTGTGTGTTCTGTCATTCCATCTCTCTTCAGAGTGTTTTAGTTAAAGAATGAAAGCTTGTAGCTGAAAGTGTATCGACACATACACAGTTGTAGAGGAATGGATTTTTATCTTGTTTGTGCTGCTGTGTTTTATGGCAGGGGAGCCATCAGAAATGCCTGTCAAATGCTGATGGTTTTGGGGTTAGAAGGTCGGTCCGTCTACGAGGAGGATTTTGAAATCCCATTTTTAGACATGTCTGCAGAGTTCTTCCAGGTGGGTGCTGCTTTCATGCTGCTTCTGTTTTGGCTTATCATTTTGGATATAACAAAAGATTTCCAAATCTACCAAGATTTTTGAGTAAAAAAGGCTGAGAAGAACAAATTAACTACTTGTCTGAAAGAAAAAATCCTTATTGTGGAATTGATTAATTTGCTCATTTATGTTTGACTGGCTGTGTTGACCAGTGTGTCATTTATAATGTGTCTGTTTTTGTGTGTGTCCAGATGGAAAGTCAGAAGTTCCTTGCGGAAAACAGTGCCAGTGTCTATATCAAAAAAGTGGAGGCTCGGATAAACGAGGAGATTGAACGAGTCATGCACTGCCTGGACAAATCGACAGAGGAGCCCATTGTGAAGGTGGTGGAGAGAGAGCTCATCTCCAAACACATGAAGACCATCGTAGAGATGGAGAACTCGGGACTGGTCCACATGCTGAAGAATGGAAAGACGGAAGGTGAGCAGCTGTTTGTTTTGATTTGTCATCTATCCCTAGGGTGTTGTATTTTCCTCTCTTGCTTTGTATTTGATTCAATTTCTCTCATCTTTCTCCCATTCTCTCTCAGACCTTGCATGCATGTATAAGCTGTTTGGTCGGGTTCCTAATGGACTGAAGACGATGTGTGAGTGCATGAGCTGGTACCTCAGAGAGCAGGGTAAAGCGCTGGTGTCAGAAGAAGGAGAGGGCAAGAACCCAGTCGACTACATCCAGGTACATATCCACCAACACAAGGACTTGAAATGGTAAAAGACACAGACAATTAATTCAAAACATCAGGACTGGCTGAGTCAGATCCTGAATAAACAAAGAAGCAAATCTGCTAAGGTTTAAGAGTTCAGACTAGAAAAAAATGTGTAAATACAACAACCTCAATAAGCTGTAATAAGTCAACTTTGTAATAGGTACTAAGATTGCTGTTTTTCTTGTGAATCATTTAGGGTTTGTTGGACTTGAAGTCGCGCTTCGACCGGTTCCTGCAGGAGTCCTTCAACAACGACAGGCTCTTCAAACAGACTATCGCTGGAGACTTTGAGTATTTCCTCAACCTCAACTCCAGATCGCCTGAGTACCTCTCACTCTTTATCGATGACAAACTCAAGAAAGGAGTAAAGGGGGTAAGAGATTAGCCTTAGACCATCTTTAGCTTGTAAGATGAAAAATTTGTTCAATTCTGTCTTTAGTATTGCCACAAAAAACAATATTGTGCTCTGTGGACATTTCTATTCAGTGATAGTGAAAAGATTGTTATTCATACAAGTTGTTATATAATTTAGATATGGATTAGTGGATGAATGAACACCCACAAAAAATAACAACACTTAAAAAACTATATTTAAAAAAAGAAAGAAAAGTTATTCATTGAAATAAAGCTCAAATAAAATATAAATATTCAGTTAAAAACCTAAATGAATATGAAAATGTTGCATTGATAACTAACTGAAATAAAGTAAGTTAATGTTGAAGTTCTAAAATTACTAAAACTGAAATAAAAAAAAATTAATCTAAAAAGAAATATTTGCAAAAATAACAAAAGCACATGACTACATTCTTAGAATTTAAACAAAAATAAAAAAGAGAAATAAAAATTAAAAAACAAAGCTAATTTAAAAATAGAACTAAAAAATATTAGGTAAAACTTTACAATAATGTTCCATTTGTTAACATGAACTAACAATAATCTGTTGTATTCTAATTAAATAATGTTAACAAAGATAAATAACTTTTCGAACAAATGTTGATCCTTGTTAGTTAATGTTAGCTAATGTGTTAACTAATGTAACATAATGCTGTAATAGAAATAATACTGAAACAAAGTTATTGTGTTTGAACTCAGCTGACAGAGCAGGAGGTGGAGTCAATCTTGGATAAGGCCATGGTGCTGTTCAGGTTCATGCAGGAGAAGGACGTGTTTGAGCGTTACTACAAACAGCACCTGGCCAGAAGACTCTTAACCAATAAGAGTGTTTCAGATGACTCTGAGAAAAATATGATCTCCAAACTAAAGGTAAACAATCATATCCGTCATTACACTAATTCACTGTATTCCTCTATGTGTCTAATGTGATACTCTCGCTCACTCACTCTCTCTCTCTCACTCTCTCAGACCGAGTGCGGTTGTCAGTTCACCTCTAAACTGGAGGGCATGTTTAGGGACATGAGCATCTCTAATACCACTATGGATGAATTCCGCCACCACCTGCAGACATCACAGGTGCAGACACACACACACACACAAACAAAATGAAGCCCTTCTACTGTTGTTAAATAAGGTAACTATAACTACTGCACCCTAGGGGGCTTATTTACACCAGGTCCCTGTTTACAGCATAATAACATTTAAATAATGCATCTAGCAGAGTTCTTTTAAACCAAATGCATAACTGTGTGGTTTGTATTGATGTTGCAGGTGTCTCTTTGTGGTGTTGACCTCACAGTGAGAGTTCTGACCACAGGTTACTGGCCAACACAGTCAGCCACGCCAAAATGCAACATCCCTCCCTCCCCACGCCACGCCTTCGAGGTCTTCAGAAGGTGCCAATAAATAAAATATTTTATTAAATGAACAGGCTTTGTTCTTTTTTTCTGTTAAACATCATTTAGGAGAAGCAGATAATCTCAGCTTGACACAGTATAATCCCTTATGAAATGTGCCTGTATGTCAGATGTGTTTCCACTTGTAGCTTGGTTTCATGCGAGTTATGCTCTGTGCAGGTTTTATTTGGCTAAGCACAGCGGCAGGCAACTTACACTCCAGCACCACATGGGTTCTGCAGACCTCAATGCCACCTTCTACGGAGCCATCAAGAAGGTACAGACACGCACAGAAAATAAATACAATTTAAAAATGTATTATATGAGATATATATTATCTTATTTCTTGTGGTTTTGTTGTTTTACACAGCATTTCATCTTTCAGTTAGGACACAACAATTTGTCACATGTTGGATGTAATAAATGGTTATAATTATTTATTAAATAAATGGTTAAATGACTTTCTCCTTCTGTCTTTAGGAGGATGGTTCTGATGTTGGTGTCGGCGGGGCTTTGCTAACAGGCTCAAACACACGGAAGCACATTCTGCAGGTGTCCACCTTCCAGATGACCATCCTCATGCTCTTCAACAACAGAGAGAAGTTTACCTTCGAGGTAAAGCCTCCTATCCACTTCTTTCTGATCTAAATGCCCTGCTTATCTATAATCATCTATGTCAACCCTTATTCAACCCTTTAGGAGATCCAGCAGGAGACAGACATCCCTGAGCGTGAGCTGGTCCGGGCCCTGCAGTCTCTAGCCTGTGGGAAACCCACCCAGAGAGTTCTCACGAAAGAGCCCAAGAGTAAAGAGATCGAGAGCGGCCATGTGTTTACAGTCAACGACCAGTTTACCTCCAAACTGCACAGAGTCAAAATACAAACAGGTATTGTGCTGCCAAAAGAGGGCGCTGTTGATTCAGAATAAAGGGAAGAGATAAAGTGATTGTCTGAAAAAAAATCTGAGTTTAACACTGTTTTTGTTGGCAACGTTTACTCCTAAAAGCAGTGAAAATAATGGATATTTTTAACCCTTACATGCATTAAAATACATAAATGACTCATTTCAGGAAATTACTATCTAGAATGAGAATGTTGTTTCCCTTAATATAAGTTAACGCTGATTATTTTCTAACAGCAAGCAGCAAATGATTTTGTGATCCTGGACCACAAGCTAGTCATAAGGGTATTTTTTTTATTTTTAATTGAGATTTATACATCACCTGCAAGTTGAATAAACCATGTTTACAACTATTACATACAACTATTGAAAATCTGGAATCTAAATATTGCGAAAATGGCCTTAATATTTTTCCAAATGAAGTTCTTAGCAATGCATATTAATAATCAGAAATTAAGTTTTTATATATTAACAGTAGGACAATTGCAAAATATCTTCATGGAACATGATCTTTACTTAATATCCTAAAGACTTTTAGCATAAAAGAAAAAATCTTGCTATTGTATACTAATGTACCCATGTGACTTATGACTGGTTTTGTGGTTTAAGGTTACTTACAGCATTTATTATTATTATTTTAATTTAGCTCTAATTTTTCATGTTTTTATTTTATTTGTAGTTTAATTTAGCTTTTAAAATATGTAGACGTTTTTTAATTTAGAAGAGTGCTTTACAAACTCTGAATCCGTGTCCTGCAGTTGCTGCTAAGCAAGGAGAGTCGGATCCGGAGCGCAAGGAGACGCGGCAGAAAGTAGACGATGACAGAAAACATGAAATCGAGGCTGCCATTGTACGCATCATGAAGTCCAGAAAGAAGATGCAGCACAATGTACTGGTAGCAGAGGTGAGGTTCTTTGTGTGAGGTTTATTTGTTTTCCAAAAATTGTATCTGCAGATTTCTAATGATCCGTTTGTGTTTGTGTCCCATCAGGTGACCCAGCAGCTGAGGGCACGGTTCCTGCCGAGCCCCGTGGTCATTAAAAAGCGCATAGAAGGACTTATAGAAAGAGAATATTTGGCCCGGACGCCGGAGGATCGTAAAGTCTACACATACGTCGCGTAGTGGATCACATGACTGCACAAGGAGATGAGCGAGCGACACAAAGACAGGAAAAATAAAAAGATTCTGGACTGCTTTTCGCATGGACTGGGAAGTTCCTTTTAAACAAAAGATGAACTCTGGGTAGCGGACTTCATTTAAAAGAAAAGCAAACCGAGAAATCATAAACCATACAATCGGGAAAATAATCAGGAAGCAAACTAAGAAATCCATAATTGTGTTGTAGATTATTTTTAATTAGACCACTCCCACTCTTATGAGAATCTCAGCTATGAATGGATCCAGCTTCAGTCTCTTCACCGTTTTACCCTCGTAGAGATCAAAATGAAAAGAATCCCTTGGGAAAATGTGAATGCACTGCACATGTTGTTGTTGTTTTTTTTTCAATACTGTATAAAAGGCAGAATTATTAAAAACCCTAACAAAACAGCCAATACGTGGCTACGGAAATAAGACAAAAAAATTCAATAAAAAACGTTGATATTGAACCCTTTGCCACTTTCTTGCAGAAGCCATTGTGCTAATGTCGAGGCTGAACGCGTTGATGTCATTTTATTCCTGGTTTATTAAAGAAACTTAAACGTTCTACACTGTCCCAGGTGTCTCCCGGGACACGTGAAATGAAAAGCAGCCAAATGACTGGCAGAATTAGACGCTACATCACTATCTCCAATTTCCTGCGATTAAAGCTGGAAAATGCCATTACTGCCAAGCTTGAATTATGTGTGGCCCTGGTCCAAACAGAATCAAATTGTTTTCAGAAATGGGCAGAGCAGATGAGTGCTGCACATGTGCACAGCGGGTAACTGCTCTGAAGAAAGAGTAACAACATCACTGAGACTCCCTGATGAAATAAAGCTTAGCTAAAAAACCAAAGCTGCGGGGAGCAAAATCCACAGCCTTGATTTCCTTCTGTATCAACGGTGTGTTTATAGTGATACACCAGTATGTTGGCAAACTGATCTGATGATACTGAGTTTTTCTGAGATTGTCAAATTATCAAGATTACTGTTAGATTATGGAACTGGTACAGCCTTTTCAGTATAACTTACTTACCTCACATTTTAATTTTAAGTAGCTATTTAAAAAAAACAGTTTGAATTTTAGCAAATTTCTTTAGGCTGAATTTAATAGAGCCTGAGTTATTTAAATAGTATGTATGTGTGTGTATGTATGTATACGAGGTGCGATTTGTGGGAAAAAAAGTAGAGGGGGGGATAGACTTTTCTCTGATAAATCATGATGTGACTTGTCTTTTTAGACAGAGAGTCAGCTAAACCATTGTGTCGTAAAATGATTTGAAGCGCTCCAATCGGATCACGAATCGTGAATCATTTGATTCAGCACGGGACTCTCAAGAATAATTCTGCAGAGATGCATAGACTAGAAGGGGCCCCCGACAAATTGCACCCTGTGTATATATATTTATTCAGAAAGGATCTATTAATTTGACTGAAAGTGACAGGAACGACATTATTAATATGCATTAAAGTATACTCAAATAGAAATGTTATTTTAAATGTAATATTTTACGATATTACTGTTTTCATTTTGTTTTTGATCCAATAAATGCAACCCTTGTATGAATGTAGATATGTAATACACATTCTATAATCAAGGATCCATTCAATTGATTAAAAATGACAGTAAAGACATTTATGATGTTTTAAAAAATACTTCAAACAATTAAAACTGCAGTAATGACTGCTGAAAATTCAGCTTTTCCGCACAGGAACAACTGATATTATAAAACATATAAAAATATAAAACAGTTATTTTAAATTGTAACAATATTAATATTTTATTTTATTTTTGGACAAATAAATGCAGCCTTTGTAAGCTTTGTAATATTAATTATACAATGTAATCTTTAGTATCATATATATATATATATATATATATATAATATAAATTAATACTTATATTAATCAAGAAACCATTAACTTGATTAAAAATTACAGTACATTTATGATATTACCAAATTATTTCTAGTTCAAACAAATACGATTGGTGTGGCTAACGGCTTCTGAAAATTCAGCTTTATCACACTGGAAAAATTATATTTTAAAAAATACTATTTTAAATTAAAATTTTAATATTTGACAATATTACTATTTACTGTATTTTTGGTCAAATAAATGCAGGCTTGATAAACCCCAAAAGTCATTGGTTGAGATATCAAAAACTACCCAGTTTTTTAAAACATTGTGTTTGTTCATAGTTAATGTGATGAACCACACCTGAAGGGAACGAACTTCACACATCTGCTAAAAATCACCTTGAGAGCAGCTGATTACAAGTCAGTGAAAAATGGTTCACCGCCCTTATTGTGACAGCTTATTCATTCATGTTCGAGCAGATATATGAATTCTAAATCCTCTCACCGCAGGAGGAACGGAACATGAAGGTGGACTTTAATCACAGGCTTTGATCTGCACGAGGGTGCTGGGGGTTTACTGAGACGAAATCACACGTTCATTAACAGAGACCTTCTCAACGAAACACACAGCTGTGGTCTTACTAAAAACTCTCACTGTATCGACCATCTGAGAAGAGTGCTCGCTCGGTCACATACACTGATGTTTGTGAATGTGAAAGCATCGTATGCGTCATACAGTAAGTGTGATGAATCATTTACCAGCACAGGAAATTAAGGATTTCCATCCGTTTCATTCTGGCACAGAGAGAAATGATGACGCAGGTGGATGCAGTTTATTATCAATTTAAGAGGAAGCACAGCCATTTTATAAGGAGTTTATAAGTTATGTTGTGTTAATTTCATTTCCACATAACATAACAGAAAGTTGAGTCATTTTGCGTCAGCATTTTTAGCTTGACAATGACTGACAAGGCAAAAAGGCTAATTGTTTTTGTTTTATTATTTATGAGCAATTTGAGAGAAGACAGGAATGGAAGTGCAATGACGCAGGTTGCATACATTATGAGCACTGTTTATGTTCAAGTTTTATATAAAATCTTCTGTATGATGCCTTAGAAATCTGTAGAAGATTTTTAGCATATGTCATGTGCAAATAATTAAAACCCAATCTGCTACATGCCTTCTGTAATCTGATTGTTCAGGCGTTATTGACTTCATACTTTTTTAAGCAAGTCTTTTTAAGCAAAGGCCTTTTATTTTAATTTTAAAAACACCCACTTTCAGTTTGTCGTCTTTTTTTGAAATCCGTAACATTTTAAGTAAACGTTTAAATAGCTTTTACATTGTTAGTGA
>JAUMHE010000043.1:18047993-18075453 GCA_032359235.1 Enteromius mattozi | reverse complement strand
ACTTTCAGTTTGTCGTCTTTTTTTGAAATCCGTAACATTTTAAGTAAACGTTTAAATAGCTTTTACATTGTTAGTGATATATGGAGATGAGCATTCAATCAACTTTGGTTTACTTGATAATCTATACATATATACATTTTTTATTAATTCAAATGTTTCATAGAAGCATCAGGTTTTTGAAGAGCATTACTTGTTTAACTCTCAATCATCATTGTATTGCACTACATTTCATCAAAGCTACAAACTAAGCATTTGTCATCTCATTAAGACATTGGGAGATATAGTATTGATAAAGAACTGATATTTATATGCATTTTATGTACAGAGTCTCTGTCATACAGTTATAACATCTCCTTGATTTATTACAAGCTATCATATTTTCATCTTACGTAAATATATGAAACTGCACAAAATTGCATCTTTTTGCACAGTTTAAGCCTATGAACAAAACTTCACAACTACAAACTCTTACGCGATTAAAAATATAAACTAAAAAATGTAATGTATAGTATGACACTTAACAAGGTTCAATAAATTATTCCATGTAAAAATGTGTAATATATATATATGCACACACAGTCATGGCCAAAAATATTGGCACCCTTGGTAAATATGATCAAAGAAGGATGTGAAAATTAATCTGCTTTGTTAATCTTTTTGATCTTTTATTTAAAAAATTCACAAAAATCTAACCTTTCATTGGAAAGTAAGAATTTTAAACGGGTTGAAATATCAATATGAAATGAAATGTTTTTCTCAAATTCACAATTATTGCCAACCCTAGAAATTCTTAGGAGTAAAATATCTCTGTTGTGGCTATACATCAGTGTAAACATGAAAGGAAATAAAAATAAGCATAAAATCAAAACAGACCTAAAACAGATTTATTTTAATTTTATTAAAATTTATTAAGTTTATTGCGCATAATTCATTAAAGCATGTTATTCCAAAGGTTTGTTTTCAGAATCTTTGATCAAAATGTTATATCATCTACCTCTGAAATGACTTTCCTTTATGGCTGAAGACAATCAAAGCCGCTTTGATTCAGGGAGATAACAGTTTTCACAACAACTACAAACTCAGCTGTATAGAGATGTTTTTTTACAGTCCAATCCAATTAATAAAATCATCTCATCCTACTTTTGTTTCTTGTTAAAAATCCTATTTCACTCAGAAATACATCATGTTTCTGTATTATTTAGCAGTTATATTCATATTATTATTTATCACACATAGCATGAATGGTATTTTAGTACTACATACTGTAAAACCACTCAGTGTAATGTGTAATATTCAACATGTTCTATGTACAATATCTCACTCTGAGGGTTTGACAGCCATCGCCAAAGTCTCCAACTGGCGCATGAATGCTTTGACGTCCCGTCGAGAGCTGTGGGTCCATGCCAGGGGCAGGTGTGCTAAAATCGGCTGTCGATCTGAAACAAACAACCTGTAAGAATGCTCCTGGAAAAATCTACACACATCACATTAAATCTTACCATTTTTAATAAACATGCACACCTTGAAAGAAAAGGCCGCTGGGAAGCGCAGTGGTGGTGCGTGACATGGCGAGCCAGACGACTGTATCAGCTCCCTGCTCCGCCGAACGCAGACGATCACGCATCATCTGGTAGAACTGAGGCATCGCCTTGGCAACCGCTGAGCACAAGCAGACCCAGACATTATCGGTTATGATGAGTTTAGACAGAGAAGCTTGCAAATAAAGTGTTAGCTAATGGATTTTGAAAATTGTTATGCAGCATGTGTTAATGAATTGAAAACTCAAATTTAAGTTTATGTAATTTTTATTTTAGTTTATTGAAAATAAAATATATATTTATGTGTTTTGAAGTACTGTATAGTAAACTGTCAATTTTGTAAGTGCAATTTAATCACATTTAATATAATTATTTAAATATCTATATATTTTTTTTCATTTTTATTTTAGATTTATTTTAAATTAAATATGTATTTTGTACGAATATTTTCATTAGGATTTTCAATTATTTTTACTGTATTTTAGTTATATTTTATTAGTAATATTTCTATTCAAAATGTATTTAAATGTAAATACAATATATATTTAGTGTGTTTTTATATATTGTTAATATAATAATGTATCCATATATCTTTTATTATTCCATATATCTTTGCCAAGACAAAATATTTACATTTTCATTTAAAGTTGATTTACAACTTTAACTAAAACTGAAATAAAAATCACTTTTAATATATAAAATCTATACTTTTATATATAATAATAATAATAACAATGAGACAAATCATTACAATATTAAATAGATAATGTTTTTAGATTAAAAATATAATAAATATAACAATAAAACTATATTGTAATCTATATGTGCAAGTATATAATAATAGTATCTAAATGAAGTTAGAGTTAAAATAGAGTTGCTATTTTGCAGCTGAAAGGCTTCAAATCCATACTTTTGGACAAAAAAAATCATTTTAAAGTTGTAAGTAAACTGGCATAATCATGCTTGCAGTAATTATCACATTCTTTTTTTTTGTTGACTTGAAAATGAGTAATACCTGGTGTGTCAGCCCACCCAGGGTGCATCACAGAGAAATGAATTTTGGGATTTGCTTTTGCCCAGACCTCTGTCATCACTACCTGCTGCCTCTGTGGACACACGCACACACACACACACAGACACATAACGAGTGTTTAGTAAAAGGTCATCATCATTACTGCATCAGATATTGTTTAATGGAGAAGCCACTGCTGGCACTCTGTGTCACCTGTTGCTTGGCAACAGCTGAAAGAAAGGTAACCCTGCTCATCTCAATTAAATACAAACTGTTGATGACTTTTAGTCTCTTTTCACAAATAAAATTATTGAATCTATAATCTTTTTCACTTTATCCTCAAAAATTAATTAGACAAGAAAATGCATGGCAACATTTGGCTAAAAAATCACAATGGTTTAGTCTCAGATGCTGCTTTGATTATATATAAATGATTATATACCGGGGTACTGTAAAGTGTAAAGTATTACCAACAAAGTGTAAAGTATTGGTATTAAATAAAGTATCACTAAACATGGTCAAAAAACATGGTAATGCCATATTTTGGAGTATTTTGACAACCACTGTAAGGTTTCTGTAAACTAAATGTAAATCTTGTGTATATTTTATTTTATTACTTCTTTGTTTTTTTTTTGTTTTTTTTACAAATTTATAAATCCATATTCATATGTACAATTGTAATATTGACTTTTTATTGAGTTTTGAAAAAGAAATTCAAATTTCATTTAGTTTAAAGTGATGTACTAGTACGATGTACTTTATAAACTAATTCAATTAAATTATTTGCATTAATTTATAATGTAAATGAAATTATGAGCATTAAAAATAGCAATGATTCACTAATAAAACAAAAACAGTAAATTAAGAGGCAAAATGCTTGTAATTCTCTAAATAATGTCTTTAAATACCTTGTTTTGTGCATATACCACAGTACCATCAAACGGAGCTCTCTCAGTCTGCAGGTCATCCGTGTTGAGTTTCTGTACCAGCATCCCTCCCGATGACACCGTGATCTACATTATTATCATCACAACACATTAAACTACAAAATATGGCACAATATGAGAGAGAAACAGGTACCTCTGTGGATCTGCACACATTGCTTTTATTAAAATATAAACACATCTATCATAGGCTGTGTCAAAAACACAGTAACTGTTCATGTCCTCACATTTACATTGTGAAAGACTACAGTCTCGGGCTGAATTGTGTTTAATAAATCAAGACACTGAGATCAATGTTGTTTTTCACTCACAACTCGGGGCTCCCTGCTCTTCTCCAGCAATGGAATCAGACATTTAGTCAGAACATAAACACCTGCAGAGGACAAGATCTGATTAAATATTGCATCCGACACATTCTACGTTTAGAAGAGAATATACATTCTATTAAGAATATTATACTCACTACCATTAGAAATTTTGGGGTCAACAAGATATTTGTAATAAAAAAAATATGGGATGTGTTAAATATATCAGAAGTGACAGTTCAGACAATTATGACAATAATGATTTCAGATATTTACGATAAATGCTGTTCACTTCCTGTTCATTAAAGAATTATATCAGAATGATTTCTGAAGGATCATGTGACACTGATACTGGAGTAATGCTAATGAAAATTCAGCTTTGCGTCACAGGAAATATTTACATGTATATACATTTATATTCTTATATTTTACACAATTAATCATTTGACATCACTAATTTAAGTAGAAAATAGTTATCTTAAATTGTAATAATATTTCCCAAATGATACAGTTTTTAACGCGTTTTTGATCAAATAAATGCAGTCTTGGTGAGCATAAGAGACTTTTAAAAACATTTTTTTAAATCAACTGCGTATTACCAAGAGTATTGGTCGCAAAATTTTTCTCCAGTCCATCAGAGTTGATTTCCCTCTGGTTCACCATACATCCGGCATTATTGATCTGAGAGAGATTAGTGTGGGAGACGAGATTAGAGGAGAGCATATATCTTCATCTGTCCTGCACCTGTAAGCTTCAGCTCAATGCTGGTATTTTCTTTAATATAGTAAGGTATGATGGGAATCTCCTAAAGGAGCTCTCTGACACTCATACCAAAACATTGAGGGAAGAATGCTCCTTCTTAAAGGCCTCTGCGAACTCCCACACCTTCCTCGTCTCGGAGAGGTCCAACACGTGGACGTAAACCTCCTACGGTAGATGCACATCACATAGAGAAAGCAATGTAAGCAGTGGAAGAAAATCATTCAAAAACCTTTTAAACACAGATTGTTTTATTTTGTGTTTTCTTTTCATTAGCGATTAAACACTGAAGCATCATAAGCAATAAATGAGACTCACAGTATTTCCACTCCCTGAGATGATTTCTTCTCTTGCTCTCTCGGCTCGCTCTTTGTTCCGGCAGACAATATGAACAGTGCCTCCTTAGAAAAGAAGGATGAATAATATAGATATCATAGTCTTTAACATTACATTAACAATAATTATGAGGCTTGTTGAGGAGAACAATGATAATCCTAGTTTAAAAAAATGCATTTATAATGGACAACACCGCTCACATATTCATCAGAAAGTGTGGAAACCTACATGTTATTATTGTTTTTAATCAAGCAAGACAGACAATCACAGAGGAATACAAATGATGAGACTTGGCAGAGTTAAATATGCAAAGATTACTTAGCGGTGAGCTCTCTGTACACAAGTCTGTTTACAAATGGACTAAAATGCTTAAACCCAGATTAACTGTTCATTTCATCTCACAAAGTCACAGTATCATGATCAAAATCGGACGAATTGAATCGCAGAATCGCTTCCGATTCTGAACGCAATACTGCGTAGTTCGTCGGTGATCTACAGTTCTGTGTATTAACTTCCACTCATTTTCAAAACAGGTGATGGAGATTTCCCGCTAATCAAAGAACCGGCTTTACTAACGAGGTGCGTATGAATAAATTGATGATTATATTGCCCAGCCCTAACTCCCATATTATTTTTTCCTACAATGGAGGTCAGTGGTGACCCAACACAGCACGGCTACAAACTTTTTTCAAAATATCTTCCTTTGTGTTCGACAGAACAAAGATATTCATACAGATTTGGAACTACTTGAGGGTGAGTAAATCATGACAGAATTTTCATTTTTGGGTGAACTATTGCTTTTAAAATGTCACAAAATACTTCTATTTCAAGCAACAAATCAGCATATTAGAATGATATCAGGACCATGTAACACTGAAGACTGAAGTAAAGATGCTAAAAAAAAATTCAGCTTTGCATCACAGAAATAAAGTATATTTTTAAATACACTAACAAACAACAGTCCTTTTAAAATGTAATAGTATTCACAATATTACTGTATTTTACTGTATTTTTGACCACATATATGCAGTCTGGAGGATTATGAGATTTTGAAAAACAGAAATAAATATTAACTATCCCAAACCTATGAGTATTGTATTACGTTATGTAATATTGATCATGTAATATGTTACATTATATGTTATATATTATTTATATTAATATATTACATTATTGATCTTAATCTAATTGTATTTAAATAATATAACTATTTTATCATAGATTTATAGTTGAAAAAATAAAAATGTAACCTCAACAAAAAAATAAAACACTAAAAAAACGTAATAACAACTGGATTTTCATACTTTCTGAAGAAAATGTTGTCCATTATAAACACATTTTTAATACTAGGGTGTTTTGACTGTAAAACAAACCTTTTTTGGCTATGGCCATGGCTGTTGCTTTCCCTATTCCGCTGTTGGCTCCGGTGATCATGAAGGAACGGCCTACCATGGACACTTCCAGGTCCTTCGCTACAAAGCTCTTAGAGGCATTCTCATATCCAGACCTGCTGACAACATTCAACATTTAAATCAAAGCAGAAACAACCAGCATGAAACCTCAAGAGCTGTACTATTATCCAAAGAAGTATTTTTTAAAACAATTCTTGAATTGTTATGTGACCTCTGGGCATCTGAAACAGAGCTCCTAAGACAAGAGCACTGATCAGGGGCCAAAAGGAGCTTCTGTGTGGGATGACAGGGCACTTGAGAGAGCGGCAGGGGCCTCAATAGGGCCCATTGTGATGATTGTGATGCAATGATGACTGACCTTAAACCGAGGGCTTGGATGAATGCATGTCAGAGGAGATGACTTGGGGAACTACAAAAACAACATTTGTGCAAGAAACCACTACATCTAACAACATTTGGCTTACAAGAACACAGTTTAAGACTTTATAGCAGCTGCTGAACATATGCTCAGGCCAGAATAGTTTTGTAAAGGTTTAAATGATCATAGCAGTGAAAACCATCTAATTGTGATTAGAAACAGCAAAACACTAATTATGAAAGAATTTGCAACTAACATTTTCAGTTATCAGCAATAAAGCAGCCCAATTCTCTCAACGACACAAACTCTATTCAGTGAGAAATACAAAAACACCTTTACCTTGTATACTCCCTCATTCCCTTGATAAACCATAGTATGTTCCTGTAGAGACACATTTGTTGCACTGCTTCTTCTCAACTGGACTGGAGTAATATGACAGCTGACTGATGCATGTGACTACTGTAGCTCCTACAGGGCTCCCTCTAGTGTCAGATGATAGGTAATCAATTACACACAAGCAAGGCCATGCAAATAAATGTAGTCAGGTGTTCACTTTTCAAATCTTTAGGCCTGCATACCCATTTAGTCATATCAAGCAAAAAAAAAGAAAAAGAAAAAAGTCTTTACAAATAACTAGAAACCCTCCCAGACCCACTATAGCTTGAAAAGTATTTTTGTAAATGTCAAAGTATTTTACCTGCAAGTTTTTTTTATTTTATTCCCAACATATTTAGTAATTGCAAATACATAAAACTTTTTTAAAGAATGAAGTGGACAATGAAGAAGAAAGGATACAATTATAAAAAAAAAAGTAATAACATACAATTAGGACAAAAAGACATTAAAAATCGTAGGACTCAACAAAGTAGCAAAGTAGACTCGGACCCAACACTACAAGTATTTTTCCTTAAAGATAAGAGTTATTTGTCAGAGGGATTGCAACATTATAACATTCATAATAGCAAACTGTACTTTAATTAATATTATTATATATTAATATAATTATATGTTTCTTAATTTTGTTTTAAGTTAGTTGCTTTACAACATAGTCATTCATGTCAC
Organism: Enteromius mattozi; assembly: GCA_032359235.1. Classification (NCBI taxonomy): domain Eukaryota; kingdom Metazoa; phylum Chordata; class Actinopteri; order Cypriniformes; family Cyprinidae; genus Enteromius; species Enteromius mattozi. The sequence continues at coordinate 18,067,727 of JAUMHE010000043.1, read as the reverse complement.
ATCTATAAAAGTTAAGGCTGCATTTACAAAAGGTGTTTAAAGGTAACGTACAGGAAACTGTGTGAGCGTATTGCCCCACCCCTTTTAAGCCAGGTGCAGCGCTTTAACCAATCAGAGCTCAGGCATAGGAGGCGAAAACAAAGCCGTCCGCTCAGCTACGCCTCTACGCATGCGCAGCTTCCCCCCCCGCGACAGTTTGGGAAGGGCAGAGATGACTCCGGCCTTGACCAGCTGGGAAGTGAATAGGAATTTTGAGGATTTCAAAATACTTTCCGTATATCTTACTTCAAGATGGTAAGTTACACGGTTTATTCTTCTGACTCGCCTAAAAGCACACACTTCGATCAAAGAGTAGGGTGACAGGTGATCTCTTCCACAGGTTGTGCTCTTACACCTGTCAGGACGCAAATGCGGGTGTACCTGCGGACTTTAAAACTTCCGTCCTTCACGAGCTGCTTGTTTATCACCGACTAAAGAAAACCGTGTCATTTAACGCTGGTTTAATTCACTTAAAGTTGTTTTGTTCATAGTCTAAGCAAATGAATCGGATGTCATTTAAATGCTAAGGGAGTTAATGGTGAAGTCAGCTCATCTGTCTGGATAAACCGGTTGGTTCATTTCCCTTAATACTGTACTGTCAGATTTTGACACTCAGAAAGTAAATAGTTAGGAAACCTTTGTGTGGAGAAAACTTGCATGTAAAGTCCTGTTTTAGCTGACTTGATTTGGTGGCCAGGTAAACTGCTTTATTTGTTGTTCAAATAGGAGTTGGCCACTGTGTGTTTGACTGCAACCGAGTGAGTTCACAGAAGAGCTATCTGTACTTCTGGTTAATGTGTGCAAGAATGCAAGAGTAAAGAGTACTTTCCTAACCAATCACAATATTACAGCATTCGCTATTAATAAATATTTTTCTAAAATGAAGTAATAATGTAAAAAATATATTATTTAATATGGCCTAATTTAATGCTTTAAATAGTTAATTAAATAGTAATATATTTAAAAACAATACTTTAATGCTTAGATCCGTTGTAAAAAAAAATATTGTTATTGTTTAGTGTACTGTTAAAAATAGGACTTGGTAATCTGTTTTATTAATAACAATAAATTATGCTCTCATGCATTTATAATATAAAAACCTTAAATTAAGCAAATAATAAACATACTACTATTAATATTATTAGCATTAATACGGAGTAATATTCCAATACAATAATATATTTTAATGCAATATCATTATATTATTTAATAATAATATTTACTGTTTCTAGCTGTTAATATTAAGATTTTAAAATAATCTAAATACTGAAAAATACATTTTAAAATGCATTCATAAAATGTTTTTAGTCTTGTTGAAAACTGGTAAGTGTTTGCAAAATCTCTCCATGAGTGATTCAATACATGCAGGTCCTCTGACAATGCTTCATCTGATATTGTCTGCATGCATCTGACTAATTACAAGCGATGAAGAAGTGGCCCTTTTAATTTGAAAGCGATAACAACACACTGCAGAATCTAATTTAAACTGTGTGTGTTTGTAAGCATGTTCTCCTGTGTGCTGTAGCCGCTTACAGCTTCGTCGACTCCAACAATAAATGGAAAATGAAATCAGAGCAACACAGAACTGAAATCTAAGCAGGAACAGGCTCAAGAGGAAGCTCAGAGCTTCATTTAAACCCTCCCCTAGTGAAAATTTGTGTGAGGGAGAGGGGTGTATGTGTAAGGAGAGAAAGTGTGGAATGTAGAGATAAAGATGTATGTAACTTAATAGTTGCAGCACACTGTTTCCTTTCTCTTTTCTTTTCCTTTTGGCGTGAGATGGGTGTTCCATGTTGAAGGAATGCTTCAGAGAATCATATTCTTCTGGAGCACAATAGGAGACCCGACAGAGTGCATGCTTCTGTTTCCTTGTTTTTTCCCCCTGGTGTTTTCATCTTTGGTCCATCATCAGAATTTACTGAGGAAGCAAATAAACTCTTTACCAGCATGTTTTGATCATAACAATGAAGCAGCTGACGGTTCCATTTCCCCACCTGGTGCTCTTGCATCTGTGTGCATGTGTGTTTACGAGCCAAAAGAGATGCTTGTAGCGGATTCATTAATTATCTCGTTAAACATAACAATCGACTTTAGGAGGACAAGCAGGAGGCTGCTTCTTGATGGTTTGAGTTCTGTAAAAAATTACCTGTTGCAGTTATCATGTTTCTACACTTACTTCATGCAAAATTTCCTGAAAATGTACTCCCCTTCAGGTCATTCAAGATGATTTATTTTGATTTAGTTTCTTCATCAGAACAGATTTGGAGAAATTTAGCATTACATCACTTGCTTCTCAATTAATCATCTGCAGTGAATGGGTGCCGTCAGAATGAGAGTCCAAACAGCTGATAAAAACATCACAATGATCCACACTACTCCAGTCCATCAGTTAATGTCTTGTGAAGCAAAAAGCTGTTTGTAAACACATTCATCAAATTAAACACCATCTAAAATACAAGATCTCTATCCATAATGCTTGCTCTGGTGAAACATTTTATCATATCTGTATCAGGAGACAAAAGTATGCACAGATCCAGCTCCGTTTACAAGTGGGAACAGTTCTAAACAAATTTGTCATTAGGTGTTGATCCACAAGTGATGGAAATGTTATGAATTATATGCTCATATTTTGGCCAGAAGTGACAATATGAAGGTCAATTTATTATTTCTTGGAAGCAGGTTTTCTCTTCGTAAGACATTCATTAATGCACTACAATGGTGTAAATTACTTGTGGATTGTTTTGTTGTATTCATCAGCTGTTTGTAAATTGTTCAGGTTGTTCACAATTGTACCTGTACTTAAAGTGAAATGAAACTTTAACATATTGCATATAATCAATAATATTCAGAATAGTATGCCTGTTTTCATAGGAACACATTATGCTTTGTTTAATGCAGCAGTTGGAGTGTAGACCAAATATCGGAAAATATCGTTGTGCAGAAAATGTGTAACTTCAACAGCATATTTAATTATTCAGTTATATTAAAAAAAAATTGTTAGAATTATTACACTGTGGATTACAATTGTCATATATATAAAAAAAAAAGTTATTATATATATATATATATATATATATATATATAAAAATTATTATGAATGTGTCAGTATTGAGTGCTGTTTTATTGCTCATCATTTACTCATTTCTGTTTTCAAGTTTTTCTTATGAAATGCCCTTTTCCAGTAATAAAGGTGAACAGTCCAGTTCCATCTTTTTGTGTGTTTTTAGTCTTGTTTCAGAAGTGTGACTCGGGTTTCTGTGTAATAGTTTCTGTTAACAGTTGCCGGTGTAGCTTGTGACCTGATAAGTCTGTTAAAAAAAGTGTGTGACTCACAGAGAGAGCATCACATATTCTCAACAGTCGTGACGTACGTCTGAGTAGACACAGCTTTTTCAAGCATTTCCAGATTTCTGTGCAAATGAAATGAGGGGGAGGAGAAATGAGGAGTTCTCAGAAATTGTTTTCTCTGTACTGTTTCATTGAGCTGATAAGATCATATGCGGAAAGGATTCACGCAAGGGTCAATCCTGTGGCTGACATTGAATCTTTGTCTCACAGATATTGAATTTCATATTGATTAGGTTTGTGTGACAGTGAAAAGGTTAGTCATAGTTCTCCGTCTGAAGTGCAGTTTGTCTTTTTCTGTTTATCTCCTGTTTCCTAAAATTATCTGTGGGATTTTTGGAATTGTTGTTACAGACACCGTAAAACAGGAGACAGGAAATATGGGGGAAATGGGATCAGAAAACAATGCAGGCCAGATATGAACTTGCATTTCTTGCATGAGCACCAGATCTCAACATATCTAGAGCTTGTGCACTAACTTAGATTTGGTCACGATTCCATTAAATATTACTTTTTCACATTCGAGGAATATTTTGAAATAACAAATGCATTTCATCCACCAGTTCAACAACTTTACTCGGCTGTAACATTGCCAGAAAGGTTTTTGCATTGACGTGCGATTCACTGATTGAGCATTCAAAAGTTTAGTTGGCTCTGTTGTCAAAGACATTGTGCCAAACCACAAAGAACTTGCTGCAATTTCTCCATGGCTTTTAACTGTAAATTGAAATATGGCTATGTTGTTAAATTGCACAGATGCTAAAATAGAAGAGCTTCTCTTAATCGACGACCGTGATTAAATTAGTCAACAGATTGCTGGAAAAGAAAGATTGTTATTTTCAGGGCAGCTGTTCAAATTCAGTTTTCATCTTGGTGCATGTGTGATCTGGTAAATTTAAAGGAAAATGTAATAAAATGTTATGATGGTTATGTGTGAAAGAGGTTGATGGGATGTAAACGGTAAGGAAACAGATACACTTTATAATATTCGCTATGGAATTACAGATTTGGGACAGTATAAAGTCCACCCACTTGAATCATTTTGGCCTTGACTCTAGTGTGAAACCCTTTAGTCCACCTGCTGTGTTGCACAATTTTTGTCTACCATCTGCTTCCTTGCAGCATCTGCAGAAAACCCTGCATAAAGAGTATTTTATGCATAGATGTATGCCATTTTTCCCTTTGAATGCATTGCTACAGTTACAGATTTCTATGAAAGGGTCAGTCCACCCAAAAATTAAAATTTAGCCTGAGTTTTACTCCATCTCGGTGCATCATAAGTGTATAAGTGACTTTCATCTTTAACACAAAACCAGTTGGAGATATATTAAAACTTGTCCTTGATCTTCCAAGCTTTATAATTGTACTCTTTCCAACAGATGCACTTCCTGTTGCTGTTCAGTCGTCAGGGGAAGTTACGGCTTCAAAAATGGTTCCTGCCCCTCCCGGAGAGAGAGAGGAAGAAGATTGTAAAGGACATGACCACTATAGTCTTGTCACGAAAGCCTCGCACATGTAACTTCCTGCACTGGAAGGACCTGAAGGTTGTCTATAAGAGGTGAGCATTCTACCCAGGCCCAAGGAGAATGTCCTGCAGGAGTATGTTTTGGGCTATATTTAGTATGTGGTCTTCAATGAGAGCATGCTGATTTCAAACAAAATGATGGCGTTAGATTCAGCATTAATTAAAAGCCCAGCTGCCAGGCTCTCGTGTTTGGTCATTAGTCATCACAAGGTGCGAGCAGAAGACTCTAAAATCTTGCAAAGCGGACACCTAGTCAGCAGTCAAGATCTTATGTGGGCTAATTAAAATACCACATGTGAAGGTTTCTGCGGCTGTATCAAGTTTGTTGCCCCGTCCTGTGTTGTAGTTTTCATACCAGTTCAGTCCAGTTCTCCTGCCATTACTGATGTCATTAGCTGACGGCATGCCCCATCTGAGTCCTCCTTGTTTTCTGGCGAAGCCTAGTGGCATCTTTCTACACAATGACCTTCTGTTACCCCTCAACGTCTGAAAATGGACCTACATGCTCATAATGGGAAATATTAGTGCTTTTTTTTATTATTATTATGATAAATCAGTTAGAAGGTGTATTAGAAACATTTTAATTTCACTAAGTCAATGTAAAAGAAATTTCAATCCATTCTCTTAATGCAACTTTCCAAGTAAAACAAGACATCGCTTTTATTTATTCATTTATTTTGAATTTATTTTTAAAAAAGGGATTGTAACTGCTGAATGTAAGTTATATTATGTGATAATGAGCTTTTTTAAAATTTATATAGACCCATATTTCAGCCCTGTATAGTAAAAAGTTCCTCAGAAGAGAGAAAATTTTCTGAATATAAAATGCAGGAACTTTTGTTTTTGTGAGTGTGTATGGAAATATTTTATAGATAATGTTTAATTGTGCTTGTAAACTTTAATGCTTCTTCAGAGCCTGGCTATATTCTTGGGTTTTATGCTGCATCAAATCCTTCTGTCAGGCACTGAAACCATCGTGCTTCTGAGAGTGAATTTTCACACTTGTGTTCCTGAGAGCTTGTTACTCTCATTCTTCTGGTTCAGATCTGTATTTCACACCTTTCTTAAATCTGTCTTTCTGTTCTTTCCTGTGGTTTTCCCAGCATGACCTTTTATAAATACAGAGATTTGCCATGTCAGCAGTTGCATTACAGAGACTATAGATGGTAATTATGAGGATAGTGAGTGCTATTTTCAGTTTTTTAAGGAATAAAAATAAGCGTATATCTGTGTTTTCCCCACTTGTTTGTAGGTACGCCAGTCTGTATTTCTGCTGTGCATTGGAGAACCAGGATAATGAACTTCTGGCTTTAGAGATTCTGCATCGTTATGTGGAGCTACTTGATAAATACTTTGGCAATGTAAATATATTCAGTCAATTTAATTTTATCACCTCTAAAGCAAATATTTTATATATTTAATAAAAGATATCATACAATCAAATTCATGTAAGTATCTTTTATTAACTACAATTTTTGTACTTTTTTTTAGTTTTTTATGTATATATAATTTTTTTGCATTATTTATACCAATTTCTGTCTGTGTAACATTACCTTACAGGTATGTGAGCTGGACATCATCTTTAACTTTGAGAAGGCTTATTTCATTCTGGATGAGTTTCTGATGGGTGGAGAGATTCAAGAGACATCCAAACAGTCTATTGCAAAGTCTGTAGAGGCCTCAGATATGCTGCAAGAGGTGAGACTCTTTAACTAAAAATTGCATTTAGGTTAACATGTTTGAAAAATGAAACCGAAAGATAAGTTTAACCGTATTGAAATAGGATTAACAGAAAGAATCTTTCATCGCTGTAAACTGCTGTTGTTTAGACATTTTTTAAATAATTTTAACCGCAAGTGTTCAGTGTTTCTGAACCAGACATTTTAGATTGAAAGAACCTGCAGCTGTTTTAATGGTGCTGCCCACCCAGTTATAGAGCTCTGCTTTGGTCATCACCTTCATAAAACATTATTGATTTGACAAAGAGAGAGAAATAAACAGGCCAGTCTGAGAGTGAGGTTTTACAGAGCACCTCTCAGTACCACTAAATGTCTGCTTTCCCAGCATGCCTCAAAAAATTAGATCACATTAAAAGAATAATAACCCCAAAATGAAAATTGAGGACTATAGCATAAGGAGAATACATGAAACAAGGGTGAATAAACAAGGACCAAATTTTCATTTCAAGGCAACCGTTCCTTTCTCAAAAAGCAGGGTGCATACATCTGAAGGAGAGTTCACCTCTGCTCAGCCAAAGAAAATGTCACTTAACATTAAAGAAGAGGGTAATCAGTTATGTGCCTGTTTTCTTCTCTTCAGACGATGGAGGAATACATGAGCAAACCAGCCTTCTGACAGCAGCTGACGTGATACAATGTGACAAAAGGGAAAGAAACCTGCCTCCGCAGTGTAGGTTGTGTCCTTCACTCAGGACACAATTTTTCATTGCAAGAAATTACATACTTCATTAATGAGGGATGCAGAATTTGTTTTCTTATTTATTATTATTATTATTATTATTATTATTATTATTATTTTCTTCTCAATGCTTGTATGAACTTCATCAATACCACTCAAATTTTAATAGAACTGAATCGGGGTTCATGTGTTTTTGAATAGGTTTTGTCTTGTTAGCTTATAAAAAATAAATGTAATAAAGAATTTCTGTGATGGCTCCAGCATGCATATAAACTTGCAACCATGGATTCAACTGATAATTTTCAACTTTTATACCAAAATCATTTTATATAATAATCAAATATTTGCAATAATCTTAAACCTTGGCTCATCTGAAGTGCCTTTTCATGTTTTTAAACATGTTGCATGTCTCAGGAGACATTTAGGTTAAGAAAGAATGCTTCTTTATGAGCACAATTTGTTGATATTGTCTTATTAAAGTTTCCTTTTTGATATGATTTAGTCTCAGTGAATTGTTTGCACTTGTCTCTAATGCAGTGCTTTATAAAATCCTTCCAGCAGTTTATTTTTGTGCACCGTAATGGATTTGTTTTCTATTAATATCTCTTATTATGAGACTATGCACTGTTTTATGTCCTGTATTATCAAGTGAACATCTTTGGCTTTTTCATCAAATGTAAATATTAATTTTCTTCTCTTTGAATTCAAGCACATACTGAGTGTCATGTTTCTTGTTTTAAGTCATGATATGATATTTTTATGTTGAATCATGCTCAGTGTAATAAGGCAGCACAATACAGCGAGAGGAAAAATAATACGGTAATGCTTTATTCATGTTTCTCTTCTCACACTTTAGAACACGTACAAAATGATTTAGAAATGAGAATCACATCCATCTTTGTTGGTTTGATAATGAAATAGCTTGTAAAGATTGCAGCAAGCGGAGTCCTACGACAACAGGAACATTCTCTTGATACCAACAAAAGGAACAAGAAAACATTTCGAGGACCACCAATTAATAAACGACAGATAAAATACACTTGAACTCCCGCACATTGATATACCATATATATATTTACATCATATAGAATTCCATGAAAACTAAAGCACTTTAAACTGTTTACTTTTTTAAAATAACTTTTGAGGAGATATAGGCATGTCCCACGAGTAAGCAGTATTTTTTTTCACCCTTTCATACTCCGACAAGTCCCTTCTGTGGCAGGATTTGCTAGTAGGTGCTTCTTACAACCGGTTTGCAATTTGGACAGTTCAGAAGTCGTTAAAGTAGCCATAGCAACCGTATCAAAGAGATAAAAGGTCAGGGGGCGGGACTTGTCAGAATACGAGCAGGGAAAAAAAAAAAACAAGCTCAGGGTCTTCACATTCCTGCAACCATTTTCCCATGATACTCTTTACCCTCTTCTGTTCCAGGCACAGGTGGGGTTTGATCTACGGTTTCCTGTGCTGAATCTTGAGTGGGTGGCTTTTGGGGCGCCTCGGGCTCCTCTTTCCCTTGGGTGTCTCTTTTGGTGGGCGTGCTTTTTCCGTTATCAACCTGATCAAAGAAATCTTTCATGGCCTCCTCATACAGCTCATAAGGCAACTGTCTGTTTGTAGTGGAATCGATGGCTCTCTTGTGATCGCTCGAGCTGGTGTCGGGGTACTCAGTTAGGAGTTTGGCTGCAAGGAAGGTTGACTCTTCATCCTCATCCACTGCGTCATCATCGTAATCATCTTTTCTTTTGCTTGGAGCTTTGTTTAACTCGGACAGGAACAAGCTTCCCCGTCTTCCACTGGGGTTGAAGTACTTTGCCATGGCTGTCTTGTAGGGCCTTTGCTTTAGCAAAGACAATTTAGCATTTTTATTGGCCAGATTCCCTAACCCAAGGACTTTCAGGATATCCTCAGTCTTGACATCAGGAGGGATATCGCTCACTGTGACTTCAGGCTGTCGACCGTTGTAATACTTGATGACCCGGCTCTTGTACCGAGGTTGGCTGGGCTTCCTAACCAGCTGGGGCTCAGGAAGGCGTTGTTGTTTTCTGGTTTCTTCCATGAAGAGCATTCCAACCAGGTCTTCTGGAGGCACCTGGAGCTTCACTGAAATAGCCGACAGCAGTTGTTTGATTGCCCGAGGGTCGATTAGAGAGGGTTGGGATAGTAGCCTCCTCCTTCCTTCCATCAGGTCCCGTTTTTGTGCCTGGTTTGTCATCTCCAAGACCTTCAACAGGTAGTAATCCACGAGTTTTGTGTCATCGTCTGGGTTCTCGTCATCATCTTCGTTAGGGCTAGCTCGTCTTTCAATTGCCTCGCCCTGCTCTCCGTTATCTCCTAGCCCTCGTTCGTATTCTTCACGGCTTCCTTTAACTACTTCCTCCGTCTCGAGCTGCTCTTCTAGTGGCACCCATTCCTCCCCTCCGGCCACGTCCTCATACGCCAGGTTTCTAACCTTGTAGAGGTCATCGTCGTCTTCTGTGTCTTGATTTTCCTGGTTCTCACGCTTCTGGTTCTGCGCGGCAGACAGTTTACCAAGCTCTTCAAATATAGAGCGCATGTTGGCGAGGCTCTGAGGGGTGTACTGCTCGTCTAAATCCTCAGTCGCCCTCTTGTTGTCTCTGCCGTTCTCCTCATCCTCGAACATCAGCGGGTACTTCTTGTGTGGCTTCACAAAGCCCCCGTAGTCTCCAACAGGACTCTCTGCGTCTGCCATCGGGCGTCTGCTCTTGTGAGGACGCCGCTCGTTTCCAGGTGCAGACTGGCTTTCTGGAGTCTCTCCAGCTTGTTCGAGCACCCGCAGCAGAGATCGAACCCACTGAGGCACCTTGTTATCAGGCCAACGGGTGGCTTCCTCACGCGCGGGCGTGTTTTCGTCCTGTAGGGAGGCGAGCTGCACTAGAAAGCGGAATTTGTCCACCTCGTCGTAGTCCCCTGTTGGACTCTCTGGTCCATCAGCTCTCTGCTTCAAGCTTTCAATGTACTCCAGAGCTTTGATCATATCGGAGCTGGGAGCAAGGAAGCCACCCTGGTCTCCGCCTCGAAGGCGATGGTGGCGCACAGAGGCGCCCTGCACGGTTAGTGTTTGGAGGAGGGTAACGAGCAGGACCGCCACCTCTCCGGTGGACCGTTTCGGTAGTGACAACATCATACCGCCTAGAGATAAACAAGCACAAAAACAGTTAACCCATGCAGTCTTTTTTTTATTGTTTATGTTGCAAACCTAATATTTTAAGGCAAAATGCATGTAGTGTTGCTAAAAATCTGTTAAGTTTAAGCTACCCATGAAATCAGTTCTTAGAGTTGCTAAAATTGTTTCCCAGACCGAGAAGAAGAGACGCTCCGAGCGCCAGAGCAGCAATGAGATCAGTCAGAACACAACATGTTTTTAAACGACAACAGCACCGGATGAGTCACCGCCTGTTGTCAAGGTAACCTTTCACTTGTGGCTACGGATCTCTAAGAACAGATCTATTGATATTTTCACGCAGGTTTGTGAGAACAAATCCTTATTTAAAATATCAGACTAGCTGGAATACATTTCACTGATCTTTTCGCCACGAAATCCAGCAGATAAACCAGAGATGAGATATGCTGCTGATGAGTGTTAGTCTCTAATCAAGCAAAGCCGGAAAGAAAAGGAACAATAGCTGTACTCTTCTTTAACCCACACAAAGCAGATTAGCGCATACGTGAGCTATTTTCATAGAGCATCATTTTGTGAATACAAAAAATGAAAGTGAGCCGTCGTACCTTTTGTGTAGAGCTCAGAGAATGTGAATGAGCGTGAACAGCATGTCCTCCGTGTTGCCTCAATGCGCTTCGGTTGTGTTTCAGCACCGGACAGCTCCCCGCGCTATATGAGGCGGCACCTGACCAATGCGTCATTGATGCTCACGCAATACCGAGGCTGTGCATGCATTCGTACCGATGGTAACCATTCACAACGTTTATCTCCTGAGAAACTGAATCTCTTGCATTAACCTCTTGTCTACGTTTTAGGTCTGCTTTATTCATAAAGAGCGCGTTTTGTGAACAACACCTGCTGTACTATTGCGTATTTTACCATAGTTTCTGAATACAGAAACGCATTTGCAGTACAGTTAATATATTGTCTCATGTATAATGCAATAAAACTATTAAACTGGTATTAGCTGCCAATGTTAAATAACATGTAAACAAAACGGTATTTGTTTCTAAAGCTTCTTAAAGAGTAAAAAGCTTATTACCATTATTTTTAAAGCTTATTATGCCAAACACTCAGGAAAAAAGGATACAAAGCTTTTACTGGGGCGGTACTCTATAAAGCACAAAGGCTAAAAGCCTCTTTATACCATATTTACCCCTAAATGTTCAGATTAGTATAAGGGTACCGGGCACAGATATACATCAGTTGCTTTTTAAAATCGTATGGGAAAATGAGGATGTCAGGTGTGCAAAATGTAAAAATGGTTTGCTTGCTGTCTTTCCGTACACACAGGCGTCACAGGCGAGCTAAATCGTCAGGCGATGAGTCACAGACACGCACAAATGCTCTGTGGGACTCATTGGGGAGAGCAAGGTCTCTGATAAATATGCATCTGCCGGTTGTGGATCTCTTCCACTGTCCCTAGACACCTACAGTCCCGAGCATCTATTAGATCCTGCGGTGGGGCCTGTCAGCAGCTAAATTATGTGCCCTAGTGACATTAGTGCCAAGATGACACTTATCTGTACTTGATCACTTTTCCTGGAACACAGACAAAACGTCTCTGCAGAGAAAGCTTTGTCCTGTTGGGTTTTTCAGAAGCACATCATTTGATGTATTTTTAGCTTCAGTTTCCAAGTACAAAAAAGAAAAGGAAAAAAGAGTTTTGCAAACGATCTAACTTGGGACTATTTAAGTTATTTTTGACATGCTTCTACAGCCCTGCATTATTCTGCAGTCTTGAAAATAAATACCCTAATTGGATATTTAACTCTTGTGCTGTGCTAAAAATCCTTTGCCTAATTTTGGTTTTTTGGTAAAAAAAAAAAAAAAAAAGACTGGCATTTTAAAATAAAACAATAAATAAAAAAATTCTGCTATATTATCAATAAATATAGGATTCATTCTTCTGTAAGTTTGTTTGAGTTTGAACAGGTTTTGTATATTTCTTTTTGGAAATAATTGATCATAAGCTTTATTGATCTAAGTGTATACACCTCAGTTTTTTTAATTAAAAAAAAAAAAGTCGACATTTGCCTATCATTTTGCAAATGAGGTGCATTAGCACCTAAGCAGAAGTGCAAAAGCTGATCAATGAGGCCTAATCGGTTCCAAAACTAAACATGTGCTAATTGAAAGAAAATGGGTTAAAAAGACTGAATCCAGTATTTGGTATTAAAATAGCATAATTTATTAAAAAAAAATGTGTGGCCTGCTTATTTTTGACAAGGAACACAAGTATAATAAGGGTAAATATATAGCCTAATTTAATTTTGTTATACCATGTGTAAGTCCAGTGCAATAACATTTAACTAACATTTTAGGATAATGCCCAGATCACAACATAAGGGTTACATTTCACAATAACTTTTAGAAAACCATTCATGTGGTGCTTTAAAGAACCCAGAAACCAATATGCTGGTCTGAAGAAGCTGTAATTTAACATCAGGAACTTATATTAATCTCTGGAGAGCCATATACACCAAAAAATGCATTTTAGTCCCTACAGCACAGAATCAGAACAGTGCATATATTTCTTCATTAAAAGCAGTCTGCGGTTTGTCTGCATATTGTTTTTAGCACATACTGATTCTGGACTCGTAACCCACAGTCAGCTGACTGCACTCTGGGGAGAGAGGGGTGAGATGGGCCCTCCTGACGTTAGTGGAGCAGTCACGTGGTCGGATGAGTCATAAGCCTGTGTGTGTGTGCATTATGGGATGTTTCCATGGCTGTGAAACCAAACAATCTTTTCTATTTTTTGCTGCTTGATTCATAAAAAATACATATTTTCTGACTTCCATTAGCAATCAGAAGGTGTTCTAGGTGTTCTCCTGAAAAGCTTTCTAGAACTCCTCCCTGCTTTCTCAGTAAGATTAAAAGGAAATCAATCCACAACCCATTGAACTTCTCTATTTTCTCCCTTTAATGATATTAGAGCATCCCCTCTACTGTTCTAGCAGAGACTGGCTAGTGGATGGAGAAAACAATGCTGCAGAGATGACTCTGAAACACGTCTTGCTAAAGTTGGCTATAAATAGGCGTTGTGGAGGTGTCAGCAGGAGGTTACAGTCATGTGTGCGTGGACTGTGACGGATGATCTGATAGGCCGAGAGACGTGTAGGAGGCTTGACGAGGGATTCTCTTGGTATAAGCAGGATTCTGCACATTAATTAAGTCTAATGAGCAAAGCAGGAATGAATGATTTGCTGGTTTCACATGACACTTTTTTTAGTCTAGCTTTTTACCTGTTACTAGTGGAGTGGCTAAAATAAGGTCTATTAAACATCATGCATTTTAAGGCATCAGAATGAAACAATTTGTCTCATATTCTAAACATATTAAAAACCAGATAAACACGCAAATTAACAAGCAAATTACCTTACTACTTTACATTTATATTGCTGTTAGCATTCAGCAATCCACAGCATGCTTTCAGAGTTCCTCAAATCCTCCATCTTCCCCAGCTCCACCTGTATAGATCTGTTTGCAGTTTTATATGCTATTTGTGCAGCAGCAGCATCTCTTAAATACTCACAGCACGTTGTTTTAAAGGGTGTTTTCGTACGTGTTTAGCCAATCAGTGTACATTTACGTCACTGATATCTGGTACTTTTTTAAACCCAGCCTGGAAGTTGGAGCTAATTTAGTTCCTCCAAATGGAGATCCTGGAATTAAAATCGTTCCTAGTGGGTAGTTCCACAATTAGTTTGGGTAGTTACTACAAAATAGTTCCTGTGGTGCAAAAGGCCATGTTTTGCTTGAGTATGTCACACTTTATCATGGTTTTGGTCACTTAAAGGAGTAATAGCACACATCTCTTCAAAAAGATAGATGATACCTCATGATTTGAGGTATGGTCGTTGCACAAAATCGTTACCTAGCATTTGTTCAGTTTACTAACCCAAAGTGTTATCATTGCCATCTTTTATGTAATAAAACCATTAATTAGATTAACACAGCTGAACTGAAGGAGCCTAGAGCTTTGAGAATACAGCATATTTTTGTTGGCTCTGTAAACTGACAGTTTGAGTAGAGATTATATGCTTGGCCTGTTCTGAAGGCTGTTGATTTGATTCGGCTCAATGAAAGCATCAGTTACCCAGAGCTGTGTTCAGCATGCTAGGATGGGCTGACGGCATGGCACGGCGGATGGAGGGAGGGAGAGAGGAGGTGGAGAGGATGACTGTCAATGAGAATAGAAAAGGAGGGCTGCGTTGTCTCTCTGCTGTCATTCTTATAAATACAAGCAATGAAATCTATCAGTCAATTAGTTCTTTTTTTTTACATTCTGCATCCCCTATGCTGCTCCCTGTTTCCATATCTTTCTATTTCTCTTTTTTTTTTTTGCACCTCTCCTTCCCTCTGGTTGCCAGGGAGATTGACAGCAGCATTGTGAGCTTCCTGGAATCTCAATCAAGGGTTGTAATTCCAGAGTCAACAGAAACCAACAGGCACCCGCAATGGCCCTCGATACACAGCAGTCTGTGTGTCATGTTGGGAATATAACAGGTACTAAAGTGTGTGGGAATGACTCATAGATCATAGATGTTTGTTTTTATGCATTAGTATACCCACACTTGCAGCAGAACGGACAATTTATATTGCTCAGAGTTTGCTCTTTTATTACTCAGAAGACGTAGGCTAATGGATTTTTCAGTTAAGTTTCATTTAAGTAGGCTAGCCTATGCACCATGAAGGACGGTAACTATAGTGATTAACTTTTAAGTTTTGGTAATAATTTTAATTTTATGAGAATAAGGAAGATCACACATTATAATGGCAATAACACATTTTTTGAATAAATGTCGATTATTTCAGCTAAATCATCAACAGCCAATCAGAATCCATTCATTAATATAAATAAAAGAATGAAGGAATGGATATTTCATGTTATCAAAAGAAAATGTTATTCTCAAATTATGACGAATGTGATGATTAATGTTTGTTTGCGTTTACATAACAGCTGAAACGGATAGCTATATCTATATGGTAGCTATATGTAAACAAACTAGGTGGCGGACCGTACAGGGCTTATGTCCATTTACAATCATTTCTATAGCCAAAAGCGCTTTCCTTGCTTATTTGAGGAGGAAAAATTGCGCATAATGCAAATACTTTTTATTTTAGCGTACTATTTGCATAAACACCGCATCCGTAGGGGCTGTAGTGATTATTACAAGAAAGGTTTGACAGAAATTTGTGTTTCCCTAGTCAGTTTTTAGGTGCATAAGCACGTTAAGCATTTTTAACGTTAAGCATTTTAGAATGTCCCATTTTGCGGGCTATGTGAGGTCAGAGCTCAGAACTGGGAGAACATTCGATGATCGATCTAGTAGGAGTACATGGGTGGGAAGTCACGTGTTTGACTGCTGTTCCAGCGCACTTTCACGGGTAGAAAGTTGGAAAAACACGGGTTATGGGTTGCCTGGAACGCAGCATTAGCCCTATAAGGCCATGCTGGTTTGTTTACATTTAGCTACTACAATTCCTTATGCTCAAGTCGTTAGTCGTGGTTTGAAGTCGTGACTTAAGGCTGGAATACACTAAATGACTTTTAAAATCTGAACAGATTTGTTTTAAACAATAGGCATTATACTCTGTAAATGGTAACTAAGGTAAATTAGGGATCTACACAACCGCAGGGTGACCATACGTGCCATTTTCCACGTCCTGGCCAGGATTTCTATATTGCTTTGAATAAAAGTACCTCCAGAGTGTCTTTAAAACATAAGGAACTGATGTCATACGATTTTACAGTTTTACAGTCTGATGATGTATGATGCCCAGTTTTCCTTTGTTACTATTTACAGAGTCTGTAA
The DNA here is from genome assembly GCA_032359235.1 of Enteromius mattozi. Taxonomy (NCBI): domain Eukaryota; kingdom Metazoa; phylum Chordata; class Actinopteri; order Cypriniformes; family Cyprinidae; genus Enteromius; species Enteromius mattozi. Next base: position 18,051,397 of record JAUMHE010000043.1, on the reverse strand, counting down.
GTGTATGATGCCTAGTGTTTTTAAAATCTGTCCAGACAGAAGTCATATAGTGTATTCCAGCTTTTACAGGCTCGAAAACCCATAGATATAGGGCGAATTCCAAACGGCTTTTTTGCTGCCTCCAAGGGCACTTTGGGAAGGGGATGCCATTTGTAGGGACAATCCAAATGAAAGTGAGCAACTGATTCTCTTGACAAAGGGCCCTTCCAGAAGTCCGTTAGTGAAGGGAACATGCAATGGTACAGCTATTGCTTTATTTTGGCTGAGCTTTTAAAGGCCAATTCACACCACACAGACAAACTCCAACAAACAAGTTGGCTCAAGTTGGCTGTTGGATTTAGAATCTTCTGAAAAATAACAGTCATGTTCACACTGCACCAAGAGACACAGACCAACTCTGAAAAAAAATCACAATTTTGCTCTTATTAATGTCTTTGTGTGCCATGGTTGCTGTCATTTGAATGAAAACAAACTCTAACCAACGCCTGACAGGGTAACACACTGATCCAACAAACTCCACTGGAGTTTTTTGGCGTTTGTCTGTGAAGTGTGAATTGGCCTGAATGTTGTTAGAGAAAGGATGAAGCTGATTGGTTGATTCTTGTCACATGACCCGCAATTCGCTTGCAGCTTTCTGAAGAATGAAAATGTTTTTATCTCGATGCGGCGCGGATGTGCCTGGAAAAAACGACTGCGCAAACTACATTTGAAATAACAACTACTCTACAAATATACACCTTTATAAAGACAGTGAATAGAACGTAAGAGGCTGCTCATCAACCACTTCCACCGATTCTGAGGAACTACACTCTTTTGGCAGAAGAATGTTTTTATTAATATCATTGCACATTGTTTGCGTGGTTTTATTTTGTGAAACCTTACTACGCATATGAAATAACCCTTTTATAAAAGCAATAAGCAATTTATAACAGCTAAGGGGGTTGTAGGCACTCCTCTTTCTGTCATGGCTAACAACACCCATTAGCTGTTTTAAACCACTGCGTCTTGGGGTTCATTTTTTGGTATTGTAAATAACAGAAAATTACAGTATAATGTACTTAAATAAAAAAATGACAACTATTTTCGTCTGCTGTGTTAGACATGGCCTAGTAGTTCAGATAATTTGGTTTTGGTTTGAAATGTTTGAGTTCAAATTAAGACTTTTCATGGCAGACTGTGTCTTGGAAACTCTATTCAGTATTCAGTTTGAGAGACATATGTGATAACAGAAATTTCCATTTAATTTCATGATCAACCCATGTGTTGAAGCAACAGCTGAGATATTCCACTCAATTTAATTTCCATAACATGACGCAATTCCAAGTGAAACCAGATAAGATAAGAGAGATCAGTGGCATCAGCTGAAATTGAAAATCATTTCAGAAGTGTAGCACAGTATTACATAAGACCAGAGCCTATATTAAATATAGGCTATATTAAAAGTAAATAGGGTCAATTGTAATGTTGACTTTAAGGAGATCTCGTTGTTATTTGTCTTTGTATACTATAATGTCTCTGTGCTTATCTAGAGGCCCCTAATCTCTCTCCCCAATTTTCTGTCTTGCTTGACTTCTTGTCTCCATGGTGATCTTCTGCTTTATGTCTTTCACTCATCTCTCTTGTTCACTTGTTCTGTTATTAGTGCTGAAGTGAGAGGCTGCATGTGTGGCAGTTGGGTTGTAATAAGGATGAGAAGACTATCGTTTAGCCTATCTGTCTCCTGCTTTCTCTCCCTCCCTTAATAAGGCAGATTTTTAAGGCTATAACTCTGTTTTAAAAACAAGCTCCCGCAGAGGAGAAAAGGAAGAATGATTCAGGTGTCTTCTCATTCAAGATAGCATCTGAATTGAAGGAATAGTTGGATTATGTTAATGTATTCGGCAGATACTTATTAATTCGAAGCAGTCTAAATTGGATTCAATTTGTTGTGAGTTCTCATATTGTCTTGAAATCAAACCCATGACCCTGCATTGTGAATGCCATATGCTAACTGCTTGAACGGGAAATATTTGCCAAAAATGTCAGTCGTGTTGTTTCAAACCCACTTCTTCATATGTTTTCTTCTACTGATCATATTATAAGATATTATAGTATATTTTTGACACACTACACCAAAATAGTGACTGGTATCAGTCTCCACAAAGAGTTCATAATAGTCTGTTTATCTACAATTCTAGTATCACAAAAATACTATATATAATAATAATATTATAATATATATTATATTAATTCTTTTCTATTGTATTTTATAATTGACTCATTTGCATGAATTTCATTTGGTATTTTGTAAATGTTAATATCTTGTAAAAAATTATACATCAAATAAAAAGAAAAATATATATAAATGTTATATTTTGTATAGAATACATTTGCTAATTTTACAGTTTTAGTTTATAATAATAATTGTATAATTTGTAATGGAATAATTAATGCCATTAATTAAATTTATTCCATTTATAGTATTATTATTTGCATTCATTCAAAATTGTAAAACATTAATCATAAATGTTATGATTTTATATATATAAAAAAAAGCATTTAATTTAGACACTTGTTTAATAATGTTTATAATTTCATTACTTTTATTCCATGATTTAATTCATTTATAATAATTATTTATAATAATTTTCTAATAATTTCTAGACATATATGTTTAATTTTATTATTTACTCCATTTTAATATACATGAGTCTGGAGATCCAAAATCTTTTCATTTACATTTTCATGTTTATTTTTCTCCAGTTCATCTTTAGTTTTATTATTAGCCCTCTCTCCTTCATTCGTTCATTCTTTCCCTCCTCCTTCACCTTTCTCTGACTCATGAGTCTGAATGACGTGTTCTCTTACGTGTGTGGAGCGGAGGCTCTTTTCATTTTTCTATCTCTAACAATACATCAATATCCCTAATGAGGAGAAATGGACATCGACGTCAGCCGGTTTCTCCTAGTCTTTCTCTCCTTCTTGCAGTCTCCTATGCTCCCCAATTCTGTTCTGTTCCTATCAGAATTCTTTTGAGCAATGAAATGTCTGGACGGTCACATGTGATGGTGACCTTGTGCTTTTGTCGAATGACCGGCATCATGTTCAGTGGTCAGATGTGTTGGTTAGCTGCCACATTCACCAGCTGTGATAAGCCCAACGCCATCTGCTTCCACTTCTTTCTGGAACAGTTTGTCACCCTTTTTGAGCATTCAGAAACCTTCAGAACTTTCTAGCAGATGGTACAGTTTTTTAAATAATATCTTCAAATGGGACAGAAATATCCACAAATGGGACATTGTTATTCAGAATACTCTGCTAAAGAGACTAGCTTTGCTGGTCATCATCGTATATACAGTGCCCTCCACTAATATTGGCACCCTTGGTAAATCTGAGCAAAGGTGGCTGTGAAAATAAATCTGCAT
>JAUMHE010000043.1:17991673-18022154 GCA_032359235.1 Enteromius mattozi | reverse complement strand
TATGACCAAAGCCTATCATATAATATATATATTTTTTCAATTAAAGATGAGGAACCAAAAATATGCTGACAGAAAAAAAAAGTTTAACATTTCATTTGTATGTTGTTTGAGTGTACTTCGAGAACTGTAAGCTTAAAAACAAGCCTATGCTTTATTTATTCTACCAGAATCAACATAAAATCTGAAAATGTATTTGCGTAATGCATAAAAGGGGCACAAAATGTATGTTGTGTAAGATAAACGTGATGTGGGTTTCTATGTTATTGATATTTTTAGCCTTATATGCACTAGCTTCTAGTTCTATGTGATTTAAATTAAAACTGTGACTTTAATCAATATAGCAACAATAGTGGGAGAACAAACTCAGACTATAGAGAGAGAGAAGTACGTGTGTATTAATAGGTGATAGATGAGTTGCAATTTATTTAAATTAAGAGCAACAGAAGTCTGTGGGAGGAAGCACTATAGGTGTATGCTTGTGCGTACGTGTGTGTTTATTCTGAGCCGCTTCGCCTCTCATGGACACTTAACCTTCAGTGCTCTTTCCGTATGTTCAGTGGTGTCTGTTTACACACACACTCAAGCCTGAACACATGTAAGTGACCTTTAAGCTTTGTACATGCCATTTATTGTGTCTTTGGCTCCATATCATTGTCAACTCAATATGCCCACTAGAGTGCCAGAAGACAAATATTTAAAAATTAAGTACTTGAAAGTTAAGTAATTGGTCAGAAATATTGAAAAGTAAATCAGTGTATCAGAATGATTTCTGAAGGATCATGTGACACTGAAGACTGGAGTATGGTGCTGAAAATTCTTTGCATGACAGCAATAAATTGCATTTTAAAGTATTACAATAGAAAGCAATATTAGGGTTTTACTATATTTTTGTTTAAATAAATGCAGCCTTAAAGGTTTATTTCACCCCAAAATTAAAATCCTGTCATTAAAGACTCACCCTCATGTAGTTCCAAAGATCTCATTCATCTTCGTAACACAAATTAAGATATTTTTTGATGAAATCTGAGAGGCATCTGACCCTCAATAGACAGCAATAAAACTGAAATGATTCAGGTCCAGAAACATAGTAAATACATCGGTAAAACAGGATGTGACATCAGTGGCTCAACTTCAGCTTTGTGACGCTATGAAAATACTTTTTTTTTTGCTCAAAGAAAACAAAAATAACTTATCCTATTTTATTAACTTTATCCTATGTTTCTGGACCTGGGATCATTTCAGTTGTATTGCTTTCTGTGGAGGGTCAGTCAGTTCTCCAATCTCAAAAAAGAAAGGAAAGGAAAGAATGTGACATGTGGCCAGGTATGTTGTCCCATACTAGGAATTTGTGCTCTGCATTTAACCCATCCAAGTGCACACACACAGCAGTGGGAAGTGAACAACCACGCACACACACACTGTGAACACACACCCGGAGCAGTGGGCAGCCATTGCTGTGGGCGCCCAATAATATCTTCATTTGTGTTCTGAAGATAAACAAAGGTCTTACGGGTTTGGAACGACATGTGGGGGGAGTAATTAATGACAGTTTTCATTCTGGGGTGAACTAAATCTTTAAGACATTCAAAAAACTCTTAGTGGCTACAAACGTTCAAACATCAGTGTATATGAGTGCCATATACTGTATATAAGCCTAGTGCAGAATTTTCTCTTTAAAGTCTCTTTGAGGTTATTGTGTGAGACGGTCAGTGTGTGTGATGCTAGAGGGCAGATGGAATCTTTTTTAAAAACTCTTTCATCTTTTTGTCATGTCGTGTGTGTCAAATGTGCTGATTACTGACTGGACAACACAAGGGAACAAACCTTCTGTTCTCCACCAGCAGCCTGAAGCTTGTTTCATTGTGTGTGTGTTTTATGTGCTTTCAGATATATGCATAAGTGTGACCACAATGGGTGAATTTATACTTCTAATGATCATAAAAACTTAAGTTCTAAATACATTTTTTTATTATTATTTTATTTAAATAGTGTTTGAATATAATTTAATTTTATTTTGTAATTGGATAGTAAATAAGAAACAGCCAAGTGTCCAGCGTACATATGAACATTGGTTCACATTGGTACGATTGTATCAGCTTGTCCATCATAAAATCACATACTTATCTTAACAATGAGAGATTCTTCTACAAGTTTTAATCAGGTGATCTTGCAAATGGTTATATTTTTTCATTCTTGAAGATCTGTGAGTGGTGGTTGGTGTAAAACCTGCTGTCATGATGCCATATTTAGTGTGTGGAGCTAAGATCCTATATTTTGCTCTCTGGATATGACTCAACAGCTCCATGTTATGTTCTATACATAAGTTAAAGTCAAAAAAGGGATGCAGAACATTACTATTCCTAAAAAAACATGCTGAAAAATTCACTCTTTTTCATGGCTGTTGTCAGTATTTTCTGATTTATGGAGTTGTAATATGTCAACACAAAAAAAAAATGTGAACGTGGCTTTATTCAAAGTGTATGCAAATATGTGCATATTTAATTAGACAATGCCTCATTATTTGCAATACTAACATTTCAGAACTTGTAAAATGATTAATCGGTTATGTTTGATCAATAGAGGAAGATATCAGAGGTGTTATCCGTTGAAATGTCAGTGGTGTCTTGCCTTAATAACCTGCTCATTATAGTCTGAGGTAACCTGCAGTGAAAGTCAAGCGTACTGACGTCCAACTCATGAGGAACTCTGAACTTTGTGCAGATTTCTCTGTGTTCAGGACAAGCGCGGGTGGGGAAGAATGCCTTCATTGAGACCCCGAGCTTCAGCACAGCCTCTCTTTGAGGTCCAGTTGGGCTTAAAATGTTTAAGACCAGAGAAGGATTAGAGAACAAAAAGATCCTTCTCTGTCATCAAAGAGGATCTTCTCCGGGACTCATCTAACCGCTCTCCACGCCTGCCCGCAGGTCTAAGCGAAGGCGAGAGAGAGGAGCAGAGTTATAGGGACAGGGGAGGGGTGCAGATTTCAAAGGTAATCTTTAACTCTAAGCCCGGCAGACTGGCTGAAACAGACTCCCTCCTCCCAGTCTGAGCCAGCATGTTGTCCATCCCTCCCAGTGGGTTCGCCTCTCCCCCAGTCGCCTGCATTCTTCCTGCCCTTTTGTTCCGAGGGCACTGAAGTGGCTGTATTCATGGCCCGGGCCGAGCCGAGGAGAGAGGAGGATTTCGAGTGACCTCGAAAGGGGGTGACTTTAACTCGAGACCTCTAAGTCTCTTCCTAAAACAACACTCCCTTGAAACAAATACCTGCTTTGTTCTGGCATCTCTTTCAGGGCCATGGCAGGCAGGCCATTAACACAAAAAGAGGGCCGTCCAGGAGAGAGCGGCCGCTGTGGTCAACCGATGTGATCCCAAAACAGATATGGCTTGTGTTGGCGTATGTAGATGACCTTCTCTGAAAGTCCACGCATAAGGAGCACACTTTGTTTGATTAAACTCCCCTCAGATGACATTGACACAGCCTGGATTGTTGATCATTAGCTTTTGTAAAAGATTCAGAGGCATTACCAAAGGTCTTATGGTTTAGTTTAGTTTAGTTTAGTTTAGCACATACATGGGAATAGCCTGATTGATTTAGTGATCTGTGCTGGACTAAACAGCTCTTTTTGCTTAGACAAGACATCTATGCATTTAAAAGGACACTTGCAGTGAAACTTACAGTGTTTATTTGATCAAGTGGTAGCAACACCATGGGTTTGATGCCTTGGGAATATACACAAATGATGATTTTTGATACATTCATTACTTCTAAAAAGTTTTTCAACGTTTCTTATGCTCACCAAAGCTACGTTAATTTAAAAAAAATACACTAATGTTGTGAAATATTATTGCAATTTAAAGAAATTGCTTTCTGTTTTATTTCTGTTACAAAGCTACGTTTTCCTAAAAGTGGAATGCATTTTTTCAGGATTCTTTGAACTTTAATAAAAGAGCATTTATTTATTAACATTATATAACCTTTTACTTAGCCTTTGGATCAAGTTAAAGTATCCTTACTATGTATGAACTGACCAGTTTTAGAAGTAGTGTATGGTTTTTAGTGTGTTATGGAACTTAACAAAATTTAATCTATTAAAAATGAATGACTTATTTGCTGCTGACAAAGTAGAAATATTTTAATTAACGTGTTTCTCTCTTTATGAATAGAGTATCAAGAACTTTTCAGTTTGAAGCAGGCATCCTTCATCTGAAGCTTTGGCTCTTTGCATTTTAAAGCTGATGGGGCAGAATTTCACACTACAGTCCAAGTGACTTCTAATACACTGTATCCTGTTTTTCATGATATAAACATAAGCTGTCATCACTTTTGTTCGCCATGCAATAAAAACAACTGTTATCAGGATATGCCATAGTTAAACATGCCATAATTGTTGTGGCATTGCAGCCAACACTCAGGGCTTGTAGCTATAGATGGTTGCTGGTCACGGGCCATCAACACTGTGCCCTTGAGCAAGACAATTAACCTCAGGATGCTCCATGGGGATTGTGTCTATATAATACTCATCTGCTCTGAAGAAAAGCTTCTGCTAAGTGGCTACTTGCTTAAACATCTTTGTACATTTTGAGGTGTACCATATAGTACATAGACAATCTCTGTATTTTATTTTATTTTTTTACATTTTGTTAATTTTCACTATCAAGCACATGCTGTTTTTAAAGGGATAGTTCATTCTGTCATTTGCTTTCCCTTATGTCATCTCAGTCGTGAACTACATTTTACCAACATATTTTAAATTGGAGGTCAAAATGCTGTATGGTTACCAGCTTTTTTAAAATGAAAGTCAATAGTGACTGAAAGTGTCTGGTTATCAACTCTTTTTAAAATTAAAGTAAAAAAAAAAAAGCTGAAACTTTTTGGTTACCAACATACATACCTCAAAATGGAAATCAGTGGAAAACATCATTATTGTGTACCAACTTTCTTCAAAGTGGAAATATTTGATAACCAAAACTGCTTTTTGGTTACCAACTTTTTCAAATTTGAAGTCAGTGAGAAATAAAACGGACCCATTTTATATTAGGTGGCCTTAACTACTATTTGTGTGTTATTGTGTACGTACATGTTTTTACATTGTACTTATATTTTTTAAAAATACTTCTATGTAGTTACATCTGTCATTAATTTGTGTAATTACATTTATATTTACACTGCTGACCAATCACTTACACCTTAACCTACCCTTAAACCTACCCATACCACCAAACCTGCCCATAACCTTATTCATATTCCACCTCAGTAGCAGCAAAAGTGTTTTGCAATACAGTATTTTTGGATACAAGTAAATAGTAGTTAAGGCCACCTAATATAAAGTGTGGCCAATAAACCAACATACTTTAAATGGGAGGGCAGTGGGAACCGATGCTGTTTGGTTACCAGCTTTTTTTTCTTTTTTCTTTTTTTTAAACTGATTGTATTTGACTACAATTTTGAAGAAAGTTAATAACCAATGAGAACAGAAACTGTGTGGTTACCAACATCCTTAAAAGTGAAAGCCATTGGGTGAACTATGCCTTAAGACTAATGCCTAATGCAGAAATTACTTGCACGGAACTGATTCCATGTCTAAGTGCTGTACATCCCCTTGCAAATGTGAGCTTAAATCAATATAATCCATTAGACATTTGAAAAACACACCACAACTTGTGATATTGACAGGAACTGCCCTCCTTTCTTTGACCTTGTGAGGACCTCGATAGCTTCTTAATGGACTGTGTTTGTGGATGTGTGTGTTTGTATGTAGAAAACCAGCTGACAAAGATTGCATGGACAAACTTCTCTGTTTTTGTAATATGCATGTCAGATTTGATGATTACCGGCAGAAACACACAAACTGGACATGCATTTTGTTCTGTATTATGTTGAAGCTGTTATTCCAGTATGAAAATTATAGTGTTAACCTCTGACATATGAAGATGTATGGCACAGTAGCCTTAGTTATGTTTCTAATTAACTGTGATATGTTTCAGGAATATATCTAGATGTGAAAAGACATGCATTGTCTAGTTAGGGGTGTGTGAGAGATGTTTGCAGTGAGATATCATCTCAGCCCGAGGCTCTCTATAAAACACAGATCGTCCCAAACAACGCTTTTCTCTGCCCTCGTGAAGGAGTGTTGCAGGGGTAAAGCACAGGACATAGGGTTTTACAATCTAATATGATCCAGACAACTAAACTGATGCATTTGTGCCTTTGTGCAGTTGAGGGGGAATGTTGACTGGACTGTTTTGGTCTAGAAAAGATAAATGTATTTAGACAGTTGAGTCTTTTTTCTTTTCTTTTTTTTCCTTTTTGGTAGACTTGAAGGCATGAACATTTATTGGCCAGTTACCCTGAAAATAATTAAGAACACACTCTCATACAAACAAGAAGTTTTACAGGTCTCATTCGTTTTAGTAGATATTTATAAGTCATTTAAGAAATCAAAGGTTTAATCAGGAACAATGTATTAAATTGATGACAATAAAGTGACAATAAACACTTAACAATTTAAGCTACAACGTACTTGTTACATTTTTAAACCTCAAGGTGGCGTTGTTGACTTTGTGCTGTGAACGAATGTAGTTCTCGAAAAAATATTACTTTCGAGTTTGTTGACAGCTTTAAATAATGTTTATTAAATTATTATTGTTAAGAACTATAATTCTGTATAAATATACTCAGTTCACTTTAACTTTAAATACAATTCAGTCCTAACCGAATAGGATACATTTGCTCAACTTTTAAGGCTAAATGAACGGAATGACAGAGAAATGTTGGAGAGCTCGCGGTCACGTGTTCGCAGGGTGGCAGTCAGGAGGTGTGATTAATCTCCCGTGTAGAGCGCGCTGGAGCTGTCCGACAGCAGAGGTGCTGAAATCACACACAGGTCGCTAATTATCCCCACTCACAGATCCCAAAACACTAGCGCTTTCCTTAACATAGCTGTTTCAGGCATGTGTGCCCTACATAGATAAGAACCAAATAGTTTCAGTGCACTTTTCTTCATATGTGTGTGTGTGTTACAGGGGACAACATGAACATGTGTTCATTCTGTTCATCTCAGGTGAGTATTGGTTGGTTAACTTTTCGTTCTCTGTTAATGGAGAATCAGGTCGTTGAGAGTAAACTATAAAGAAATAAAGTGAAATAAACATTCTTGGACACTAAAGCCACAACTGCAATGTCATATCATTGCATTATATAACCTATATATATATATAAGGGAAAATTTATTCAGCCTTGGTTAGCATAATTCCACTTTTTTTTCACTGACTGAAATGTAATACAGAGAAATGCTTTTTTTTTGTCCACTGTTTCTCATTTGTTTATGCACCCTCTGGTGGACAGAAGTATATTGCACATTAAAAGTCTTTGAGAGCTTGAATTTTCCTATCTCTCAGGCTTAACACCTGTTGAGAGAAGCGCTACTGGTTGCCGTGATCACCTGAGAGCGATAATGCCGGAGCACTGGCCCCGGGGCCAAGGTTCACCGCGGGGGCAATAAACTCCCTGTCCCCCTGCCATCATGTAAAGACATTACCGTGCCCCGCGGCCCTCACTACAAACGCTTCATTTCCAAAGGCTCTCTGCCTCTTACTGGGTCACTTTATTTACCCTGTGTCATGCAAAATTCTTAATTTCCTTTGAATCCCAGCGCTACTGTATTGCCTTGAGTTACTTACATTCATTACTACCTTTTAATTAGCACCATCAAACACTTCACGGTTTACAGTGGCTCAATGGGACATTAGTTAAGACTGTTAAACTCATTAGCAAAAACTGATAAGGGGTAAAGGTGAGATAGTTGGCATTTTCATCTGTCAGAAATTGATAGGCTTACAAAGAGCCGGTGTGTTGTTTTTTTTTATGTAAGAAAAATAACAAATAAATAACAAAATGCAAATGTAAACGTTTTTTTTTTATTTCAATTTGAAATCACAATAATGCATATAATTAAATAATAACCATATTTTTGTTATCATTATCATTATTATTTTCATTAATGATTATTTTCGTTTTTTGGAAACAGTTTTTAGTCTTTTAATTTAGTGACAAATGCTTCAGAGATCATTTAACCTATAATAACAAATAAATGCATGAATAAATCAATAAATAAATAATCAGTCAAATAAATATCATCTCATAATTTCTGGAAATTCTTGTTAGTGTTGCTGTGAGCTGAGAGCAAATGCGTTTAACATGAGAAGGAAACTGCTAACAACTATCCCTTTATAGTTATTCTAATGAGCCGAGGGAGTAAATAAAGTCATCACAACAGCAAGACTCCATTGTGAAGAGAAGTATTATTGAGTAGTTTGTCACTTTACTGTAAGAGCGATGTGTTTCCCACAGCAGCTCGAGCGGTAAATATTTACTTAAGCGTTAGACGGCGAGGTGGGATGTTTTACATGAGTTAAATACATAGTTCGAGATGTTTCCCAAACTGCTTGCTATTTCATATTTATATATGTAAACAAAGAAGAGATATATTTATCACACAGCAAAACATTAGATCTGTATATTTTAGGTGGACTGTTAGTTGCACAGTTGACTTTAATCACTTTTAACTTATTATAGATTGTATTTATTTATTTTTAATTTGGCAAGGCGGCAACGAAAAGGGTGCAATTAATTTGGAACCCTCTAATTCACTTTAATACGTCAGAAAGTGAACTTTAATTCTAATTTATCAGTGTGAACTCGTATTTACAAGTATATTCGAGTTTCCTTTAAAAACGTAGGCTATGTGACCCTTATCCGGTTTGGGGCAAAGGAGCCCTTTTACCTTTTTGTGAAGTTCAAAAACGAGAAAGGCAGTTATAAATTCTAAAATGATGAATTACGAGCAGAAATGACCTACTGCTGAGAGTGAACATCAAACCATATTCAGTCACTTCGCTTCTGTTTCAGTCTATCTGTGCGTTTCGCAGTCAGTCTCTCCTCAGAGCTGAAACATTGTTCTTGAGTTTAATCATGATTTTTTCCCCCCCCAAAGTTCTATGAAACACATCCCAGGGTTATTTGGTTTTAGAGTCTAAACTAAACCAGGGGCTCTTACATTTCTCCAGTGTGGCGTTTGCCTCTTTATTTATGATGTCTTTTCTTCCACCGATGTAGAAAATTTCTGACTTGGATTTTTCACTCCGAAATTGATTTGACACGGATATCCAGTATCCCTTTAAAGATAATCAAACTGAGTCTCTCCTCATTCCGCATATATCCCCACTCACTTTATGACCATATCGAGTTACCTCGAGCCTGTTGTGAGCAATAGACATTTTTTCAATCTGAAAACATTATTATAGTGTTTATTGCACTGTAAGCGAGGGAAAAGAGCTCATGTTCGCCCGAAACATTTGTTCATAGCAGGAGTTTCTGAGATTTGCAATGCAAAAAATTAATTAAAGTTTGTTGTGCCAATGCTATAAGATCCATCACCCCTCTCTCTCTCTCTCTCTCTCTCTCTCTCACACTCACACACACACACACACAATGCACTAGCAACCAGGCCACGGTACAAAGAAGCAATTAGTAAGCGGTCAGTTGCGCCAAAAGTGGTCTACCAATACGGTCACGAATAGCTACTTAATAAAAATTCATAAAAGTAATAACCAGGATGACCTTGTTAAATCAGAGGCTTAAAACAGCCATATACAAATACTTTTTGAGCACACGCTAAGATCGTCTTATAACTTCATACGTAAAGTACAATGTATTATTCATACAACCGAAAATACGATAACTTTCCAATGAGTTATTTTTATGAGTAGCCTATGATTTATAACTCTTCTGAGACCTGACGAGAAGGCTAAGTTTATAGTTTTAAACTAAGTTTTAAGGAGAAATGATCTTCAGATAGCAACTTAACTTTATATTTGTGCTTGTATTTAATATAACCCAACTTTTTCGCCTGTTGTCTTTTCTTGAGACAGATTTCAGGGCACTATCAAGTAAAAGACTCACAACAGGGAAAAGCGTTAACCTTTATTACATTTGTGTGACTTAGATTCATTCTTCTTTAAACTTAATTATAAAATGAGTGAAATATTATTAGTAGTGCTTGAATGAACGCCATTTCCCAAATGGGTTTTTAGGGAAAAGAAGTGTTCTCTGATCTGTAATAATTATAGTAATATTGTTTAGACTCATTTTTGTTTTTTTGTTTTTTTGAATATTAAGAAAAACAACTATGCGAGTCATTTTCGTGTTTTTCCATTTATTCATCCATTTATTTAGTTTACAAATGAATGCTGTCCACACAAGTGGTAAATCAACGAGAAAAAACAGCAACAAAAACTTCTTCGTCCTCCTTTTCATGTACAACATATGTCCAAAAATTTTATGATTTTATAATTTTAATATATGAGTATTTTTTATAGCTTTTAAGGGATTTCGATAGATAGATAGATAGATAGATAGATAGATATGAATCTCACGTGGGAAATTTACAATAATCGCAATAATATCACTTTTGATGTTTTGTCCCTCAGGCCAATCCGGCAGAAGCGGTCAGATGTCAATTAAAGTCAGGACGGGCGGCTGTGGCGCTGCTCTTGTTCTGAGGGCAGCCTGGCCTGTGGCGCGCGGGCTCTGCTCTCCACGCCGCTGCGCTAATCCGTTTATGGAGCACCTGGGACCGTGGACGGCAATAACATGCGCTTATCCGTCGCCACCGCGAAACACGCACATCTGAGCACAGCAATGCGATAATGCCCACTTCCCAGAGGACCAGAGGGCCACTTTACCCCCTGATTGAACTGTCGACGTCTCTGGGTTGATAGCTCTAAGATGACAGCCAGCGTATTTGTCACATTAGCCCTGATGGAGATCAGACAAAACGAGGAAATTCCCGTTTTCAATGCCGACTATTTTAGTTTTAGCCTATTTTATAGTGAATTCAATATAGCGAACTCATTTTATTTGCTCAGAATGCGTTTTTCTGTTCGAACAGTTGAAAGTGTGGTAGTTTTTCTGTTTGATTGATCAGGGTTCTCTCTGAATGAACGGGGGCCGTTTGACTGACGTGAGTTTCTCAATGAGCTCCTGCAAAGAAAAGGAACTTCAGTGACTGCGGGGAACAGAGGAGGAGCATCTGAATGTGAGATGGAGAGAGTGAGAGAGAAACGCGGAGTAATGCAAGAGAATGAGTGGGATGGATGACTATATTGAATGTCTGTGCGTTATAAATAACGCTTCTTCACAATTGTATTCGTCTCCACAGACAGCTTTTACGGCACTCTCGGCGTCATACCCTGCTGAGACCCCCGCAAGCCGCTCCTTTCATTCCGCAGAGATTCTACTGTCCACATGCATACAATAAATACCTCTGTGCTGTGCAGCTTTTGGGTTTTTACGTTAAAGCTAGGATTTGGAGAGGACTCATGTTCAATACCAACAGATAAAAGAAGAAAGCAAAATAGAGCAGTGTTTCTCCAACTTGTTTCTGGAAGCTTCCCAACTCGTCCCAGGGCATTTTAGTTGTCTACCTTATCTGACACTTCCATAGAGCCTCTATTAACCATTTATGAGTTTAATAAGATGCGTTTGATAAGCAAGATAGACATCCAAATTGTCTATACTTGTGGCGAAGTGCTGTCAAAAACCACGTCTCCAGTCCACTGCACTGAACAAAACTGAAATGTTTTCAATCGCATGAAGAGAACGTCGGAATTATCTTCCAGATTGTTCTCAGCATCACCGTTTATGTCTGAGGGTGTTATCGGTGACACATCCCCTTGAACTCCCGAGGTCACGGCACAAGAAAGTTTAAGAATTTGGACCAATCAGAAGGCCTTCTCAAGTCTTTAGACCCTCCTTGACCAATCACAGTTGTCGATGGGTAGAAGGAGCCAACAACTCAACAACTGATAAAATGTTTCGCCACTGATCCGCGTTTCAATTCTCAACAACAAGTGTGTCAACAACAACGGAACGAAGCTCTGGGGGTTTTATCTTCCAAACTGCGTTGAGATAAGCCACAACTGAAAACCTGGATATCCGTGATTAACTTCCGAGGATTGGCGGCGACGTTTTGACTTTTGAAGTTGACTTTTCGCTTTCAGTTGAACACTTGATTCTTCAGCGATCCACTGACACTTGACGATCTGCGCTTCTCCTTTGGATAACTTTAGTTTATTCATCAAGTGCTTCGTGCACCCGTTTCTTTCTTGCAGAGGAGATATGACCGCTTTAGCGGGGGGCATTTCCAGGATGATGCGCCCCACGCCACCCCAGAACTACCCGAGAGGAGGCTATTCTTTGGAGGGTAAGGTGTTAGCATCTGTGGTTACCACAGGACAGTCTGAACTTGTATGAGTTTACAAAGCTGATTCCGTACAAGATTGTTTTGATCAGATGCGTGTCAATATTCTATTTGGAGAAAGGAAATTACACTGAACATATTACAATTTTAAATAAAGTTACTTACAGTGAAAACCTAGGTCGAATTGTTTTGTGATGTGAAAAGTTACAGCTTCCAACCACTTTGCCTTTAGTATTTCAAGCTGAAGAAAAACAAAACTTAAAAAATAAATAATAAATAATAAAAATATAATATCGACGAGCGTTTATTTAATTTAATTAAATTTTTTTTCTAAACAATAAAACCTGTGTTCTAATGTAGCGAAGCTTATTTAATTCTAAGTTGCATTTTGTAAACAAAAAATTATTTTACCTATATGCAATGTTTGTTTTTATATAAAAATGTGCAAACTTGACAGATTTTATGTACTTTTTAAATATATAAAATACAAATAGAATATAAAAGTGTTCTGTCAACGAGTAACATCTTTGCAAATTATTAAAAAAACGATTTCAATAAAATAGAAAACGTTTTAGTAGGCTATTTTTAGTAGCTAGGCTAGTATTTATAAATAGTTATCATTTCCTATTACTGTTATTAGTTTTATTGTTGTTGTTTTTGTTTCTAAATTTGTATAGGAAAAGAATATACAGCTGTCATGCTTTCATGATTTTATTTTCCCTTTAACAAAGCATTAAACGCAAAAGCAAGTTAGGGGGAAAAAAACTTCGTAAAGAAATGCATAACTGCACACTAATAAGTTTATGAAAGCTTAAAGCTAAAAGTGAGTGTGCAGTTATATATGTTTCTTTACAAAATATATTTTTACTTTAGCACGAGGAAATATTTGTATAAATCGTCAGTTGTTGACACAACCATTTTCCCCCTTCCTACTGCAGTCTCCACGCCTTTAGGTCAGGGCCGCGTGAACCAGCTCGGTGGAGTCTTCATAAACGGACGCCCTCTGCCCAATCACATCCGACACAAGATAGTAGAGATGGCCCATCACGGGATACGGCCGTGCGTCATCTCCCGACAGCTGCGCGTGTCCCACGGATGCGTGTCCAAAATTTTATGCAGGTATCAGGAGACAGGATCCATTCGGCCCGGTGCTATTGGTGGCAGCAAACCCAAGGTAGGACATCACCGAGGCCATTTCATGCCCTAATAAAACTGTATTATATTATTGAATTTATTATAAAGTTCGTCCAGTTTCAAATTTAAATATGGAGTTTTGCAAATAAAGTGTAGTGTTTAACTAACATACTTTTTTGTGCTCAGTGTTTAGAATACTGTTGCCTATTTTATCTTAATAAATTCTTTAAAGTCTGCAGATCAGTACATTTTTCTCTAAAGAACTAAGCATAGGTGTTTTTTTAAGAATTAGAGAACAAATATAATTCAATGGCATCAGTCTGTAATAGGCTAGCCTTATTTTAAAGACATTTTAACGCGTATTATTTGATATATATTTTGCATTGGTTAATATACCTTATGATTTAAAAAAACATAAACATAACTCTGTGTAATATTGACACAGTGTTAATTAATATACAGACCTTTTTGAAAATAGTCACATAATCATAACTAAATGGAAACTGACGATTTTGTATCTGTATGCATTTATGTTATAATAGTTTCTAGATGTTTCGAAAGTTCTCATAATATGGTATAAATATATGAACTTTTTTTTTTTTAATGTAAACATTGTAATGAAAGCAGAGCACAACTCCCGATGTGGAAAAGAAAATCGAAGAATACAAGAGAGAGAATCCAGGGATGTTCAGCTGGGAGATTCGGGATAAACTTCTGAAAGATGGGATCTGCGATCGAAATAACGTGCCCTCAGGTACTTTATCTGTCAATCTGTGTAGTTTAGTGTATGTTTTTACGATATTTATTCCAACACCTGTTGCTCGGGGAAAACAGAGGTGTGCCTTAAAGCAGTCTTGTATTTTTTAATATATTTCATAGAATATCGTTTTAAATGGCTTGTAGTTTTATGCTTGCACCTTTTCAATAGTTTAAACATGCAGCAAGTGCAATTCTTTTGATGAAGCTTCCCATGTCTGTCCGCAGTGAGTTCCATCAGCCGCATGCTGCGCTGTAAATTTGGTGGAAACGGAGATGAAGATGAGGATGATGATGAAGTGGAAAAAAGGGAGATCGAGGAAAACGAAAGAAGAGCCAAACACAGCATCGACGGGATTCTAGGCGACAGATGTAAGTTCTGACGAGTTTTATCTTTGTTTTACGCGAAATTGAGATGAGCAGAATGAGATTACAGGTAGCCTATGTACGAAAAGTTATATTGTAGCCTAGATGGAAAATATTTAGGCTTATATAGGCTATGTGTAAGTCATATGCATTATTCTTCTTTTTAACAGCAACAATAATAATAATAATAACTAGCCTATTATTATTATTATTAATGTATGGTAATGTGCGTTCTATTAAGAAAATAGGCCTATTTGGAGAAAGTAAAATACTGTGAATGTCATAAACACATTTACGTTACATTTATTACAAGTAAATATCGCTTTTAATGTTTAATGTTAAATAGACTGATGGGAAAAATGGCCCATGTCTTCAGTACAATTTTTTTTAGCGTTTTATGTGTCTTTCCTTAAACTCATTGAAACTGAATTGAGGAGCATCAGAGATTAACCTCCTAAAACGAGACGTTCCTGGAGTGAAACTGGCCGAATCAGTAAATCAAACATTTGTCCAAGAATAGCGTTCACTAAAAGACGCTCCTGCAGTGCACAATCGGACACTTGAGGATGAACTTGGGCAACAAAAGCGAAAGAGTCCATGAGACTCACGCTTCAGTTTCCCCAGGACAAAGCTCGGCCTAGCAGTAGCTTGGTCCTGACAAAAGACTCCAAGCTTTTCAAAATTTGGAAAGAAAGGAAGAAAAAACGGTCTAACAAAAGGCGCAGAGAGGACATTATGGACGGGCAATGAGAGATGAATTATTCACGAATGACCGTGGTCCCTGCTCAGAAGTGTTTTATAGACTTCGAGGCCTGAATAACGTGTCCATTTTTTAGCTAGATCATGTTCTTGGAATTTTCTCTTTCGCTCCCAAAAACAGCAACAATATTTGGAGGTAATATTTAACCTTAAGATGTTTTAATGGTTAGCCTTTGTTTATTTCTAAAAAAAAAAAAGATAACACCTGTTGATTGGCGTTTTTCAGATCGTCCAAAGTAAAAGTGAAAAATCGTAAAAAGTGTCTAATTTAGGTATATGGATTTATTTCAAGTAAAAACGCAGGCTATAATAGATTTAATTTTTGGATTTTTATAGCCTAAATGTAAAAAAAATATTTACGGCCTACGTTAACATTTTTTATAAAAGAAAGTCCAAACAAAAGATTGATGTTTCAAATCAATCTGCTATTTAATTGCATTTGCTATTTAGACGTTTCAATAACTATAAAAGCCAAGATTACTAGTGCGCTTGCTCGAGAGAGTCGCGTTCACCTGCAGAGGTAACCATAGCAACATTTTGCAGCTCTAGCGCAAGTATCGCTAAACAGCGACAAAAAGAAAAGCGACATTCTCTCAGATTACTTTAATTTTTTATTTTTTAAAAAAAAAATTTAAAATTTGTCTTCTTTAAAATGCGTTGTTAATACCATATACGGCTAACATTAGTGAAGTGACGATTAACCCGCGAAAATCGCTGAACAGTTTATAGGTTAGAGAATAAAGTTAGTGCATTTTTTTTCTTCGAAAATTTAATTAGTGACACGCAAAAGTCAAAACAACTTGTGAAAATATCACGAAAATTTTTAACATCCACGCAGCGGATAGCCTCGAGTCAGGACCCATTTCCCCAGCTGAAGAAGAAATTGTATGTATTAACTTGGAAATTGATACAGGCAGCGCGTTTTTCTAACCCCCACCGGTCTGAAATTCTTGCGCAGAGGAGTTTGTTCTAGATGTCAAGTGGAGAGAGAAACTCTGAGCTGTGAGCGCGCTAGCCGGATCACCCCGCGTCATGGGCCGCGCTACAATTGGCGCACATTATACTCAGTCATTGCAATGAAAACCTTTTCTAGTAGATTAAATCGAGCCCTTTATTCGTCCCCACTTTCATCTCAGGACAAAAACCCGCCCCCTTCCTCTCCGCCCGGGGCGCGCATTCATTCCTCACTGCCCTTTTCCTTCTCTCTTTTCCAGCACCGCCATCACGAATACAGATCAGTTGGTAATTAGTTTAACAAACGACTGTAGATATGTTGTTGTTTGGAGATGGCTGATTGATATGAACTCTTGAAACGCAAAAGCTTGCTGCGTTAACTCAAAATGTTGCTTGTCATTAGCTCAGCTCCACACTGTAGCTAGATTTATTTTAAATTGTTGATTCTTTCAGCTCAGGCATTGATATAACTACATCTTACTTGCTTTTTAAAATTCTAAATATATGTTGAACAACATATATTTGTTCTACTTTGCTGTTCAGCGTACTTTTTCTATTTACACAAACTTTAGTATAACATTTTATCATAGAGGGCCTTTTGAATCATACTCATAAACATAGTAAGTTACATGTTGAGCAATTTTGCTGTTTGATGAGTATTTGTTGCATTATGGTGTTACAGTATGTTCTGCCATTTGCTGACTTTTTTGTGCTGTTATGATGTCATTGTTTGTTAATTGTTGTGTGGTGGTCATCTTAAATGAGCTTTTAAAAATGTGCAAACAAATTAGGCTAACAAAGGAGTTTTAGTATATTGAGAAACAAAATTCATTATGGCTTATTGTTCCTTTTATGAAGCAATACCTATAGTTAATATTCAAATATGTGGAGGTTATTTTTTCAACATCATGAAAGCAAGCTAATAAATGAAACATTCATTTAGACCAAGTTTGACATCAATACTTAGCAAAAACCAAATTATTAATATTAATAATCCCCATAGTTTATTCATTCCACTAAGACATTCTTAGAACTCACGGATAAGCTTGTATATATAGTATTAAGTTTATAACACTCTGAAATTATTTGTGATTTTCTTGGTAGAAATTATTGTCTCAAATTATTGAGACACCTTATAAGAATATATTACTTTGTTTTTTCTTCTTTTTTTTTTTTGTATTTGCTTACATTTAAACCTGGACTTGCAACAGAGTAACTCAGATGTCTATATCTGCATTGAAAAAAAAAAAGAAAGAAAGAACAAAACAGTGAATGAAAGAAAGGAAGCGTAAGGGGAAAGGGAGAAAGGAAAACAGCCTTTTCAAAGCCCGGTTAATGTTTTTGTTTTCCTAGAAGGATCAATCACCTCTGGCTTTTATTCACATGTAGATGTGTCTACATCATAAAACTCAATGAGTCCTGATCTCCATTGACACACTGTAAACTTCTCCTCTCTCCATTCACTCTCGTCCGTTTGTTTGCAGTGGGCTGATTCTGCGCTGGCTGTATTTCACTCTCTCCTCCCTGCTTGTGGGAGTTGTTGTTTTTTCCTATTCGGTGCTCAGTTAAAATCTCAAAAGGGTGTTTTCAGAATCAAGAGGGTGTTCTCTAGCCAAATATTGATTAAGTACGTGTTTGCTGAGTCTATAGTTGTCGGGTAAGAGGGGTGTGTTGGCTCCGGGCCCCTGCTCCTTCAAAACCTATTGTTGGGCCCCTTAAAGGCTTGAGATCAAAGCAAAGGCCCCTTCAGATTTATTTGTCTGGGAAAAGCCAGTGGAGAGGACCATTGCTTACTAATACTGGTTTGAGCAAACACCCCAAAAGATGTTTCTCAAAACTCGTGTGCCGAGGAAGCTCGGAACAAACATTTAGATTTGTGATTTTTTTTTAATTATTGAAAGAAGACTTTAAAAAAAGTGAAAATTTATATGAAATTAAGTTTTCGTTTTCTTAAAGAGTATTTTTCTACCTTAAAATGAGTTTTGGTGTTGTAAATTAATTTATATAAATTGGTTTAGCGATGTTAATATTTTTTTACTTAAATAAAACCCATTTTTTAATCTAAAATTATTTTAGTTCAAGTTGAAAAATAATGTTTGCATAAAAAAATACTATATCTGTACTTCAACTGCCGAAACAAAAGCTAAAACTTTCCCAAAGAGAATGGCAAGGGATCCTTCTAGTGCCTAAAATCATCGTATGTGAATCAATAAAACTTATCCCACAATGGTGTGTTTGCCTGAGCGCATCCCCTCCTTTTTCCTATACCATTAACTTTGGGAAAACTGACAATCCTCGAGCCTCATTTAGCTAATTAAAAGTAACTAAAGTCATCAAAGAGCCACGGCCCCTCTCTCACAGATTCTCATTCACGGCAGGCGAAAAAGAAAACTCAGAAATACAAACAGTCAAAGGGATCAAGTTTTTTTGAAAGGGAGTCCCGTGGAGGCCAATTGAATGAGCTTAGTGCTTTCAGACGTGCCATGGTGAACGCAGTCAACATGTAATAATTAGTTTCATTGAGCTGCATTCCAACAATCTGCTGCTTTTCTCCTGGGCTCATTGTCTCCCAGCAGGCCAATAGCCAGGAGGACAGAGAGAATCAAGCAATGACAACACATGAAAGATTCAGCTGCCTTTGTCTGAGAGAGCAAGGAGGACTTTGTTTGTGTAAATAAAATAGGGCTTTTGCCTGCTTTGCTGACTGGGTACTTGCTCAATAGAAAACGGGGGAGAGTAAGGAGAGAGAAAGCAAAAAAGATGCATCGCAAATACAGACAGCTGATAAACAGATATTTTGGCGATGTTTTTTTTTTTTTTTTCGCAACCGCCAATGTACTCTGAGCAGTAAAGCCAGATGTACTCATCCAAAATTAGACCACAATTGGACAACTATAACCCAATATGGCTCTTGGGGGTCTAGTTTTGTATGTTTTATGAGGTCTGTCTCTCCGATCAATAAACAAGGGCTTTTCTCTCTGCTGGAATGCTCCTCAGTCATGATTCCGGGGCCCTGCGGGAATGAAGATGAGCAATCATCTGCCTTTTATTCCTTGAAACCTAACAATCTTCGCCCTTCTCTTTCCGTCTCTCGTTCAACACAGTTTATCAAGGTTACGATCGTATGAGTTAGCCGAACATCAATTGAGGCTGTAGGGTGGCGATAAAGATTAAACGGCTCCGTTGTTGTCGCGTTTGCGCAACGTTCTCAGAAACGGCCCAGACGGTGCATCATTTCCACATGATGTCATTCCAGTCGATTTCAAAGTGGCACGCAAAGGAAGAAAACATGCATGCACGCGGTCGCACCAAGCTTATCTCCAAGTGAATGCCGCCTGTATGCTTCATTAGGTCGGCTTTATACGCTGGCACCAGCATTGTGATCCTCAAATATTAATTCAAAGAACAATTAATGAATGCAAACCATCTTTGAAGTGGGGGGTGCGGGGTCAAACCCGGACCAGCCCCTAGCGACTGATGGACTCCTCTTCCACTACTCTCTTCTCAAAGACGGTTTGAAGTGTCCAAAAGAAAAAGTGAGCAATAGAAGGTCAATGAGAATAGGGGCTCCTCGCCGAATAGAGCGCTCTGTTTTCTTCCAAGTGTTTGAGTGAGTGAAACTCTGGCAAAGGAGCGATGAAAAGGAGGGGAAAGGAGAGGTCGAGGGTTTCAGGGGCCTTGCCATAAAGACTCACAATGAGGCAGTTAATTGAGAAGAGCTAGACACCGTTGTCAATCACTTAACTTGAGGAACTTCACTTCTTAACTGCCAAATGATGCTGGTGAGAGAGGGAGGGAGGGAGAGAGAAATTACAGCAGAATCAGGGCTGAAATCACGACTTTCCCTTTCTATAGTTGTTCTGGAGGTTTTGGTGGCTGGAGCTCCAGCCTCATGACATTCAGCTTCTACAGTAGACCATTGTTAGCTCGCTTTCTTTAATACATGTAACTTAGACGAGCATTTCCAACTCAAATGTGCAATTTATGATTTGTTTCAGACAGAGTTCGTTTGGTTTTGGAGAATTTTACAGAAGGCTTGCTGTTGGCGTCAAATGGAACTTCAAAGGCATTCCAGCTGTTGTCTTTGCCTGTTTACATCGTGATTTTAATGAGTAAAATTTGCAAGGAAACACTGCATTAGTGCCTCTTATCCATTTCACGCTTAGTTGTGTAGGTTTGTGAACTTCATGTTTAATAATTCACCAGCATAGCCTTTGAAATTTAAGGTTCTTCTGTGTCTCTTAGAAGCTTTCGGTTCAACAAAGAACTGTATTCATATCAAGAATTAAGTTTAGTTGACTCATTGGTATTTTTTTGCAGTGATGCAAATTCCATCTGCTGATAGATTTAAAATAGGCTTTGGTATATTTTAAAGAATGTGAAGCATATTAGGTGCTGTTTTGTGAAATGCAAGATGTTAATGTGATTCCTGTTGAGTCTGAATATATGTGTGTGTCTGAGTCAGGGCTGCAGGGCTTTCTATGGGGCTGTCAGACTCTTATTCGTACCCCAGAGAGGGTAAGATGTGGCTGGGCAGGGTCAAGGGGGAGTCCTGGGTCAGTGGCTGTGCAAACTCCCTCTCTGTTGGAAGTGCGGGTTAAGATAATGTGTTTGTTCAGTGTGACAGGTAACAGACTCTCTATGATGGCCAATAAATGCTTTGGAACTGAATAAAACAAAGGAGAACTGGGTTTAAAGGGTTTCATTATAATTTTTAGGTGTTTCAAGAACTTTACATGTACTACTGAGCATCTGTTTCCACCAAAAAATGAAGAGATCATTCATAAATGAGGATTCATAAAAAATAAAAAACAAAAAATTCTAAATCAATATCAGTTTACATAATATATCAGATCATATTGAATTAAAGTATATATATATATATATATATATTTTTTTTTAATTAAATATAGTTTTTTTTTATTTAAACATTATCATTCAATTATACAATTATTTGTACATTTTATTTTTAAATTTGTGCAGGCCTTATTGTTTTGTATGATGGGAGGTGAGGTCTACACTTATGCATTGTAATTGCAATTGTCATGGGATTTTTTGTCGTTTTGTCGGCTTAGCATGTGACCCACTTGTCCCACTCATGGCGTACTCAATGTGTCCATGTTTGGTAGGAAAGCATGAGTCAAGAACATAAATATGACGTGATGTCAATGTAATGAGCACTCATATATTTCGGAGCATGTGGTGTGTGTTCCCGCAGTGCGATCACTGCGTGTGTGCTGCGTTTTGGCTTTGTCCCGTTGTTAAAAGCGATTCCATGCTGCAACAGGCACCTCTGTACTGTTCAGACATGATAATGAGCAAAGCATGCAGAGAACCCATAATGCCTCAGCATCCCTTCTTTATGGTCCTCGTGTCGGTCTCCAAAAATGCATCTTAACGTATTTCTTTTTAACACACAGAACAACAGTCGTGAACTCAATGGCCTCTGTTAATGGCCTGAATTTTGATTTATATATTTTATATTTATTTATTACACTACTGTTTTGATCAGTACAATTTCTTTTTTTACAAGATGCATACTTTTAATACTTTTAGAAAATTTCAGTTTTAAATAAATGGTGTTCTTTTGAATTTTCTAGTTGTAAAAGAATCAGTAAAAATATTAAGTAGCACTGTTTTCAACATTGATAATAAACAGAAATTTTTAGTGAGAAGCAAATGATATTAGAATGATTTCTAAAAGATCACGTGACTCTTAAGTTTGCAGTAAAGATGCTGAAAATTCCACTTTGCATCACAAGAATAAATAACATTTTAAATTATGTTAAAATAGAAAACAGGTTTTTTTTTGAGTAATTTCATTGGATTTTCATATAGATTTTATTACTTTTGGAGTGAGCATCTAACTCATTTGCACACACACAAGCAACACAAAAACCAGTTCTTCCCCTGATACTATAGTAATACATAGTTTACATTTGGCAGCAGTTTAGGCATGTATAGTTAACATCCAGAAAGTATCTAAAGGATGATCTGTCCAAAAGTGTGTCCAAAATGTCCAGTTGCATTGTAGTCCACCTGCAAGGTTAAAAATGATCTTTTCTCCTCTTTGTCTCTCTCTTACTCCATCCAGCACTCTTTCTTTCTCGCTGTGTTTCTCTCGGGGCAGCTGCTGGGGTCGTGGCTCTTTAGCGAGTTGAGTGACTCCCAGCTCCTCCCTCTTAACAAAATGCCAACCCCAGATGGAGTCGTGATCGTTCCGTTAACCATTCTTCTCCCTACATCTGCTGGGATTCTATATACTCCTTAATTCACTCACCAGTGGCTGGCTGGGGCGCGGGCTGAAAAGGCCAGCACTCCTCCACGCTGCAAATAAATGCTTCATTTGTCTCTTCTCTCTTTTGTTTTGTTTGGGGAACACATGTCACGAGCTCAATTACCCAACCATTTAACAGCCCCTGAGGAGGAGAAGACTCTCCCCTACCAGGAGCTATAAACTGCCCAGATGGTCGTCTATGGACTGTGCTGCTCTCGCTCCAGCATCCCTGTGTTTACTTTCACTTTATCTGCTCTCTTTGTTTTTGCGCCTTTGTTTGCGTGTCAAAGTGTGTGTTGCGTTAGAGTTGCCAACCTGACTTTCCAGAAGAAACATCACAAAGGATCGCTTTCAAATCTCAGTGGCTTGCAGCAGGTTCTAGGTTCTCAGATGTTTCTCCTGAGGAAAATACACTCAAGCAATCTCACATGTTGCAGAAGAGACCTAAGAATGTCTCAGACTGTGATCAATTTTGATGAAATACCAGGCCAAAAATTCAGCATTCATTTTATTTCTCAATGTTCTTCTTCTGTATCAATAACTGACTCATTTTTGGAAATGTTAGGAGGAGCATCTGAGACAAAGTTGATCCTTAAATTGATAGTTCACCCAAAAACACAAATGCTGTCATCACTCCCTCACCTTCAGGTTGTTTCAAAACCATATGACTTTCTTCTGTGGAACATAATGTTTAGAAATTTTATCCATTGAGTGGACAAGGATTGTTGCTTGGTTCCCAGCGTTCTTCAAAATGTCTTATTTTGTGTTCCGCAGAAGAAAGTAAGTTTAAAATTACATAAGAGTGAGTAAACAATGTCAGAACGTTCGTATTTGGGTGAAGTATCCCTTTAAACGAAACGTTACTGAGAACTCAATCAATTCTCTAGCAACCTTTATGGCAAGCAATAGCTTTCCTCTTGGTTTCCAAATCAATCATTTTAAAGTCAACTAACTCTCTTGGAGTTCTGCACAAAGCTGCATTTGCTTTGCGTCATTTTGGCTTCTGTTTTTCAGCCTTCTCTTGTTTCTCTGTGATTATGCCTGGAATTCACCACAACCCCTTTAACGTCCATCCAAATGCTACGGAGTTCATTCAGTAGAGCGCTCATCTCTCTCTCTCTCTCTTTTCTCGAGCGCACTGATAGATGCTGCGTGTAGCTGGCAGGCTGCAGGTTTGTGGGGTTTGTCCTGTGTGTGAGAGGAATATAAATCTGATGTGTGAGCGAGAGGCACCATGCGCTGGTATCATGAATTAACGCTCACTAAATAACAATAGGCCTTACTGGAGACTCTTCCTGTGCCTAGAGGCTTCAAAAATGCTCTCCTGCTAATGGCATATTTAAACAATTACTAAATTTAATGACTTCTGCCTATTATATATAAATATTGTGAAGCTGAGTGATCATTTCATAATGTTTTTATACTTAAGGACACATTAAAGTAAAAGTACAGTGCTTACACTGAATTTTTTTCCAAGTTGTAAATAGTTGTTTCTTGTCTTGCTTCATCAGTGTTTCTCTCTGTCTCTTTATTTTGAAGCAACTTGTCACTCATTATAGCTAGGCTTTCTGTCGTTCGGTTTAATCACAATTTTGATGATGAAAGACAAAACCTCTGTCAAAAGTCAAAGAGAGTAGATGAGCGTGAGAGAGAGAAGATAGATGGGTCAAGCGGTTGGTGGTGTATTGGGACAGGTATGCTGTGGGAAGTGGACACAGTATGAGATTCCTGTCCTGCTGAAATTCTGATGGACAGGAACTCTCTGAATCTTTCAGGGGGTCTGTCAGTCTCGCTGTTTAGCGGTATGAGATGTTTTCAGTTCATAAGATCTTTTTTTTTTTTTCTTGAAAACACCTGACTGACTGAAGTTAAAACATAATTAAAAATTTTTTCACACAATTTCAGGCTGAATATATATTTTTTCAATTACTAATTTTTGGAAAATTCTATGCACTTTTTTCTATGCTTTTAAATTCCTTTCTAATTTTTCTTTCAGAATTAAAAATTCTCTGTGATATTTTCAGTCATTAAAAAGTTTTATTTTCCACACAATTCCAGACTAAACTTATTATTATTATTTTTTTCTTACATTCTTACTTTTAATCTTTTTCCCATTTCCTTATAAAATATATATATGTCTTACATTTATTGCTCTATATATGGGAGATTTCAAGCTTTTGGTTATTCAGATAAAGTTACATGCTTCCCCCCCTCTAGTTTTTGAATACTTTGATATTTTAAAATATTAAAATCCTGTTTTTTATGGAAAATATAAAAGCAATTTCTGTCTATATCGGTCTGATTGTCCGATTGAATCTGGGTTATGATGATCTGATGCTATTTGTTAAAATCCCATGTCAGTGAAATTTAAAATTCCTGGAAAATCACGGAAAAATAAATTTAAGAGGGAAGTGTCTGTTTAACGTATGTCAATGCTGTAAATGGACATGATGGACGAGACCGGGACTGACAATCATTTTAAACTAGAATCGCTATTCCCACACACCCCTTACTAGTCACTAAACTAGTCCCCCAGGTGCCATTCAGTGATCTGCCCCCTCTTCTTCTTCTTTTCCCCCTAACTCTCTCCGTATCGCTCTTTCGCCGTCACCCCCCACCACCTCCACCTCTGTAACCCCCTGGCCGTGGAGGAGGAAGGGTTCGGGGGCGGCCCCCTGCTGTTCCCCTATGGAGCCCCCATTGCCCTGCATCCAGCCCTCATTGTGCCCACCTCCCCCCCGCCCCCTGCCAGGCAGGTGACAGGGGCCTCAATGCTGCCCGGACCGAGCTCATGGAACCTACAGATGGAGCGTGGAAATCAGACTCCAAAGAGCTCAGTCACCATTCTCACTAAACAGGCCAACAAAAGACTGCCAAATAACTCCCCAAAAGAGATGGAGAGAGAGAGAGAGAGAGCAGGAGCGCGAGAGAGAGAAAGAGCCAAATGCAACAGTGTCGTTTACAGATTACAGTCTGTAGCGTTTGACTTTTTTTGCAGAAATAATGGTACAAATTCCAAGCAGTTATGGGACAGACTGACTTAATTACTCATTTTGTTTTGTTTTGTTTTATTTTAATATTATTATTTATTTTTTATTTTATATTATATTTCATTTTAATATTTAATTTTATGTTTAATTTTATTTTTGTTTGTGATACATGATGTTTCTTTTATTTACTTTTTTATTGTATTTACTTGTTTTCATATTATTAAAATTATTTTATATTATTTGTTTTAATATTTTTATTTAGTTTTATTTTATTTGCATCATTTGACTTTTCTAATTTTTTATTTTATTCTATCTTATTTCATTATATATTATTATATTACATTTTATTTTATTTTACTTTTTTATTTTATTTGACTTGATGAGAAATTCAAGGGATTTAACAGAAGAAAAAAATGAAAAGTGAGATGTTTTACTTGTACCAAAATCATAAAGCGATTTGGAAAACTCTCGTGCCTTCTCTTTTCCTCACAGGATTTGATTTGATGGTTTGATTTCTGGATGTTAGTTTTGGGGTAATATCATGTTTTTATGTGCTTGCTTTAATTTGCGACTCGGTTCTCTGAGGGCTTTCTTTATGAAGAAAATGATAAAATGATATCCTCAGTAACTGGCTGTTCATTCCAGGTACTGTCTACTAAAAATAGTCCAGACTTTTGGGGAAATCGCGTGAAAAGAGACTTTTCAGTAGCATTAGAGAGTGGAAAAGTGGTAAAGGGCCGTCTTCCCTCCCTCCCTGTTTCTCTCTTTCCTTTCCAACTCTCGTGAGATGCCCGGAGAGATGCACGCTGGCACCGGGCAGCAGTATTTCCTGCGTGGCTCCAGGCTGGAGAACGACTCTTCACTTTAAATTAAACTTAAAGTCTCTCTTTCCTCTTCGCTCTTTCTCTTGTTTGCCCTCTTTGTCTGCAAGAGAAATACACCTGCATATCCAAATGAGTTTTTGCTTGTGAAATCTTCATTATATTTTCCAACTAAAAAAGTAAAAACGAACTGTAAAACCATATTCTATGAGCTGTAGACTATCAAAGGAAAAATTGGCGCATTGCTGATCCAACTCTTTGCATATAACTTACTTGTTGGTTGTTATAGTTCATAAATGTGTACTGAAACTATGTATATCTATTTTTTGGATGGTTTTGATAGCAATTTGATGGATTTTTATTTAAGGCCCTGTGGATGCGGTTTTGCTGGGCGAACTCAGGCGTCTTTTTACATTTTGTGTTTTCAACCATATGGGGGTGAAAATCGAAGTGAGAGCGAACAAGAGAAAGGAGATGGCTAGTGTCAGACGAAGCAGATGTGGCGTTGGCGAGTTCTGGACGGGGGCTTTCGAGGCGCATTACTGGACAATAGCTGGCTGTCACGCTAGTTTGAGGAGCCTAATCATTTGATAGGGCCCCCCTACTCTGGGTACAGATTCCCTGAGCTTTAGTCCACTCACACCAACATTCTCTTCTGCTGAATTAGCTACGAAAGAACCTCTCACCCAGTCCAACTTTACAAATAATACCTGCATATGAGTGAGGGCTGATGTGTGTGTGTTTGTGTGTAAACATAGAGGGCTGGCTGAGAGAAAACACCAGATAGAAACAAAACAACTTATCTCGCCCAATATAACAACATTTTAAAGAGTAATTTTCAGATAATCTTTTGCAGATAGTTAATACAGTCGATTGGACAAGTCATGGATCCTGTTTCACTTTTGTTATTATTGCAACAGGAATATTTTATTACATTTTGTATATTGAATATGTAGAATGTGTTTAAGAGACCCTTGTGCATTCAAACATGGTGTACACAATAATTTCTACAATGTTGTTGCTCAAAAAAATTCTAGCACCTATTCATTCATTCATTTAAATGTCTTTTTTAAATGAATGTATTTGTTTTATGATTTAAAAAAAAAATGCTTTACTATTATTTATTTATTTATTTATTTAAAATCTTCTTTTATTTTTTATGAAATAACTTGTTTTATAGTTTATTTATTTAGTTTATAAAGTAGTTTATTATTTACAGTTTATTTTTAATTAATTAATTTATTTATTGTTTTATGTATTTATTGAATTTGCTGTAGTATTTTTTATTTAAATTTTAAATCTGCCACTTAGTTTAGTCTCTGTAATACAAACAATGCATTTTTGATGATTTTTATTTATACATTGAGTGCCACTGAGGACTGAGGCTGTTAAAAACGCCATAAAAATTTCATAAAAAGTGGTTTGACTATGTTTGAGGTATAACCTGTGTGCTATTTTCCAACTCTTTTGAAGCCAACCAGTAGCTTTGTAAGAGAAACGGACCAAAATTCAAGCCATGAACCCATGAAGCCATTTAAAGTTGGTGCTCTTCTGAAACAAATGGAAATCTCTCAAAGCTGATGCCAGAACTATTCTTTATTTAATAATAGTCTTATTTTAATGTGTTCTTTACAGCAAGCCACTCAGACGAGGGTTCAGATGTGGACTCAGAACCAGGTTTGCCATTAAAGAGGAAACAGCGGCGCAGTCGGACCACGTTCACGGCCGAGCAGCTGGAGGAGCTGGAGAGGGCTTTCGAACGCACCCATTACCCTGATATTTACACCAGAGAAGAGCTCGCTCAGAGAGCTAAACTCACCGAAGCACGAGTACAGGTACATCAACACACACACCTTTGACATCCAACTCTCTTACTTACTGTAAAAGCTTTGTTAATCATGTGATAACTTTTTAGCCTGTATCTTTGGGGAAATGATCTCTCTACACATACTTTCTTGTAAGTCGCATTGCTGGTTTACATTGGGAGACTAAATTTATCAGCATCTATCCCTGCACCCTTTGCCCTGAAGTCACATGACACACCCACATAAACACAGGCTTCTTTGTGCCACGCCTGACCTCTTGTTTTTTTACCCTAGTATTCTGTCGCAGAAAAACCTCAAAACAGAATCTTTTAATAAACTCTATTATTAGGTCCCTCTAACCCAATTAAACTAGAACCCGTGACATGATGTCACTGCTTTTTAATGAGCACAGATGTTTCGATCACAATCAGACCAAACAAGCTTTCGGCTACTGAACACACAAAGAGCGCTTGTGTACACTCGGATACATCACACACACAAACACATTCTTACAGGAATAACATGGTTCCATATCTGATTCCCGAATAAAGGGGGGTGTTATGGGAAGCCCATGCTGAAATGTGTCATGTTTTAAATTTGGCATTTGGTCTGAGTATGTGTTGATGTGAGTAAATAGTTATTCTGAGTGTATGGGTGTTAAATGGAAGTATGTTGTTTGACATTTTCTGTCCTGCAGGTTTGGTTCAGTAATAGAAGAGCTCGCTGGAGGAAGCAGGCAGGAGCCAATCAGCTCATGGCGTTTAATCACCTGATACCTGGTGGTTTCCCACCCTCTGCGATGTCGAGTCTTCAGCCCTATCAGCTGGCGGATAGCCCTTACCCTCCCTCATCTATCTCACAAGGTGAGAACTGTAATGCAGAATAATACACTACCATTCAAAAGTTTGGGGTCAGTATCATAATAATAAAAAAGACCCATTAGAAATCAGCAGGGATGCATTAAATTGATCAAAAGTGACAGTAAAGACATTTATAATGTATCATTTTTAATAAATTATGTTCTTTTGAACTTTAACTTGGAAAAATGTGGTTGTTTCCACAAAAATAATGTATTAAACAGCGATACAACAGTTTTTGACATTAATATTAGTAAGAAATGCTTTTTGAGCACCGAATAAATATATGAGACCCTGGACCACAAAACCACTCATAAGGGTTTTTTTTATTTTTTTTTATTTAGATTTATATATCATCTGAACTTTCCATTGATGGTTTTATAGGATAGGTCGATATCTGGCCAAAATACAACTAGGGAAAATCTGGAATCTGAGGGTGCAAAAACATTTATTATTGAGATAATTGCCTTTCAGTTGTTCAAATGAAATCCTTAGCAATGCATATTACTAATCAAAAAGTCTCTTTCTCTTTTTTTTCTCTTTCTCTTTCTCTTTCAACAGTATCGGAGCAGCCCAGCACTGTGCACAGGCCTCAGCCTCTTCCCCCCACCTCAGTGCATCAGACTGGGCTTGGCAGCGGACCGGGGGCCCAGGAGGGGAGTTCGGCCTACTGCCTCTCTTCTGGACGTCATGGTTTCTCTAGTTACTCTGACAGCTATGTGGCTGCACCAGGCCACGCAAACCCAGTGAACCCCACCATCAGCAACAGCCTCTCATCACAGGTCAGTATCATTTCACATCACATATAGTTTGGGCATACAGTATATGGCTGCAGATACGGACCAGCTGCCAGAGGTTTCCACCAAACAATCTGTGTTATGGTTAAGACAGTGTGACTCAATTTACACGCAAAGAGGTTAGGCAATCATACAAGCTCATACAAGGAAATCTTAAAGGTACAGTTGCAGAAGATGCATTTTTATTGAAGTTTAGAAAGAGTAGAGAATGGTTGCGTAAAAAATAAACAATAGAAAGTCTCTTTTAAACTGTGTGTTTGTATATCACAGATATGATTGGTTTTGTCTTGATTTGTGATTTTTTGCTAAACCAAAATTCTCGTATGATTATAAATCAGGATTTTGTTTTATATTTAAAGATACCATTGCTCATATTACTGGACAGTAGAAATGAATAAGGTTAAAGGTGTGGTTTGGGTTTGGGAAATTCAAAAATTAATCTAATGCTTACATTTATTTGATCATAAATACAGTAACATTTTAATATTATTAGAATTTTAAATAGCTGCTTTCTATTGTAATGTATTTTTAGATATAATTTATCCCTGCAGTGCAAAACTGAATTTTCAGCAGTCTTTCAGTGCCTTCAGAAATTATTATAATGATATGTAAATAACATATATTATTATTAGTGCTGTCAAATGATTAATCGCGATTAATCGCATCCAAAATAAAAGTTTTTCTTTACATAATATATGTTTATGC
>JAUMHE010000043.1:17965216-17991333 GCA_032359235.1 Enteromius mattozi | reverse complement strand
TACATACAAATATATTATGTAAAGAAAAACCTTTATTTTGAATGCGATTAATCGCGATTAATCGTTTGACAGCACTAATTATTATTTTTAATGCTGAAAACTGTTGTGCTGCTTAATATGTTTATGGAGACTGTGACACTTTTTTTAATTAATAAAAAGTAGCATTTGTTTTAAATGTTGTTACTGTCACTTTTGACCAATGCAATGCACCATTGCCGAATAAAAAAGAACAGATTTCTTTCAAAAAGAAAAATCCTGATCCCAAACTTGGAGAAAGTGTCTGGTTTTACACCGACCTGCAGAATGGCAATGTGAAGGTGTGAGGAGGGGTAGGACACGACTAAAAAGGATGATGATGATGGAAACGAGAAGTGAAAGACAATTATTTGTGATTACACACTCATCAGCTGTTATCTGTCGGCTCGCCTGCTGTGCAAAACGTGCTAACAACCAGAAAATGAGCTCCTAACTGCCTCAAAGCATCCGGTAGTTAGACATGAACGGCCTTCTGGGTGCTGTCCTCAAACTCAAACCCCTCGGAGTGCTGCACGATACAGATAAATGGAATGAAAGAGATGGACAGAGAGAGAATGAAATGGAAGCAGAGGAAAAAATAGAATGATTGAGATAGAAAGCGCCCCTGGGGATATAAGACAGAAGATGATATAGAGAATGAGGTTCTTTCTCATAACACACACAAAAAAAGCAATGAAAGCCAATGAGATTACCAGAACGATTTATGGAAAACACTGCCGTCTAAACATATCCCCATTGATCAGAAATGTTATGATACAATAGCGTTTTTGTTAAAGGGACAGTTTACCAAAAAAAGTAAATTCCGTCATTGTTTACTCACCCTAATGTTTTTTTCAAACTTATATGAAATTCAGGAGAATGTTTGTTACTCATTTAAGTCTATATATGCATGACTCCAGAAAACCACTTTCACGTTGCATGCAATGGAAAATATAAAACGATACAGGCTTGAAATGATTTGACGACTAAAAAAACAAACAACAACAATAACAAAAAACTCAATGTTAATGTTGTATAAAAATAATGATAACATTACATAAGGTCCCATTTATTAACATTATTAACATGAACTAAAAGTGAAAATACAATGAACAGTTGTATTTTTTATTAAATAACATTAACAAAAAACAAGGTAACACTTTATTTTAAGGTTTCCTTGTTTCATGCATGTTTCATGCACTTACTATTATAATAACAATACATTATGCATAATTACATGTAAGTAACCCGAAGCTCATTTAACATATTAACTAAGATTAGCTAATTCTTCCATTTTGTAAAGTGTTATCAAAATGTCTAAATATTGAGCGTAAACCTTATGGAATAAAGAATCCTCTGTGTGGATTTGGACCATCGCCTTGTGTACAGTAATTGAACTGCACAAAGTTATTTAACATGACGTATTAATTGAAGTGTGTCTAATTGCAGCGCCCCCAGCAGC
Source organism: Enteromius mattozi (assembly GCA_032359235.1). Lineage (NCBI taxonomy): Eukaryota > Metazoa > Chordata > Actinopteri > Cypriniformes > Cyprinidae > Enteromius > Enteromius mattozi. Next base: position 17,989,856 of record JAUMHE010000043.1, on the reverse strand, counting down.
AGGGTTTGTAATCAGAACCAATTCCTAGTCATTAAGGCAGCATTCCTGCGTCAGGACTGACTTAGAGGTCAGGTAGCTCTCACACTCACACTCGGTCTGTTATTGCCATTAGTGTGTGTGTGTGTGTGTGTGTGTGTTTGTAACCTGGCACAGGGTCGGTTGGTGCTGTTGTGTTGTTGTTGAAGGGCAGGGATTCTCGTCGTCATGACGATGCTGGAACTCTCAGCGTCTGGGATTCTAATTATGGGATGCTCCGGACTCTTAATTGATTGGAATGGGAGAATTTATCCCCCATAATGCGCTGTGTAATTTATGCAAATGAGCCACTTTGTTGGCTAATTGTTTGAATTATGTATTTATCTGTGGTTTAATGTATGCTGAAATAAGCTTGGGATTCGAGCTGTGCTGAGAAGCCTTGTCCCCGCAGATTGGTTTGTAATTTATTACCAAAGGAAATTGTGATTATTTATAATTACATATTTTATTTTTTGGATATTAATTATAAAAATATGAGAGTACAGTGATGGTATTAGATTAGACTTGTGACCAAATCCACGGAGAGGATTGTTAATTTCTTAAGGTTTATGCTTTTTATTCATTTGTATTTATTAATTTCTGTACTGAATTACTCCCATGGTATATGTTCAAAATATTTTTTTTATTTTTCGATGGCTATAAAACATTACTTGTACAAGAACAACGACTGACCTATAAAGCAGTTCAATGATCACATGGTTTTCTGATCCAGTTGACTCCTTTTGTTATCCTAGAATTTCATGTTTACTGTCTCAAATACACTTTTAAGTAAAAAAAAATCAGAAAGTCAGTTTCGTTGCAGCTGTAGCTTGCTATCCTTTTAATAAAAAGTGCACTTAGTAACATTCAAAATTTTTTGGTTTGTACTATATTTTTTTGTGCAGTTTGAATTAAATAAATAGTCAAGATTTAATCTCAGACATCAGTTTTTGAAACCAAAAACAAAAAAAATCAGATGTTGTAATCGTATTAGAGAAAAAAGATGTGTTGGTAACAATTTACAATAAGGTCCCATTAGTTAAAATTAGTTAATACATTAACTAGCAACTAGCAATGAGCAGTATTTATTAATTTTGGTTCTGAATTAAGATAAAAATAATTTTTGTTGCAGCTGTAGCCTGTTTTCTTATCAATAAAAAGTACTAAAAATGCACTTACATTTTTTACATTTTTTGTGCAGTGGTTTGTATAATATTTTTTATGCAGTTTGAATGAAATAAATAGTTGAAATTTAATCCAATACATCAGTTTGTGAAACAAACAACAACAAAAAAACAGAAATTTTAACCACAAAAATCACTTAATGTATTAAATCTGAAATATTCCATTAAAAATGGCATTTTCTATGCATCTGGGAACATTGCTTTTTGCTCTTCGAGCTCCGTTGAATGTGGGCTGCTTCCTCCGGACAGCTGCGTACATGCATCGTCCTGGCTGGGAAAATGTTTTATGAGGAAGCTTTTTGTCAACAACTCCTGTCTGTGGTCTGGACATGGAAGGAACATTTTAGCTTTCACCTCACATGTAGCCGGGCTCGGGCCCCCCATGGGGAGGTGAACGAGAGAGTTTAACCTCCATGTGCTTTTCATTTGTTAAGCATCACACATCAGCGTGTGACTCACACATGCGCCGCTGTACATGATATACGCTGTCAGCTCGTGTGATCCTTGAGTTATCTGCAAGGTGGGGAAAGCACCTGAAAATCTGCGAGGGCTTAGAGCTTGCAGTTCATTTCTCTTGTGAACAGCTGTTGAAGATGAACCCCAAAAGGAATTCCATGACCCTTCACACCGCCTGTAAAAGCGTTAACCGCACAAACACATGGTTTTCTTGCAAAATGAGGAAATACCATAGATGCCCTTTTTTTTTCTAGAAAGGAATATTCCAGGTTCAATACAAGTTACGTTCACCTCAAAAAAACTCATTTTGACTAAGCTCACGATTTCATAGAAAATGCAGGTTATCGTTGAGGCACTTACAACACAAGTGAATGGGGACTTGCTTTTAACATTTTAACCCATTTGTATCAGAAATTTGTGAATAGTTTAATTTTCATTCATTTTAGAATCACAGTTTGAGGCAACAAAATTGTAAAACTGAACATAACTTTGCACAGATGTTTTTAGAATGATATGAGGATGAGTAAATAACAACAGATTCTTCATTTACATGAAAACCTCTATATGTTTCTAAATATGTACTTCATGGTTTTAAAAGCATAAACCTTATAATATAAAGACACTTACAATAGAAGAGAATGGGGCTGATTTTTAAGATTTGAAAAGCAAAAATATTGAAATTCTCAAAATTATGTATAACGTGTATTATTTTATATGTAAATTGGTAAAAAAAAATTGTGTTTTCTACATTTAATTTATTTTTATATTAATTTTATAGATGTGTGTTGAATTGTAAAACTGAACCTAAACCCTATAAACCCTATAACCTAAACCTAATTTAATTTAATACTAGCAACTATCATTTTCATTGTAAGTGCATCTCTGTAACTGAGATTTTTATATATATATAGAAATAAAAACATTATTTATAGATTGTTTTTCCAAATTAAGTACCTCTCCAGATGTCCCCACAGGGAGGTTTTTGACGGATTTAGCTCACGTCTGAGGACAAATTTGTCCCTAAAGAATCTCTAAGCAAACCCACCTACATATGATGTGCTCATTCCATATGTTTCTTCTGTTCTATTGGTTTTTAAGATCAGATCTGGCTAGGAAATGCCATAACACTCTTTCTTTCTTTTTTTTTTTTCATCTGGCTATGCTCTCTTCTCAAGCACACAACTCTACACTCAGAATTGTTTTCAGGAAAATGTTAACCGGGCAAAGAAATACAGCCTCTCTCGACTGACTCCACCTCTCTTTGGTTGCACCGGGTAACGGTTTAAAAGGAACCATGTGTCCAGCAGGATGGGGAATAATTTGACTCTCATGGACTCTGGACAGAGTCAGTGGGCCGGCCGGTTGTTCAGTCGCTCGTTGGTGCGCAGGAGATTTTTTTGTTTTTTTGGGCTGGTTTTGATTAATGATTAGCAGAGGGAGGGAACTGATCTGTGTTTGGCCCATCAAGCGGTGTCCGAGAGCTCACAGACACTGATGGCACACTCGCGTCTCGCTTCCATCTGTCTGTCATTGGTGTGAATTAGACACGGGCGGCCAGAGACGCTGTGTGAGAGCTGGAGAGAGCTTCACTCGCTGTCATCAAATGCGTCTTACACACTGCTGTTTGATAAAAGGGAGGGCTGAATGAAAAACTTTAGCGGTGTCATTATGGTCGGTTTTGTGTGTTGGATTCATTTTACATCACAGAGTTTAAAACAAAAGCAAATTTTCATTGTTTTATTTGGTGAAGCTGAAGAATTCTGATAGGTCTGAGAACTGAAGTTAATCCATGTGAATTAAAAATATGTTTAAAAATGATTTTAGTCTTTCTTAAGTAAATTTGAGAATTGAGTGATTGCCAGGGTGTTGCTAGGCACGTCAGTTTAAGTCTATGCAATTTTCTCCCATTTGATCACCTGCCAGGCAAAAATTGGAAGTCTAATCACTTCAAAACATATCAAAGTATGCATACCTGCATGAATAAACATTTAATATAACAGCTATTTTTTTCTGTGTTATCTGTTCATCAATGAAATATTTTTTTAGTTTTTGTTAATATTTTGAATCCGATTTTAAATGTAGTTTCAGTTTTTGTATTTTTTTGTATGTTTTTAAATAATTTTTATTGTTATAATTATATATTTGTTTAATGTCTACATAAAATGTATGAATTTTTACTTTATTTTGTTTTAGTTACTTCAATTTAGAAAACNNNNTATATATATATATAAAACTACTGTCGAATGATTAATCACGATTAATTGCATCCAAAATAAAAGTTTTTGTGTACATAATATATTTAAATATTATTTATATTTATAATAAAACAAATTTGTAAGCATACAAATACAAGGTTTTCTGAAGTCACTTGGTTAGCAGAATTTGGTCATGTATTTAGCATGTATTTAGTTAGTAGCATGGAAATTTATTGGTGTAACTTTGCATAGTTATACTTAAATGTCCTCTTGGTGTTCCTCAGGTGATGGGGTTGTTGAATCCGGGTGGAGTGCCTCACCAGCCGCAGGGTGATTTTGCCCTCTCTCCGTTGACGGGCGGTTTGGAGCCCAGCACAGGCATGGCTCCCAGCTGTCACTCCTCTCAGAGACTGGAGGCTCTGCCAGGCCTGCCCAGCATGCCAACTCTGCCCAGCTCCCAGTCCTACTGCCCCTCCAGCTACACTTCACCCGGCTACAGCGTGGACCATGTAGCGTCTTACCAGTACAGCCAATACGGGCAGAGCAAGGTGAATACCAACACTGAGAGAAAGTCACATGCTTATGGTTTAAAAACATTTCAGTTTGTTGTGGAAATTTAAAAAGTTCAGTTTTGCATTTGGTGCATAGCAGTGTTATTTTATAGATACTATTACAGTTTTTGTTCATTTTGAACTGTTTTCTGTTTTTATATTTTCTGTATTCATGTTAGTGTTAGTTAATGTTTTAGTAAATTAGTTTTTAAAAATGTCTTTATTGTCTTTATTCATTTATATTTCAGTTTTGTTGCTTTCGAAACTAACTGAAATAAAATGTAATATGTAATCATAATAATAATAATAATATGTAAACAGTTCTGTTTTGCATTCAATGTGTAGCTGTATTATATTATGGATACAGTTTTATTCATTTTTAATAGTTTTTAATAGTTACTTTTTTTCACTGTAATTGTAGTTATAGTTTTACCAATTGTTGTTTTTGTCATTTTAATTTGTTTTAAATATATCTATATCATCTTTATAAATATTTTTATTATTTTTAACAATTTATTATTTTAGCACATCAAGTGCAAATATATATATGAATGGATGAATAATTCACAATTAGATCAATAACATGCTTTTAGAAAATAGAATTTCCATTTAATGTTGGCTTTAATTCATCTCTTTACTAAAGAGAAATTTATTCTAATAAATATGTTTTATTGAAACATTTTAAACAACAGTTTTACTAGTAGTCACATTCATACCTTTTTCATTTAATTATATTTTTACACTTTTTGACACTTTTATCGATGCATGTCATATGATTTTGATGAGCTGCTTTACCACAGCTCGACATTTTGGAAGAACCGTTCAAACCACTACAGTTCAGCCAGGAAACTTTTTTTTTAAATGCAGTGATTCTGTAGAGAAACACGATCATCTAAACGTCAACTGAGATTATTTTCAGTAAAGTATTGGTCTTTTAATCTGAGGGCGTAATCATGGGTTTACATTAGTTAGTTGTAATCCGCTGGGCCACCACACAGGTAAACGCTGCCCTGGTTTACGATGCTTAACCCGTGACCTTTCACGACCCTGTGAGATGAGCTATATCTCATCAGCTCCAGGCATCCGTCAGCCAGCCATGTAATGAGCTCTGGGTAACAAAGATATCGTTCATGATCCACTCAAACACGCGGTGAAACGAGAGGAGAACATGTTAGACAGAAGCGGAGGGGGAGACATGTCGAGTGCCCAATCCAGGACTGCATCTTGATATCATTAATTTGCTGGGGTCCGCACCCCGTAAGCACAGAGCTGGGGGTCCGTGGAGGAGTTAGCGGGGGTCTCATGTAGGAGTAGAATGGCCCGTGGCAGGCAGAGATTAGAACCATGTGTTTCAGACGGGTCAGATCTGTAGTTGCTGTTGATCATTGACTCTGATCCATACAGAACTGACTATAGGACAGCTCTCTTTTCATTTCTCCCCCTTTCTCAATCTCTCTTACTTTCTCTCTCTGTCTGTCTTTTTAGTGGAATTGGCACGCACCGCCTCGCTCAATCATGCACTGTGTTCTGTTGGATCTTATGCTTTTGCATATTACGATTTCTTGGCATAGGCTATGTCATTTTAGTCATATATTGATATCAGTGGCTCTCAGCCGTTGTGCCAGAGCCCACTAGGAGGCATCAGAAGACTTCCAAGACCTTAATATGATGCATTTAATGTAATAAGTTTAGTGTGTGTTTAAATATACTGTGTATGTATATATATATATATATATATATATATATATATGAAGAGTTTATTTGCAAAAACAGATAACAGTTTTGTAACATTTTCAAAAATCAGTTAGCAGGATGTTTGCATATTTTTTTAACCTAATCAAATAACCCAACTACAGTTTGATTGAGATTAATTAGAATGCACAGTGAAAAAACATGATTTCTGAAAATTGTTAGAAGAGTTATCTGTTTTTGCAAATGAACTCTTCATATAGTTCTGCAACATGCAAAACTGTAAAAAAAAAAAAAAAAAAGTATTATTTTCCTAAACAATTGTTTGTATTGATTACTAAATATTTTATTTTTATTTGTTTTTATTTGTTATTTTTTTCTGTGAGATATGTACTCATGTTAAATTTGTCCACAGTAACAAAGTAATCTAAAATAGTATAGAAACATAAAGTCTGAAATGAACATTTATTAATTTATATGCAATTATATACAGTAAAATATGCATTTTATTTATTCTTAAAACACATTCACATTGTTTAGTTTAAGATTTTAAATTTTTTTTACCATACGTAATTATTTTAAACATTATTTTAGTATCATTGATATACTGTTATAGGTTTTAATATTTAGAATTTAATTTTATAGTTTCTGTTTCCCTTTGAATGTTGTTGTTTTTTTATAATTATGTATATATTGTATATTATTATGTATTTTTTTAGATCAGTTTTTTTTTTTAATTATTATTATTTTTTAGTTGTTTTATTACTTCAAATTAAACTAAACATGTTAACCTAAATGAATGGTTGTCTTGGCACCTAACTGAAATAAAATGTTTTATTTTATTTCTGTATATATGTTATCTAATTTCAAGTAATGAAGTTTTTCATAATGCGATAATGTCCCTGACATTAACATCTCTCTCTCTCCGTCTCTTTCAGGTGCCTTTCATTATCTGAAACCCAGCATTGACTGAATGAAGACAGACAGGAAGGAGATGAAGAGATCTATGGATGGTCTGACCGTAAACTCTTGCACTTGAGCTCTCCTTCACCTCTTGAATGTTTGACCAAAATGACCATTCATCCATCCTCAAACTCCCGCTCGAGGAGCACTGCGGAGAGGCCAGCGATGCCGGCGGTCCTCTCTGATGCCTGTGGGTCCAAAGTGCAACTGAGTTGTTTTTACGAGGGGGTATTATGGGTGGGCTTGGGTTGGGTTAAGAACCAGGACTGAGAACGGGTTAGTTTGACCATTTAGACCTGGAGCAAACAGCCTCTCGGTATTTCCATCTCATTCTGGAGCAGGCAACGCCATCACTCGTTCTGACGACACTTGCCACCTCCTTCCTGAAGAGCGACAAGCCATGGGACACGAGGATAAAGGGAAAGGACATAAAAGGACAAATAAACAACTCAAAGACTGAGACTGTGCTTATAAACAGCATGGAATGGCAGGGAAGAGTGTGGCGCCATACTCTGATATCAGCTGTCCAATGACGGACGCACTTTAGTGGCTGGTTTGTGACAACTCGACGGTGACTCTTTGGTTGAGACACATTTTGTTTGACTATATTTAGGAAATAAGGGCTCGGTAAAGACAGGTGTGCCAACTTTCCTTATTCCTCATTCATAAATAAATGACTGAATACACAAGAACATGCTCACATTTGGCACTCGCTCTCAGGTCCTCTTTATAGAGAGAACGAGGGTGACCGAAACGGAATGCACTCAAGTGTCCAATGGCATTTCATCGGCCCTCTGTAGTGCAGATAAACTATATAACACAGACCCCAGTCATCTGAGCACACACAAAATAGCTTATTATCATGTTCAGAATGGACTACTATTGTATTGCTTATTGCTTACTGTATACTGGAGTATTTACTAAAATAATGCAATGAAAAGTAGTATGCTACCTTGCATATTCGGTTGAATTTTTAATCGAAATTAGTTTAAAATGTGTTTGATTGGCTGATGATGTGTCAAGAAAACAAAAATAAGATATGTAATTTAGTGGTTACAGTGAAACAGTAAAGTCAAATCGATTGTGGGATATAATATCGTGTAGAAGCTCATCTAGTTAGTGTTGCATGTAGAAAAATGTGTATACTGAGCATTGGTAGTATGGTAGTATGCTATTCTGAACATTCAGAGAGACCCCCGCCACAAATCGAACCCAAGGAAAGTGCAATACACACTCAATACCTCATAAACACTCATCTGTTCTTACTCGCTCATGAAAGTCATCTGTTCTTGAACTCTGATTGTTTTTCATTTAAAGAAAAGATTCCAGATGATGCAGCGTTTCATAATGTGGATGGATGTCCCCTTTATTTTTACTCTGCATTTAGGAGATCTGCAGATGATGTTCTTTGTCTCTGTAACATGATGTTCTTGTCTTATTTTTTACCTTGTTTTTATACTTTCATGTTTTTTTGTTCTCGACTGCATATAATTGTTGATGGATAATGTGTAAAATGCAGCACTATTTACTATTTATAAGAAAAAAAATAAATAAATTGCATTCAAGCTTACTGTTTTGAAATTATTGATTTTTTTAGCTTTAAAAAACTATGTATTTTTTATATTTCCCTTCTTTTTTTTTTTGTTGCTTTCTCTTGTTTCCTCTTTCCTCTTTTTTAAATAAGCCTCTTACATTTGCTTGTGGGAATAAACAACAAATTGCATTATTTTCCTGGATCATGTTTAACATTTTAAAAATCATTCTGCATCTGTATAAAATAATAAACCATTTATGAAATGCTGTTTTTGGAAAATCAGCATGACCGTTCACAATAACTATCAGATTTATTCAGTCTTCAGCTTCACAGAGCACTTTTATTCATTTAGAAATATATTCAGTTTCATAAAAAAACACTCTTTCATGACAAAGTCCTTCTCTCCAGGGAGCTCTTAACAGGGTTAATGACTAAAGCAGAGCGCTGTAAACCATCCAAACACAACAGAACAAACGAGAACAAAGTTCTTTTTTTCCTTTCTTTATTTCTTTCTTTCTTTGTTGTTTCTCAGAAATGCATCAGGTGTTTTCAGCTGGTTATTTTCTTGTGTATTGATGTGTGGATGTTTTTGATATAGGTTTATATTTAGTATAATAATATATAGTTAAAAAAGCTCCAAATGTGTTTCTTAACATGTAAAAAAAAATTAGAAATGTGTTCTTTAGAAATCTGTCATCCACACAAATATTTTCTTTTTTAAAAGGTAATTTTACACAGCAATTTAAAAACACTCACAAAGGTAAATTAATATTTCCTTTTTATTTCTATTTTGCCCATATATTTATTGTAATGTCATCGTTTTTGTTTTGTTGGCTTTGTCAAATCAGTTAAAATCTTTCCAAGTACCCCCCTGGAGCCTGCTTAAAGATCCTGTGGGGTCAGGAATCACTGGTTTGAACCGTCTTTTGGACGTTAAATGTAATGTAGCACACCTTTATGTCTTTACATTTGTTTTTCACATCCACAAAATCTGGATGCCTATGGAAGCTTCCCTCTCTATTGCTCGCTTTTCCAGCATGGAGCCTGGTGTCAGACACAATAACATATACTCGAGACAACTTAACCTCTGACCCCTTGCACTCTTTGAAATCAGTAGACAATCACAGCATAGCTGACAGGGCAAGAGTTACTCCCCACTCCCCCATGTCATTCTGAGACAGACGGCTGAAAGAGGAGAGAAAGTGGAAAAAAAAAAAAAAAACAACAGGGAGAAAAACATGAAAGAAATGAGACTGTTTCTCGCAGAAACAAATGACACGGAATTTGGTTAGTTGAACCTTGGCTCATATGCAAACATGCAGGACAGAATGGGAGAGCGAATCATTGAAGAGTTCAGCTTTTTAAAGATGTTTTGCCAGTGTGTTGAACAGCTACCTCAGTCCAGAGCTAGTCATCAATCAAGTATCTACAGAAGTAGGTCTGAACTTGTGCATCGTGGCACAAAAATGTGTTATAGGTCTGTTCTTAAGGGTCACAGAAAACGGGGAAAGCAAAGTGATGTTCTCATGTTCAAATACTAAGTATGCAAAATAAAAGACAAAATATCACAGATTGCATTTAATATGAGTTCACTTAAACAGCCTGACCACCTTATGCCAACCACAAAGTTTTTGGGCTGCAAATTAGTTCATGGTAATAATAACTTTTAATTTTTACCCTGTAAAGCCTTACTGATATTTTTTTTTAAATGAAACAGTTTATTGAAAAGGTCTATTGTTTTTGCACCTTTATCCTTTTTGATACACCATGCTTTTATGGCTCATTTAGTGTGATATATTGAGAATATATTCAGAGCCCCTGGAGCTCTGAATATATGAGCAAAAATATGTAATTTGGTACAGTTACATTAATAAAATAAAGGCATTTACATATCATTTTACTGAGGCCTCAATGAAAAGATACTTAAATGCCTTTACTTTTTTAGAAAACTCTTTTTGGGGAATAACATACAATACAGTGCAATACAATAATGAGAGATTTAGAGATGAACTAATAAAGAACTCCTCAATGGATCAAAATTTATGCTTACATTTTAAGATGCTTTTTCTAAAGAAAGAAAAAAAAACGGTATATGCAAGCCTTAGAAATGTCCAATCAAATGTGACGCAGTATATTAAATATGATAGACGGTAAAAAAGGAAAAACTCAAAACTTTCCTGAAGCCAGCTGCCTTAAAACTTCTACGTTTTCTCAACTTTTGATTTTTTACAGTGAAGGCTTATGGATGTTACTGTATTCCATTTTATTTCTGATGTGAAATCTGGGTGCTGAAGCACAACTGACCTCTGATCTATTGTTGCCAACCTAATTTACAAAAAATAAAAGAAAGGTATTTTACAAATAGCTTTTACAGTTTACAGATTTTAAAAATAATAAAAAATAACAATTTATTACATTTAAAAACTAAACTAAAATAAAATGATAAAATATACTATACTACTACTATAACATATACTATTTATTTATTTATTTTTGCTATTGTTTACATTTTTATCTCAAGCTATTTACTTTACATTCAAGGTGTATTTTATTTAAAGACTGAATCATTTCATAGATTTCCTGGGAGTCAAACCCATGACCTCATTGCTTTCCTGTTGGATCTACAGCAATGCTACTTTGATTAATCAAGTTAGATACTACTTTGTTCAAAACTTTTTTACTGTTATATTATTATATTTATACAAAGCAGTGTTTTTATAGAATGGGTTAATGTGGATTGTGTATGTTGAGCAGCAGTGTTGTGCAGAGCTTTATCACAGCATAAATGATAAAGAGTGTTTATCATGGCCGTGAGAGAACAACTGCATGTTAGACAGCATTCCTTTCCAAAAGCGTCTTGCTATCGTCTCTCTCTCTCTCTCTCTCTCTTTCTTTGGTCAGGCTACATGTTGTTCACCAAACAGACAGAAACCCTCTTAAACACACAGCAAGCCCAACTCACCACTGCAGTGGATGAACCTCTTGAAGTCTCTCTGACATGAAGTTAAGGAGCAAAACAAGCTGCATTTGATAACTGGGAGCCTTAGCGTGTCCAGGACTGAAGCTTCAACGTTTGAACGTTACAGTTAAATTGAGTGACAAAAGAAATCTGAAGTCTTTTTAAAACTTCTTACTGAAGAAAAAGGACTTTAGTCAGACATTGACATTCTGGAATAAACGCCTCCATCAACTTCTGAACGGCACAGATAATCTATCCCATACTGCTCCGGCAGCTCCATATCTGCCCTTTACATCAATATCAGCAAGTCTTCTTGAAAATATCAGTGATGTTCATGGACAAAAAGCGTACGCTCTGAACGCTTGTTTTCGTCACAGCTCAAGGTGAAGGAATCTTTTTGACCTTGTAAAGAACTGCAAACAGATGAAATTTGGTGAAGTTCCAGCATCTGTTTCCTCTTGAAATCGGACCTCATTATTGGTATCAACATGCCCCTAGGTGGCGCTACAACCAACCAAACATTGCTTCTCGCCCTGCTGGCCAGGTGCCGACAGGCCATTCTGAAGGAAATCGAGACGAACCATCAGTATTCCCGAGATAACGTGAGCACAACAGCCTCGACCTCCATGGCTCTCGCCACAACAAGCAGGCGATCCTACGACAACGCCTACTTCTACATCCTGTTTGTGATGTTCTTCTACTCCTTCCTGGCTCTGGCTCTGTTAAGAGGTTTTGTTCAGTACGATCAAGGCAAGAAGGATCCGTACAAAGAGTTTATGACCCCCACTGACTCCTCAAAGCAAAAATCCAACACAGGCCTAGTCACTGATAAAATCGACTTTGAGGAGGAAAACAGCATCTGAGACAGAAAACATGTCAGTACATTCAACAACACCAAAGATGTCTCATGCATCATTAAATGAGATTCTGCACAAAACACACTTAACTAAAGATTCTAACATAGGGGATTATATATTATACACTGCTTCTGTAAGGTTGAGGTAGGTAGATTTTTTAACGGAAAGAACATTAAATTGAGTTAAATGAATTTTTTCAGCAATGACGCATTCAATTTAATAAAAGTGAGTATGACAACATTCTGTTGCAAATAAATGCTGCAATTCAAAAGAGAAGAGAAGATCTCAAGGGCTATTCAATTGATTTCTGAAGGATAATGTGACACTGAAGACTAGAGTAATGGGAGAATGTTTTTTTTAAATATATATATATATATATATATATATATATATATATATTAAAATAGAAAATACTTTATTTTTAAAATTGTAATAATATTCAGCAATATTAGCCCATATATCAAAGCATGGTAGGCTATATTAAATCTTTATGTTGTAAAGATTTGTAAAATTTTTAAAATTCATGGAAGATGTTATTGAAAATGTAAACATATAGTCTTCGCCGTAATTGACTGAAATAAAAGCAGTTATTTCTAAATGTCTTTTGGTTTATTTGGTAACAAACTAGACTATATGACAGTGTAAAAAGTGCTCTAAATGTATTTAAATGCATAACAAAACTTCTCTATTAATTAATATTTTTTTCAATTTACGTTGTGTTGGCAACCATTTTAATAGCAAGACCAGCAGTTTTTCTCTCAATGACCCCTGCGCGCAAAGTTACCAGCAATTGCAAGGTGAATTTACAAATTAACAAACGCAGCCCTGTAATTACATTTGTTTTGACAAAATCAGTATTAGGAAGTAAGGTTATACGATGTGTGCTGGAAGGTTTTTTGATGTGGAGAGGTTAGATTTAATCAAGCAGAAGGCAGAAGGCAGGGACGCGGTGCAGGGGACGGCCGTGGACGGGATTTGATCCGTGCAGAAAGCGGCGAAAAATGCAGCGGAGAGCGCTCGTCTAATTTGAACCTCCCGCTGACCCCGTGTGATCTTACATCTTCGACCCAGAGCGGCGAGGACGCATGGAACCTTAGACTTTATCGGTTCTGTGAATTAACGTCAATTGCATCTAGCAAGGATGGCGGGGGATGCCTTTAATGAGAACATACGCTTTTCATTTTGACGACATTCTGCCGGCCAGATCATGAAAGCCAGATTGAGAGGGAACGAGAGAGAGAAAGAAAGAGAGAGCGGTGTAATCTTCTGTAACGCACCAACAACTTGCTATTTGCGCCCCTCCCTATATGAGTTTCCACGAGCTTCAGAAGCAAATCACTGGCTCTTTGGTTGATGGTGGCCCTGGAGAAGCGAAGGGACCTGAGCGACAAAAATAGTGCACCTGGAACGGGTGCATACCAAACACGGACTTGTGTGTGTGTGTGTGTGTGTGTGAGCCCCTGGGGTTTGATGTTATGTAAAAAATAATAAGCAATTACATCACTGTTATGATCAATAAAGTGTATTACAGCATGTGTAATACATTATAAAAGAGATAGCCTAATGCACCGTTATGCAAGATTAAAGCTAGAGTGCTCTTAGTGTTGCGGAGGAATATTGAACTCTATTTATTGTTGGATATCACTGAAACACATTGAAGTGCTGTTTGTCTGTCCAAATGGGTTGTACATCTGCAGTGGCTTGTTTTGCAGGGGTTGGAAACTTTTGAGGCCTCAAGGCACTCGCTCATTTTGCCTGGTTTGTAATCTATTATATTCGTATAGATCAACACACTGATCAAAGTGATTCTGGAATGTTGCAAAACTTCTGCTTTGCTTCAAAAATAACCTTAAACTGGGTTATGAATTATCTATTGGGATTATCTTGTCACTGTATAGAATCCCAACACACTAAATGTCTAAATGAAGTCACTAAATGAAAAATAATAAGGAAATTAATTATGTAAAATTCTACACAATTGACTGATAGATTAAAACCCTGCTGGAAAAAAGGTGGTCTGTTTTGGTCTGGTCTGTGGTCCAAATGGTTTGGTCTGTTTTGTGAATTGAGAGAGGGTATGGAATTTTTGGGATAATTTAACTGCAACAGCAATAATATGTACATGTCACAATAGTTTTACTAATATTTTTACATTAAAGATTTTGTTTTAAAGAAGTTTTACAATTTTTTAAAAAATATTTAAACACAGGCTATTAATAAAAAGTTAAAAAATAACAATTATTTTTTATAGAATTGCAAAAAAATATAAATAAATAAAAAAATAAATTCACTGGTGTTTTACAGTTTTACAAAATAATTTAATCCACTGAGGAAAACACATCCAATAACTTCATTTCGTTATTTTATCAGTGGCTAGAAATTTGACCAGAATTCAGAAATTGTTTCTCTGAGGGCAGCTGTGTATCCTGGGTCAAGAGAGGAGCATCCTGACCCGAGGAAGAGCCTGACCTGTCTTAATTTAATCTATCCGCCCGCTGTTCTTTGAAGACATGTTGAAGCCCGAGGGCAAAGCTGAGCTGACCATCTCACTTCTTTGACCTGATCATGCCTCCACAACTTCAGAGAAGAGGCCAAGACAAGCTAACAAAACAAGAAATGTTTTCACTCGAAAAAGAAAGAAAGAATTGTTGACTAAAAGCCATAAATTATTACCTATTTATTATTTTACAAATGTTGGTCATTTTGTTTAACATGGAAAATATCATAAAGTGACAATTTACATTTTTAGAGTTTGTGTTATTTTGTACTTTATATAACATAATACTTTATTAAGCATTTATAAAAATGTAAACAAAACAAATGATAAAACTACATGAAACAGCAAAAGGAAACTAAAATATTAGCCATTGCTTTCAACAGTAAATATTTATTGAGGGATGTGATGTGACCATACTGTATACTTTCTTCATGAAAGGGGATATATATATGGTAACACTTTATTTTATGGTTACATCTATTAGTTGCTTATTTGCATGCATATTACTAGAATATTAGCCATTTAATAGTGCAAATTAAGCACATGTTAATCTACACAACCTTATTCTAGATCCCTAATCCTAATTTAACAACTACCTTACTAACTATTAATGAGCAGCAAATTAAGAATTTATTGAGGGAAAAGTTGCAGTTAACAAGTGTTATCTATTCTAAAGTGTTGTTATATATTTCACTGTAGTTTTTGAGGTACATTGGCTTTAAGCTGGTTAACATTTTATCCCAGAATACGCTGTAAATAATGGTTGTTAGAGCAGTAGCCACACAAACTTGTATTTAGCACAGAAACATGCATTTAGTGCCTCCTTTGTGCAAGTGTAATGTGTGTAATTATAAACACACAATAAAGTTTGTTTTCTTGTTTGATCAGTTATTTAGTTATCAGATTTGGATCTGATGCTCATTTTTATCAACAGCTCTTCAAAACAAAATAATCATTTTAAATGGTGTGACAGTGACTTTTTTTTAGTTTTAAATATCAACTTTTTAGTTTTAAAAGTTTTTATTATATACTAATGATATTCATTATGTTTAATTACAGCGAAGATATACAGAAACTTTATAATACAATTGCACATAGGCCTAACACTAAAATGTTTGAGTAAGGTGACGCCCATCAGGAGGTTCTGTTAGAGGTTTGGTCGTTTAGTGCCATCTAGCGACACCCTTTCCACAGCGCGCGCGGAGTATTCATCAAACACGTGGAGGGAGACCAGATGCAGAAGGTCAGGTAAAAAAAAAAGAGAAAAGAGTAACTACTTATTCTCACAGAGGTTTTGCTGCTCTAATATAATAAATAAACTGCAGTCTTCTTCACATTGCTGCCTCCTCATCAAGCCACTGAGGTGGAGGATGAACTTCAACCAGAAAAGAATCCAAGATAATACTATATATATATATAATATATTGCATTGTGGTTCTGAAATATACATGAAGACACAGAAATCTCATGTCACAAAGATGTGTATCTGGGGCTTTCCTTTGGTAAAATGACAGATGTGACACAATACAGCTACATTCCTCTGTCTAGACGTGTAGCTCAGGGTATCAGGGTGTTGTTGTCTGATGTTTCTTTGGATGTGGCAATGTGTCATATGACATTGGACGCACACCTGGATAGATTTACACCTTAATTTGTTTCCAGGAGTTTCAACCATTTCTGAGGACACAAAACAATATTTGCCTTGTTTGATTGACTAACATTTTTATTAGACACAAAATAATGTACCAAATACCATCCTGGAAGATTTTTCTGAAACCTCATTCTTGTCAGTTTGGATTAGGAACGATAAAAGTTCTTAACATTTTCATTTTAACCCAGAGTGTGTAGCTTATATAGTGTTTTGGGTGATATTTTAAAGAGATCATTAGTGAAAAACACACCCACCCAAGAAATTTTTTTAATTTCCCATTACTACTTCTTGTTTTGAAAGTGTATCATTTTACGTTTTATCTTGTCATTCAGGTTCATATGTTTACAGTGAAGTATTTGACATTTAGCGTTTAACAGTACTTCCTATTTGTCTGAAGCATTTTTAATCTCCCAAATATGACTAGAGTGGAAAACTTTGTTTCACTGTACACTGCTATAAAAATCATTTGAATCATAATTATAACATTACATGATGAAAAATAAGAGAGCATTCATAGTTTTCTTTAAAAAAATTAAATAAAATCTGTTAAATATATAGATATTATAATATATTATTATTTTTTATGGTTCGCGATAGGCTACATGCTGCTACTTTTAGAATAATTTTACACTATGGAAAAAAGAGATTCCTAATAAGAATACTTGTGAAACAATATTAGCCTATTCTGTGATTGTTATGTATTTGTTATTTATTATTATTTTAAAATATATTGCTAATAAAAATCTAATTTAAATAAGAATATGTTAAATTGTTTTAAATTTATTGCAGCTCTGAATTAAAATTTAAATTTAAGTCGAACTGATTAGACGATCGTCTCTGATTTCCATCAGCGGTTTGGTCCTCTACTGACATCTAGTGACAACATTTACACACCGCGGAGTATTCACCAAACACGTGGAGGAAGGTCAGGTAATGATTAACTACTCAAAAACTCTTCATTCTCTCACAGATTTTGCTGCTGTAATATGTTTGACTGTATGTTATAGTCAGCGCTTTTTCTTGCTGATGCTTAGCAGTCGCAGTCTGCAGTCTTTACACTGCTGTCTCATCAATCCCTCCAGGCAGAAAATGAACTAAAGCCGGAAAGCAAACAGAGATAATACTCAGAGTGTTATCTAATATAAGTGTGCCAAACATGATCACATCTAAAAATAAGCTCTCCCTTTCAAGTCAGTTACCAAAATGTACAATGTAACAGCCAAAACAATTGCTACAGTTAAAGGAATAGTTATGTCATCATTTACTCACACTCAAGTAGTTCCAAACCTGTATGAATTTCTTTGTTCTGACGAACACAAAGGAAGATATTTTGAAGAAAGTTTGTAACCAGGCTGTTTTGGGTCACCATTGACTTCCATAGTATTTTTTTCCTACTATGGAACTCAACTTAAGTCACTTTATTCCTAAAGCACGAAAACCACAATGGGCACCAAAGTGCTGTATATGAAAAAAAAAAACTAAAACAAATACATGTGGAAGTCAATGGTGACCCAAAACAACCTTAATACAAACTTTCTTCGAAATATCTTACTGTTCGGCAGAACAAAGAAATTCATACAGGTTTGGAACTACTCCAGGGTGAGTAAATGATGACAGAATTTTTATTTTTGGGTGAACTATTCTTTTAACTGTAACTTGCGTGCATAAAGACAATAAATTAAACAAATCACAAGAATGTCCTCTTGTTAGACCAAAACATTTTAAAATATAATTCAGAGTTTTGAGCTTACTGAGGAGAAGATTGTTCAACAATTGTAACAATTGTTGATGCTTACTGTAAGTGTGTTAACAGAATCTAACCCACTTAGATTAGTGGATAACATGGTAAAAAAGGTCAATGAAAACATGGAGTAGTACAATAAATACAGCGATTTAAAGGGCCAATTTAACATGATCTAATTTTGAGATCGAGATTGAGGTGCAAATTGCATTTGTAGTCATGTACTGCAAATAGTAATAATCTGTTGCTTAGTTTTCAGAAGACATTTAGTCAGCACTGGTTACAAATTACCCAGATTTAAGCAAACAGGCGCTGTAGTAAAATTATTTGTAAAAGACACTTACATCCTTCATAGACTTAAGCACTGCCTCCTCATTGGCTCCTGAATTAACATGCATGTGGAAGACTGTGATTGCGTTGAAGTTTTCTGAAAATTATTAAAAGTTACGCCATTTATTTATTGCAAAGAATTATAAAGATGACTTCATGTGCTACCATCTGCTTTATTTCGTCTATTCTATTCTATTCTATTCTATTGAAATTACAAGAATGACAGTATGTGCAATATCTATGAAATCAATATATGCATAAATAATATTTGTATTTTAGAATTTTCAGTAGTTGTGGTATAAAGTACTCCTTTGGGGTGTTGAGGATGAAGAAGGTGGTGGTTCAGAGGATGATGATGATTGGTTGATTGTAGGTGAGGTTGATGTTGAAGAAGATAAACCTGGTGAGGTTGGTAAAGATGAAGACGATAGTGTGGTTGATGAAGGTGTTGTTGAGGATGGTGTAGAAAATGCTGAAGTTGGTGATGAAGTATATGAAACAAATTATATATATATAAACAGAAATAGATATTTATTTATATTTATTATTTATTTAAATTCAGGGTTGTCACAAAAGAATAAACAGTTGCATTGTAGTGTGTGTATCATTAATTTATTTAGTTAATTAGTGAGCTATCAATTTCAGATATGGACTAAACTGAAACTCACTCCTGTGCCTTCATACTTCATACTAATTATGAAATCTAGTTGCTGATTAATGTTGAGGTACAAGTATCCTTAAATTTAATTTCAGTGCGTTGTACATTATGGCATGTTCTTGTTTAAAACAATAATGTTTCATATAAATTTTAGATGTGTCGTTTTTAGACACTGTTGAGCTGATTTTAATGGATGTATATTTTATGCTGAGAGTATTTATTCTTACGCTGAATGCATGTCTGAATGTAGTCAGCACAGCAGTCCCTGCTTGTGACGCAGTACTGATCACAATAACACCCACCACGGTTACATAGGATATTCACTCCAGGGCAGCAGAGTGCTGTGGGCACTGAACACTGTGCTGAAAGATACAAGACATGATAGCTCATTTAACAAAGATGTGTATTCTTTTGTAAAATACAGATTTGATGGTCTATAGCTGCATGCAGTGCAGTATGTCAGATCAGATGCATCTGGTAATGGTTGTACAGATGGATAGATTTGCAGATGAGAGTTTGATTGTATTGAGAAGGAATTTATTCATGTGTTTTCTGAAGACGTCAGAAAATAAGTATAATTTTTTCATTTTAGCAAATATCACCTGCAGAAACAGAGCTAATGTTTTTGTTGTTGGTGTAAAAGTACACGTTGCATTCTTCACAGTGTCTTCTTTTGTTTTCAGCAGAAGAAAGAAACTGGTACAGGTTTGGAACAACATGAGGGTTAGGAAATGATGACAGAATTTTCATTTTGGGATGAACTATTTCTTTAAGCTTTTGTAAGTCTTTTATTTGCTGTAGTTTATCACAAATGTTGAAGTCTACTAAAAAATTCTCATTTCTATTAATTGTTCTAAACATACTTCTCTTACACAGAACCACATTTACAAAAAACACAAAATGATTAAAAAAATTTGTTTAAGCTTTACATTTTTTTTTCTTTGCTGTAGTTTTCTTTTTTTTTTACAGAACTCAAGCTTGCTGTTGGTCTTACCTGAAACCTGTTCTATGTTAGTTTGGACCAGGCACAATAAGAGAAGCCAGGAGTGAGCATCTGAGACCTTCATCTTAGTCCAGAAGAGTGTGTACTTTGTGGATTGGGTGTTTTTTAAGTAGTGAAATCCACACCCAAACACCAGCATCATTTCCTTGTACTACCCATGCTTTAAACAATTAGCTTTTTACAGGTATATTGGCATTCAGGTTCATCTATGGATAGTGGAATTTACTTCCTGTTTGTCTGAAGGAAAATAGTATACTAATCTTTCAAATATAAAAAAGAGAACAGGAAAACTCTTCTGTTGGACAATCAATATATTTATATATTTTATGGAATATATTAAAATGCAATATATTTTCTCTCTAATAACTGACTCAAAGCATTTTGTAATTTTTCACAATCACCCCACATTTATTTTTTTAAAGATCGCTTCCTCATACTTGTAACCTAACACACATTTTCTGCTATGACAGATGACATCAAGGTAGAAAGTTATGTTCCTCAAAAGAAAATAATTTGAGTGGAATGCTGGAAAATGATTTTGCTACAAAGAATGCACCCACAAGTGTTTTGTATATAATTCCAAATATTTTCTATGAACAAAGCACAAGCAGATGAAAAGATAAAACTAAGATGATGCTCAGATTTATGTTTTATTAAACTAAATTAAAACAAACGTGTTTCTGAAAGTCTCACCACATTCAAAAAAACATTGGAAAACAACCTAATTTGACCAAAAAAAGGCGAAGTAACTTAACAAAGACAATTAATATGGTTTACCAGCATTATTAACCTAATATTTCTGTGGGCTATACATTTTTGCAATAACTTATATGAGAATATGTGTTGTCTGATTATGTTTTTATTAGTGCTGTCAAATAATTAAGCATGGCTAATTGCATCTACAATAAAAGTATTTTGCATAGTAATGTGTGTATACTGTGTATTTATTATGCATATATAAAGACACTCATGCATGTACATATTTAAGAAAAATGTTACTTTATTAAATTTATATAATATAAAGTATAAATTAATATAAATATATATATACTGTTTGTATATTTATATATCCATAATAAATATACACGGTACACACAGATATATAATGTAATTGGATTAGATTTATAGTGATTAATCATTGGACAGCACTAGTTTTTATGCGTCTTGGATATTTTGAATAGTAAATCTTATTTTATCCATAAAATGTTTGACAGAATACAGTGTTGGTACAAAAAGTGTGCTATTTACTCTTATTTTAGTGCCACCTAATGAAAAAACACATACATTTAGTAACATGTTCAGGAAATTAGGTTTCTGTAAAAGAATTTTCACAAAAATATATATTTACATAGAGCAGCTATTATGTGTCATGGATGTCATGTTCCATGAGGTGTTGATTTTTTCATAGCTGTGCCATGTAACACTCGTAGCCTGCAATCTTCAGCCTGCTGTCTCCTCATGACGGCTTCCATGTGAAGAAGAAACTAAACCCAGAGAAGAACAATATTACAATACTCTCTAATCTAAATGTGCTGTTGCCAGTGTTGTTAATTAATTAACGCTAGTCAACAATGTATGAGTTTAATATTTTAATACTGGAAAAAACCTTGGGTTTTCTGTAAAATTCTCATTGAGGAGCATTTTTATTTAGCAGCTATTGAAAGTAATTTTAGGAATGACTTACATCCTGCATAGCCCTCAGTATTGCTTCCATATTAGTGTTGGAGCGCACATACACACGCAGGCCTGCGGTCACTTTCTTCTTATTTATAAAGGGTTTTGATGATGAGGACGGACTAAATGATGGAGAGTTTGGGGGGGGTGGCAAGAATGATGATGACGATTGTGGTAAAGATGATGCTGATACTGATGGAGAGTTTGGGGATGATGACGGTAGTGATGACATTGAGGATGACTGAAATAATGGTATGGTTGGAAAGGATAGTGAGGATGATGAAGATGGTGATGTAGTCACTAAAGTCAATGAGATTGGTGGAGAAAAAGAGGATGATTGTGTTGCTGCTGATGGTAATAATGGTGGTGAGGTTATTGATGAAGACAGTGATGGGGATGGTGAATATGGTAATGTAGATAGAGCTGGGGTCAGTGGTGATGGTGCTAAAGTTGTTGAGGATGGTGTCTGCAGTGATAGTGGGGTTGGTGTTGAAGATCGTTGAGATGTTGGGAAGTCTGGAAAGGCTGTTGATGTTGTTAGAGAAGATTATTGTCAATAATTTGAGGATAATTTATCATAAAGTTCATCAAATAAGTCGTCATTATTTCTTCATGGATGCACAATGATTTTGTATATTTTGTCAACCCTTATCGTGGTTCTTCCCATTTAGCACTATACTGTTGTTGGGAAGACAATCGCTTAGTTTTAGTGTTTTTCTGACTCTTAATATAGAATATTTGATCTCCAATAAAAACAATGTGATAGTAGACTGTTTTTGATGAATTATAGTTCATAATTATTGAAATAATATATTCACCTGATAATGAGGTTGTTGAGAAAGAAGTTGAATTTGGTGATGGAGATGATGAGGCTGCTGCTGATGACAGTGTTGGTGAAGATGATGACAACATTAGTAGTGATGAAGTAGATGGAATTATTGCTGGTGTTAATGGTGAAGATGATGAGGGTAGTGGCGAAGATGGTGAGAACTGATGAGGTGAACTTGAAGATAAGTATGATGAAAATGGTTGTGTTGATAATGAAAATAGTGGGAATGATGAATATGATGATGAGGATGGTAAAGAGAATGGGGATTCTGCTGTCGATCGTACTGAAGATGTTATTGTTGATGATGATGTTAATTTTGGTGATAAAGATGGTGGGGATGACGATGAGCACAGTGAATTTGCTGATGATGGTAATGATGAAGACGATGATGTAGAGGTTACTGATGAAGAGGGTTGTTTTGATTGGGTTGATGATAGTGGAACTAATGAGGATGAGACTGAGGATGATGAAGTTTGAGAAGTTGATAGTATTGAAGATGTTGGTGATAAGGGTGACAGTAATGTTGGTGATGAAGAAGGTTCAGATGAAAATGTTGAAGAAGATGATATTAGTGGAACTAATGAAGTTGCTGCAAATGGTGTTGAAGATGATGAGTTTTGTGTAGGTGATAGTATCAAGGATGTTGATGATAACGGTGCTTTTAAAGATGGTAGGGATAGTATTGATGGCTGTGAGACTGCTGATGATGAGGACAATGATGTAGAAGTTGCTGATATTGAAGGCTTTTTTGGTTGGCTTGATGATGATGATGATGATGATGATAGTGAGATTGATGGGGATGATAGAATAGTTGATAGAATTGAAGTTAGTGTTGTTGATGATAAAGGTGATGATAATGTTGGTGAAGATGGTGTAGATGATAGGGTTGGAGATGATGATATTGACAAAACTGGGACTGATAAAGATGGAGCTGAGGATGGTGAAAGTGATGATAGTGTAATTGATAGTATTGAAGATTTTGATGATGTTAATGTTGGTAATGAAGATGATGGGGGTGGTGATGAAGGCTGTGAGTTTACAGTTAATGGTAATGATGTCGAAGATAATATAGAGGTTGTTGATAATAGTAAAGGCTTTACTGATGAGGTTGATGATGATGGTGGGATTGAGGAAGATGATGAAGATAGTGCAGATGATAGTACTGAAGATGTTGATGATGAAGATGATGAAGATGGTGTAGATGATAGTGTTGTAGATGATGATGGTGGTGGTGATGACAATAGTGGGACTGATGAAGATGTTGGTGAGGATGGTGTAGATGGGGTAAATGATAGTATTAGAGATGATGATGTTAATGTTGGTGGGGATGGTGATGAAGGCTGTGAGTTTGCCGATGATGGTAGGGATGTGGAAGATAATGTAGAGGTTGTTGATATTGAGGGCTGTACCTGTGAGGTTGATGATAATGATGATAGGGGGATTGATGAGGATGATGTAGATGATAGTATTGAAGATGTTTTTGATGATGATAATGGTGTAGACGATAGTGTTAAAGATGATGACAATAGTGGGATTGATGTGGATGGAAAAGATGATAAGGATTGTTTTGTTGATTGTATTAGAGATATTGTCGATGATGATGTTAATTCTGGTGATGAGAACTGTGAGTTAGCTGATAATGATAAGAATGGGAAAAATGCTGCAGAGGTTGTTGATAATGAGCGCTGTACTGGAAGGGTTGATGATGATGGTGGGACTGATGGAGATGGTACAGATGATGGTGTGGATGGTGTAAATGATGGTATTGAAGATGTTAATGATGTTAATGTTGGTGGGGATGGTAATGAAGACTGTGAGTTTACTGATGATGATAAGGATGTGGAGGACAGTATG
>JAUMHE010000043.1:17948517-17961999 GCA_032359235.1 Enteromius mattozi | reverse complement strand
CTGGAGCCATACATGTGGTACCAGAACTGAAGACACTGAGGTTGAGGATCAGCACATTCTGCACTGAGGAGACGGGCTGTGTCGCCATGGACAGCACTGTCACCCTCAATGTACATATAAAACCCACCTGGACCAGCAAAAGGTGACATTTGATTAGGAAAACGGTCCAAAAACTTGACCAATATGTGAAATAATTTTAAAAACCTAATAATTAACCTACTTCCTGTTGTGTGGTCAGAGGAGGGACCAGTCATTGATGTGGGTGTGGAGCCTCTGTGTCTTGTCCAATCAAAAACATCAGTCACCGTCTGAGTCCAAGTGCAGATGTCAATTTCAAAATCACAGTTCATTCTGCAATCTGTCAAAACAAAACAACCATATAATCATCATGCCAAACAGTTAATCATACTCAGATCCACCAAGATGATACATGTCACTGTGTTTTTAAGCATTAAAACTATAAAGTAATGTCTGAAACCTCACAAATCCTATTAATTCTCTCCCTTTTTGTGTGTAACTCCCACTTTTTAGAACCCACCCACTTTACATTTATATTCCTCACAAGACACTTTTATGTTTTAATTGCATTTGAAGATATGCTGTACATTTGATCAGTTTATGCATTCCTTGAAAATCAAACTCATGTCCTTTGCAGTTGCTGTGAACCACAGAAACACATACAGGAACAAGTACCTATGAATGTGTAAATATCTTACTTAATACGACAGATGAAAATAAATTGGGTCACAAACAGTGTTTTACACCACTTTTACATTAATATTATTATTTGAAGTCTTACTTGGATGAGGGGCGTTTAATTTTGTAGATGGATGGGGTGCCAGAGTGGTCAAGTCCAAATCTTCTGCAGGCAAATCTGGCAATGTTTTGAGATAAAATTAAATGGAGCTTGTTTTAATCATATACTTAAAAGATACAAAAAGATTATATCTAAAATATAAAAATAACATAAATATCGAGTTAACAACAACATTTTTGAAATAGAGTTTCTAGTAGTATTTTTAAGGCTCCACTTAAAAACTCCACTGAAAGTAGTCATGGATCAAGCCACAAAAAAGCTTCAACTGTTTTTAAAGATCAGTCTGTAATAGATTTATATCTACAACACTTACAATCACATGCACCGTGCATAATGGACACATCATCTACGGACACATCTGAGCGAGGATCTGAGCCCCTAATCCCTTCAATAATTATCTGAAACAACAAACAATCACTCATCATAATATATAACATATATGCCTGGAGCACATAATTTGTTGTCCTATGAATTCATTGAAATCAACACATTTTACCTGGGATGAGCACATACTGTAGTAACAGAGTAACATACCTGGAATGGCTGTTGTGGTTTAATTTCAACCTGGGCCTGGTGCCATCTGTTGCCCTGGTTGTTGACTTTGGACCATATTTTAATGGCACGATTGTCCTCAAATATGTAGAGACTGAGTGACATAGCATTTGCAAGGCCATACATGTGAAACCAGAAGCTCAAACACTGCTTGCCGGATGTGTGGCAGATGGGGCTCATTATTCGGGCTGAGTCACCATGAACCACACTATCCCCCTCAATATACATGTAATAGCCACCTATATAAAACAATCAGACAGTCAGAGAGGTGAATAGGGCAGTCAACCCAGTTTTGCCATCAGAACCCCATAGTCTACTTTAGATAAATCAACCTACTTCCTGTGGTGTGGTCACCGGCTGGCCCAGTGAAGTTTGACGGCGTTGACCCTGACCATCTTGTCCAATCAAAACTGTCTTGGATAAGTTGTTCCCACCCACATTCATCCTGGTCAAAGTTACAGCTCCATGGGCAACCTGTGTGATGACAGAAGAATTAAAATAAATATAGAAAAAAGAAGAAAGACAGATACATAAAAAAAAGACTGCTTACGTTCTGCAGATGGAGTTGGTGTTGGGTCATCTGTTGGGAGTGGATCGGCAACTGTATGGAAGCAGAAAAAAGTTTAGTTTTTTTATTATATTGAAAAAGATGTAAGAAAACTATTTATTTATTATTTGAATAGGGTCAACCTTTGAATAAGACAAATATGAACTTAGAATATAATTTTATGATCTTTACTTTGTTTTTTTAATCACTTACAACACAAAGTTTGATTCCTCCAGTTTGGCAGAAACACCTCAGCTATTTCACAAGCAGACACATAGTCCTCCAAAGAGGTGCAGAGCTGCGCTTTGTCACCCTTGGAAATACAATAATCAGAAACGCAGCTGCTGACATAGATCTGGGGTGGAACAAACCAGTGGCACTCATTGAAGGCACCTTCAAACAGTTCACTGCACTTTGTATATGCAGCATCCTCCAGGTCTCGATGACACTCAGGGGGGTCTGGAGAGCCACTACTGCAACTGGAAAAAGGTACAAAAACAGACTATTATGCATTTATTTGATATTACAATGTTGCTTTTTACTACAGGAAATAAAAAATGAAATTGAATTCCATGAATCAATTAGGCTACTGTTACTTTCCCATTTCCCATAACATCGGTGAATCGTGGAATCATTCGGACCATATTAGTGAACAGAATCAGCCATCGAAACGATCCGACTCGTTCACAAAGCGGCGCTATTTCTGTCACGAACTTTCATAAATACGTCAATAAGCAAGACTTCGCAACTTCACTTTCAGTCTGTTCATCTTACAAAACTGTCAGCACGACTTTTTTGTTTCTGTAAGCTAATTCAATTTGGTTGAGCAGAGTTGAGCAATAATCCAATGATATGTTGTTGCGCCTGACTGCACAACATCAGTTTGTTTGTCTATCTTTATCAATTATCAAACCAGCTTAGATAATTTAGGAATCAATATAATTTTTTTGTGAGGATTCTAAACTCTTACGGCCAGTCGCTGTCGTTGGTATTCCAGCTGCTGGCGAACTCGTGCGCATTCGCTACTGTGTTGCCATCGGGTGTCAGGAAGTCGTCAAACTGACTCCCGGAGTAAGTACCGCACAGACCGCACAACACTCCTCTGTAGCGTTCATCCACCTGGACGAACAGCCTGGCCTTTCCAAACAGCAGCCTCAGGCCGAAGTTTGTATTAACCTGAGTGTAGGGTCCAGACTGAAACACTGACACAGAGGAGCCAAAGTCCGCAGGGAGGCGAACCTGACCACCGTTGGCCTGGAGTGAAGAAAAACACATGGGTCACCGTAAGGAACTTTTGAGCCTATATATCATAGAGGAAATGAGGCCTAGTTCGGGAACGTTACGATTTACATTTACACATATTTTTATTGAAAAGCTTGTTTTAGGTTCATTAATGAATCAACATGAATTTAGCCAGATATTTACTTTTTATGGGCCTTTGTGTATCTATCTATCTATCTGTTAAATTGCCCGTGCTTTAAATAAAGGCAACTAGAGTTTACTGTGACTATTATTGTTACTACTGTTTATACTATAATACTGCAATTTTTTCCCCCTATTCATCTTTGTAATGACCTTTGTATTACAATAATGATGTTTTGAGGTAATGTAGGCTACTGAAAGATCTTAAAATTAATGTAACTATGAAACAAAAATCAATGGTACTGTCACAAGCCGCACCTCCGTGGCTCTCTCCGGTCAACAGCAGCGGGAACCTTCGCCGGAGTATTAAGGTTCCTACCCGGACCTTTTTAGCGCACGCACCCCCGCCGGTTCCGGCTGTGTTGGCGCGCTTTTGTGGACAATTTAAGCGTCGATCTGACGCTAGTCGGACGCGAAGTCTTGATTTGCCCCGGCTATCATTTCTGAGCGTTTTCCCGTGTATTTACCCGTGTTTATTTTTGCTTGTGTTTTGACTCTGTTTGTTCGCCGCCTGTCCTGACCTTTCTGCCTGTTTAACGACTACGATTCAGCCTGCTCTCCTACACTCTTGTCTGCCTGTGTTTTGGATTATTGCCTGTCTGACTTGGTTTGATTAAATGTCGCAAATGGATCCCGATGACTCAAGCGTTTCATTACAGGTACTATATGCCATAAGCATAATATGATGTCAATTTTTTTCTTTGTATTTTTGCACTGAAATAGTTTTACATTGAAATAGAAATACTGTTTTGAAAGAGTTTTTTTGAGGTTCAAGTTTTAAAACTGGGAAAAGACAGTATACACAATTTCTATGATAGCCATAGATTGATTAATCCTGTTACTTCTATGAAATAATAAAACAGTTATAGTAGTAGTGTAATCTTCTTCTAACCGATGCTTTCAGAATCTTTGTCATTTTATATTTTCTGCACAGTTATATTGTAGTAAACATAACTAGAGTTAAGTAAGTTTAGTATTCTGCTGGAAACTATTTTAGTAAATGTTTGATAAGGGATATTTGATTACTATCCCAAATCATCATGCTAAAAAAGATTTGTAAAGTTAAAACTGGGTCATTCATTTGTTGGCACATTGTTTTATCTTTAGTGTGATGGCCAGAAAGTGTCATGTTACTGATAACATGGTGATGAATAATTCGGTTAAGAAAATGTGACCAGTTTAGATCTGAATTACTGCAGCTACATGTCTTTGCCACAGGCCTGATTATGTGAAGCAGAAGTCACTATCAGAACACTCCTCAAATGTTATCACTTAAAGATAACACGTGACGTCATAAGCAAACACGTCTCTTATCACTTACCTTTAAAATATGAACATTTTACTTACTGTAAAGACTAATTATGGGTCATATATTTTAGATGGCAGCTCCTGCCCACATTTCTTTCCATGAACTGCCCATGTACTGTATATCATGAGTGATTAGGTACATAATGGAAAATAAGGTCTATGTGGAAAGCGATGAGGAAGCATCACAAACTTCCCCTCATTAATTTGTTTGCTTTTCTTGTTCTCTAATGCTATGCTTCTAGATTCTGATAACATGTATAATCACCAAAGTGATGTGTAAATATGGGTGGTCATTTGGTGATGCATTTATCTTTATGATGTTGCAAAGTTGGCATTTTTGCAGCTTGGAATTTTCTTTGGAGTAAGCAGTTCTGAAATGTTTCTGAAAGGATCAAGATTTCATTCCTCATGATGTGATTCCTTTGGTATGTAACTCATGCCATACATACTGTACTCTAATGATACCTCGAATGGTTAATCAAGTAATATTTTACTTTTTTTTGTAACATGCATTGCATATTTGTAATGTAACTGAATACATTAAACACTGATAGTACTGTCAAATTCAAATTAATGACAAAAACAAGACTCACATAAACCTGCTTGTTTTTTCCGATGACAATATGTAGGCCTTCCATGTCAAGAGCTACAGAGTTAAGAGAGGAAGTTGCAGAGTTGTTCTGTCCCTCATTTCGTGCCGTTATTGTGAAGTTGGTTTCAGTAGCCCCGCAGGTTTGTGCTATGGTGTAGTTGCAGGTGCCCCAGAAGGAGTAGGCCTTGCCATCGAAAGTGATGTAATGAGGGTCACCGTAGACACTGCAGGTCACCGGGCTGGACGGAAAGCAACCCAAGACCCCATCCTTAGTCATGCATACTTCATCAGCTTTGCAAGACGTAGGTGAACATTGAATGTTCCCATTGCCCAGACACTGGCACTGTTGCTCACATTCACCCTCCATAAATGTCTCTCTGATCTAGATAGGACAGGAAAAGGAAGATTTAAATATAATGTGCATTAACAAAAATTCTATAATAGTTTACTGATGCTTTAACTGAATTGTTTGTATATGCATGCATACAAAAAAAGCAAAGTAAAACGAATCCTGGAAAATAATTTTATATATATATTAGTTCTGTTAAACAATTAATCATGATTAATAAAAGTTTTTGTTTACATATTATATGTATGTGTGCTGTGTATATTTATTATGAATATATAAGTACACATACATGCATGTATAAATTTCAGAAAAATAGGTTATAAATTTATGTATATTAATAGTAAATAATAGAAATTTTATGGATATACATATACAGATATAAATATTTTATTTATGTATATCATTATATATTTATATATAACAAATACACACATTATGCAAACAAAAACTTATTTGACAGCACTAATATCTATCTATCGATCTGTCTGTCTATCTATCACGATGTGATGATATCAATAAGATGGCTAAGCTATTTTACCAAATAATACTGTCCATTAGCCCAACATCCACAGTCTTCAGCTAATACGCATGCTTCTCCGCTGAGCATGAAGCCATCGTCACACTCACAGCGCTCCTCACATATCCCACAAGACCCTGTAGCATCCTGGCTGGAGCAGGTCTTAGGGCAGCCGCTGGCACAGGTGTTATAGTGGCTGTGAGGGCCACACGCCACAGCTAAAACAAAAACCCAGAGAATCAAACATTATTAATCTGGCTTATACATTCACAATATTTTTCTCAGTGCCTTTGTGGTTTGGAAGGGAAAGTTACGGGTCAGCTGGTGAAGGTGTGGGAGATGATTAATTAATAACCAGTGACTATGTCTAATACTTCTGTGTGGGTTGTTAGGTGGAGACCGGGCTGCTGATTGCAGAGAGCTCTGAGATAGGCCATTTGCTCAACAAGTCAGGTAGTCTGATCTGACATGTCAAGCCTTAATTTATATTTATGATTAACCTAATACAACAGGCTGTACTTCAATCGCTTGTCTCTATTGTTTCATAGTTTTGGGTGGAGATGAGATACTAAGGCTTTACACTGATATTCAAGGTCAGATGCATTATGGTAGAGTTCAAAGCCAGTCTAAAGGGGGGAGGTTTCACAATACAATATAAAAAATGTTAGATATTGTAAAGTTAAATGCATCAATCTGGTGCATTTTTAGAGCAAAATTATTAATATTATCTTAATATTATCATTCAGTTACATTGTAAATTAATTACAAAGGAATATTTAATTACGTGTATATTATTTTAGTGGGTGTTTAACCAGCACATTCAAGTATTTCGTTCGCTGTGAACTGAGATGTTAAAACACTGGGCCATGAGCAGCTTGCATCAACACAGTTCCGCGTTTCACAAATCATGCAGACAAAATACTTATTTGATTATTAATTTGCAACGTTTTGCTATTTGATAAACTCAGCCATATCACAGTTTCAATATAATTTCAATTCACAGATGCTTTGCCAAAGTAATGTCTTTTATGTTAATATGACAAGTGTAAAAATATGTTCGGTTAGTCTGAATAATAATTTTGGTTCTATAGAAAATTTCAAAAGGAATGTTTGTCTATATTTCATATTATACATAATAATGGGATGTGTAAATACTAAATACTCTTTTTTTTTTTTTTTAATTAAGCAATTTATAATATCAGCTATTTATTGGTCTTCACCCAAAAGTAATTATTGGCTGATAATCGACCATAATATTGGTTAATCCTGGTGCACTTTTTACATGTACCCAACTCCACCATTCAAAATGACATTAATAATGCATAATCAAATGTTCATTTACATATTAAAGCCCATTTAAAGAAGACAACTTTATAACTTTATATAATCAAAAATTTCTTTTTATAGATCATTTAGATAAGATAGAAATTTGAAGTACATACGACAGAATGTTGTGTTCCTCCAGGCCGGAACAGAGATCCCAACTTTGTTGCAGGTGGCACTGAAGGCCTCGATGGCATTGCAGAGGGCAGTGGGATCTCCGTGAGTTGTACACATATCAAACATACAGCTTTGGAAGAAACTATCTGCATTTAGAACAGATGAGCATGTTGAGAATGGCCCTTGTCTGGATGTTAGCATGCCACAGTAAACCTCGCTGGCGTACTTCTGCTCCTCTGCATCTGTACAGACCCTGGGCAGGGTGGGTTCCTCACACAAGTGCACGTCCTGCACCAGTGACCTGAATGAAATCTTGTAGTCGTCTTCTGTCTTGTGGTTATAGTTGCCACACATGCCACAGATTTTGTTTGAGTAATGGCTGGGGACAATCACCTGAATGGCACCGGACCTTAAGTAGAAGATGGACAGTTTGAAGTCTGTCTGGAGGACCATAGCATCTCTCTGGGCAGTAACCGTAACTCTGTTTCCTTTCAGGAGTAGAGGGAGATTCTTCCAAATCCCATTAACCTGATTGGAACAAAAATGTAAAGCAGCTGAAGGAGTAGTTCACACAAAATTGATCATTTGCCCACCTTCAGACCATGCAAGATGTAGGTGAGATTGTTTCTCCATTGGAAGAGATTTGGAGGAATTTAGCATCATTTGCTCATCAATGGATCCTCTGCAGTGAATGGGTGCCATCAGAATGGTTTAAGTGCCAGAAGAAGTGACCATTTAAAGTTATCACCCTGATGATGGATTTGTTTCTTACAAACACAGCTTTATACTTAACAAGATGTTAATTGATGAACTTCAGCCATGCGAATAACTTGTAGGTTATTGTGATGTTTTTAATCAGCTGTTTGGACTCTCATTCTGACAGCACCCGTTCACTGCAGAGGATCCATTGGTGAGCAAGTGATGTAATGCTAAAGTCCTCCAAATCTGATCTGATTAACGAACTCCCCTACATTTTTGATTTCTTGAGGGTGAGTAAATTGTTTGCAAATTTTCATTTTTGTGTGAGCCATTGCTTAAGACAAAAGACAAATATATCTCATCATAAATTGTGGCTCACCATGACTTTGCTCCTCTCTGTCCTCACCATGGTCACTCTCAGACCATGTACATTGATGTTCACCTGCTGAATGGAGGATATGTGCGAGCCCCCTTTTTTTTCATTCTGCACCTCCACTGCAAACTCGGGAAGCAACCCTGAGTCATCGCAGACCTTTGACAAGACGTAGGTACAAGGACTCTCAAATTGGAAGCTGACCCCATCAAAAGTAGTGTAGTGTGGGTCAGAGGCCACATGGCAGGTGCCAAAAGTATCTTTGGACCGAGGGATGTGTGAACAGATGAGTTGCTCATCAGTGCAAGTGCAGCGAGTGCTTTTATCAGTCCAAAATGTGCCTTCTCGTTGACATTGTGGCCCTGTGAATGATATAATAACACTTTACAATTACTCAGAAGACAATAAATATGGTGAATTTAGCTGATTGTATGTTGGTAAGTACTAGGGCAAAATAACAATCATCATACAGTAAGCCACTCACCACATTGTCCCTTCCGTATTCCTATTCTATCAAAAGCAGTTTGTTCATCATCTTGTAGACCTTTTAATAGCTCAAAAACAACCTGCCAGAGAACACAATTACAGTTGCAGGGAGTAATAGAGATACTTCACTGCTTGCAAAATGTTGATCACTGAAGACACAAACATTTTTTACTTACTACAATTACTATTGCACTCATTTTCTTTAATAATGTTTTCTTTTTAAACACCTTACATAAATTCAAGTTGTGTTTTAAAATGGTAGACAGCTTCACATACAATTCATATGTCTAGAATTACAATTCTGGAGGTTTTTTAAGTGGGTTACTTCTTACTTACTGTCTCCAATGGTGAAATTAGTTGTTTTTGTGTCTGTATTGCTTATCAAAAAAAGTTTGCAACCAAAACCACAAATGTTTTTTTAGAACTTTTTGCTCAAATCAAAATGTTAGGAAGTATAAGCTCATTGGACAACAGTAGCTCATTGGACACACACATACACACACACACACACACACACACGCACACACACACACACACACACACATATATATATATATATATATATATATATATATATATATATATAATTTTATATATAATAATTTTTTTTATGACCTCAAATAGTTTAACGTTATTTGCTTCTTTTCTCCATAAAGATGCCCAAAACCTATTATTTAAATTGCTGTACCTGAATGCTGTCTTTGTCAGACTGCTTTGTGAGAGGGATGAAGACTTGTCTCCAGTCTCCAGTGCTAGATGTCTCTGAGGTCCAAATCAATGTTTGCAGAGTATCACCCTCTAGCAAAACTTTGAGTTCAGAACTCTTCTTGTTAGGTTTATGGTACCAGAACTCCAGACAGGAGTCTTCTGAGATCTTAAGAAGTCCACTCTTGAGGCGAAACGCACCAGCACCTACAGCACATAGACAAAATAAGTGTAAATTTAAGTATAAGTTTTTGTTTTGTGTGAAAATTGTGTCCTTTAAAGGTTTGTAATTTACACTTTTGTAATAACAATAATCAATAATTTATTCAGTTTAACACTGTGTTTGTGTAACATGGATGCATAGCGCTCTGGTGCTTATGTAAACTGTGCACGTTCGAATCTGCCTTGTTGTTGTTGTCCCTGCTCTTATAAGTAGTACAAAGCCTCTAAAAGAGCTCTGTTTTGTACAGAATAAAGAACTATGAATATGTTTTCCTTAAAACACAATGTTTACAAGCAGAGGCTGTATTAGTAACATATGCTCTTGCATATAGTTCATAGACCTCTAAAAGCATGCAGTCATAAATAATTATCAAGTGACCTGCTTGCAAACTCAAAACCAACATGTGCCACAAAGTTAGACTCTGATCTGAACTTTGTGTTTTGTGAATTCTTAAAATGTAGCATGTCGACCAATGCCTTGTTCACACAAGTGGTTGGATGAGGTGCATATAGCGTACTTGAAAGTCAAGTTGAAGAACGTAATTTTAGGAATAAGAAGATCTGCTACGCGCTGTTAGAAAGCTGTTAACTGCTGTTGTTGTTGCCGCAGGTGAATGGATTGGTTGTAAACACAAAGCAGTAACTGTTTCTGCAGCAATTTGGTCTCAGCGGTATAAGTACCTGTTGCCGTCTGAGCGCTGATGGGTCCCTCAGAGGTCCAATCACAGGATGTCGGTAAATCACTGCCAAAACCACACTTTGCCAAATAATCTGCAGCACAGGAGGGAAAAGTGATTAAAGGACAATAAAAAACAAAAGTGGAGTAAGAATAAGAACCTAATCGATAACAAGAAAGAAACAGTTCTGTTTGGATTGTTATAAAAAAGGTTTGTGTCTCCAGTCACTGTTGCGAGAAATTGGTCATACCAGTGTGAGTGCTTCTGCTTACAACTCAACAGAGTTTGATAGCGTGGTTTCTAAAAGGTTTCTAACAGGTCCTCTTTTCAGTACAACAGAAGCCCTTTTTATAATGCATTTTAAATTTGGTTACAATTATTTATAAGAAGATGCATTATGACGTACATTATGAATACCTGTATAATGCATTATACGTTCAGCAATTCTTAATGCTATCATTTCATAAATATTGTAAGTTAAAAAACACATTATAATATTTGCAGATTCTTTGTTACATCTGAAATTATCTATTTCGTTTAAATGCAGTATATTTTGCAAAGGTGTAAAAATAAAAAGTAAATGTTATAATTGTGTTTTATATTCTAATGTACTATTAATAATGTAAAAATATATTTTAAAATTCTATTTTTAAAACGTTAATGATTTTTAATTATCATCACATCACATTGTGTGTTACAAGGCATAACTAATGCATTATTATTATTATTATTATTATTATTATTTTATAATGCATTATAAAATAATAACCTTATGGAAGTGAAGTTTCTTGATTTGTGCTGATGTAATTCTTACCTGTATTTGACCTCCATTCAGGAAGAGTGAGTAAAAAACCTCTACAAATCATGAATGGAAAAAATGAGATGTTAATAAATGTTAAGATACTTTGTTAAACACAATATAGGAGTGGTAGAAAGAAAGCCTACCCTGAATAAGCCTCAGTGTTGAGAACACAGAAATAGGCTACTATAGAGAGCAACCTCAGGTATGTGTCCCCTGACATATTGTCACTTCCAGTGTCCCGATAATAGGTCCTCTAATGTTGAGCTGAGGTGGGTCTACCTCAGGACAGTGAGAAGGGTTTGAATGTGCTGGCTGTTATGAAGGTGATGAAAATGCACCATTGACCCTTAGAAGGCGTGTTTTTTTCAGTGGTGCCCCACCGAAAGGGGAGGAGTTGTGATGTACAGTATAGTTACAAATGTTCACTGGACTTTATTTCATTCAATTTAGTCCCAGTCACGTCCTTATCAAAGTCCAACTATTGTGTTGCAGTAATAACTTTAATCACTTCTGTATAATGCAACATTGCTATTAAAATATTAGATCATATCCAAAGCTGGTATAAACTGGTTTAAGCTGATCTCTCAGAATAGCCAAGCTGGTATTTAACTAGATTTCAGTGGTTGGCATGGTGGTCTTTGGGCTTGGTGCTGAAAATGATCCCAAAACCATTTAAAACCAAGTCTTGATCAGGCTGGGAGATCAGATAAGACCACCAAACCACTTCAGATTGGTTGAATTGATTTATTTATTACATGTATTAAATAGTACTTCAAGCAAAAAAACACTGTTGTGATTGTTAATTGGACACAGTTGGAAAATATTTTTAACAGTGCATTTATTATTCAAGTACTGCATTACAATTCATGTGAATAGATTTGCAGTGTCCTCAGGTTAATTGAACCATGTCAGGCAATTAAACACACATTTGAGAGCTATTTTTGCTGTTTCACTTAACATTACATTTGTAGAGATCAAGAAAGTTCAAAAGCACTGTTTAGGATGATGCCAGACGCTAACACCTTGACCATATTTGTACCCCTGACCTGTTTAATGCTCATTTGGCTTAAACACTTTTCATAAGACAACTAGACTATATTGAGCTAGAGCTAATAGACTTTGCTGTAATTATATCACAGTCCTTGACTTTATTTGCATTATGAGACCTCACACGTAAGTTTCCAAATGCCACTTTTATATCTAGATATATACTCTGTTCTTCTATTCAAACTGCCCGACAGATAAGATAACGCCAGCAACCTTTTGTTATAAGAGACTGACACATGCAATACTTTTCTTTAATGATGTCATCTCAGGCGTATGTAAGTCGTCTGACTTCCAGGATGTGGGTGTCATACATCTGCTATCAACTAAACTCTTGGATTGCAGCAAACAAAGCTCCTCCTTTACAGCAAGCTGTGAAACAGACTGCAGGTGCAGAGACAGGTGAATGATTGCGATTTTCATCTCCGATAAGATTACAGTTGCTGTTTACCCTCAGTGGATCATTAAGTGTCGTCCTCTGACAGCAGATGTACTATATCAGAAAATGAACATCTCTTTTCTCTCGGCGCTTGACTTTAATGAGAAAGTGTGCATGAATGATTTGAAATGAATGCCCTCAGAGAGCTTAGAAATAGCTCTTCTTTGATGCTCAATTATAAAATAACTAAGGTCAAGTGCAGGTCCAACCCTTGTGTTTAAAAGACTGTGGCCATTTGCACCAGCTGTATGTAGGTTATGACTTTGCATAAATTAATTACAACTTGCAGTCGTTTAGCGCTTTTTGCAAAAAATCTGAGCATAGCACCATTAAACCTTAAAACATAACCCAAACTATAAACCCATGTTTTTATTTTTTTATTTTTTTCAGAAGCTCTTGATTAGGAGATGGCTAGGATGGCTGAATAGCTAGGATGGCAAAATCGGTTTGAAGGAGCGATAGTTGTTAGAGGCTTGAGCCTTAACTAAGGA
>JAUMHE010000043.1:17931189-17943174 GCA_032359235.1 Enteromius mattozi | reverse complement strand
TCACCTTTTTTTGTTAAGTACATAACTCCACATGTGTTCATTCATAGTTTTGATGCCTTCAGTGAGAATCTACCAATATAAATGGTCATGAAAATAAAGAAAACACAGTGAATGAAAGGTGTGTCCAAACTTTTGGCCTGTACTGTATATATATATATATATACAGTTTCTGAGTAACAAAGCTTCACTTGGTAAATCATTGGAACTGCAGGATTGTATCCTATTTGCTGCTTCAATTCAAATTTAAGAATTTAATTGCTTTCTCAATTAAATATTAAATGGTACACAAACCTGCTGCAAAACATGGTACTGAACAAAATGGTCCCAAACACAGATAATATAAAAAGAGAGTGCAACAGAAACAGTCCCAAACAAAGTAACTCCACATATAAACACAGTCCTGCTTCTCAGAGCAGAAATGAGAGTGAATCGTGTCTTTTCTGCATTATACGATTAATTGAATACATTAGCTGAGTGCACCTGTGACCTGACTGCATGACGAACAGCAGGGAATGGAGGGGAATGTCAAATGAGAGCAGGATGTAGAGAGATGAAAGAGGGAATGATTTCTGCAGCAGTGTGCATTTCAGAATTCCCAAACAACACACTCTCAGATTAAACTCTTTTGTTCCAGTGTTGTGCGTTTCTGCCGGGGAGTCATTCTCACTTAAACAGCTTACCCAGATGGGCCCAATCTAGCACTGCTTAACTCAGAGTGATAGGCCAGACCAGCAGATTTTACTTGTACTTATACATTTTTTAACATGCATCATGGTTTTCCCTTAAAGCTTATTATTTACTTGTTTGAATTCATTTCAAAAGCCATAAATTCATTACTGCAGCAACTCTCTAAAGCACTTGAAGTGTTCATTATGGTTTTGCACTAGCAATCAATTGTTCCTGTCATGTTCTGGATCAAACTAATGACTGATGAAGTTTGTTAATGACTATGTTGCAGAACTTTAAAAAATGCTTTAGTTTGATTAATTCAGCATGGGTTTAAGTGCTCTTTTCTATGTGAGAATCACTTCTCCATAATATCTGAAGGTTACCTGTCTTTATACATTTTTTTTGTGCCCAAAGTGCTATTAGACAATCTCTCTGAAAGCAACCAGGACAGATAGATGTTCTTTATCAATTCTGGCAAGAAAATTCAGACACAAAATCTGTTTTGATTATGTAATTCCTGTGTATTTTCCCTGTCTGCTGTCTTTCACAGCATTGTTCAGTTTTATTATGTTTTTTCAGTATGTTTTATTGGTAATATCAGCTATAATGTAACTTCTATTGTGCCTCATAATGAATTGTTCATGTTAGAGAGATGTTTGTTGGTTTTGGAACCAGTATCAGATTTATGAACCAGTCATTCAGAGCTGTGTTTCGCAAAAGCATTGCAATCAGAAGTAGATCATAGGGACCACTGGAACTGGTCTGTGAACCATTTTACAGTAAATGATTCTTTGAAAAAAAGAAATGGTTTAAACAAAATGATTCATTTTGAATCAGGCAGTGGTATTTTACAGCCTAGATCGGCTCAGCTTAGTTGGTGGTGCCATCAGCCAATCAACGCTGTCACAATTTCATCTTCTGTTCACATGATATATATATATGTGTGTGTGTGTATTTTTATGTACATAAATATACACAGTACACACACATATATTATGTAAACTTTCATTTTAAATCGATAAATTGCAATTAATTGTTTTTCAGCTCTAGTTGATAGATTTTATAACATAGTTTGACAGGGTCAGGCGACAATTGCCTTTAAGATGAATGGGAGTCCTGCCAGCTTTTTCAAGGCATCTTCTAGATTGAAATATTGAGAACTGCTTTATTAGCCTTATGAAATTGACTGGTCTCACATGGGATCCCATTAAAGTTGTCTGATTTGCTTGCTGACAGGGCTTGGGTCCTTCTCAGCTGGGAGACCACTTGGTTTAACAACAACTAGATCAGTTTAAACCAGCTAAAACCATAAAACCAGCTCATGCTGACTTCAGCTTTGTTGCTTCTTTTGTTTTATACGAAATACCCTACACACACGCACAAACTGTTTCTTTCTCTCTCTCTTTCTCTTTGTTTGTCTAATCAGCAGGCTGTATCAGATCTGGTCCTAAAGGTCAGCAGGTGGAGAAAATCAATCTACACCTTGCCCTTTTAACTGAGGAACAGGTCACACCATGCAGTAGAGGAGAGGCTATGAGCTGCATCATCTTCCTGCTGCTCAAACACGCACACGCACACGCACACACAGATTATCAGGTCAAGGTCATTGCTTTTGTTCCAATCTGTTGCACTCTCTGACATTTCTTGTTTTCATCTGCAGTCTCTGCAGTATCTGTCTGTAATCAGGATTCTTCTCTCACACCGAGTCTTATTTCATCTTCAGACCTTTTAAAAGCTTTTAAAAGTCAGGATAGAAATTCACTGTTTGTGCTGCATTTGGGAGGTTGCTGAGAAAGAGGGTCATCTTTGATGGCTCACAACTCTTTTTGGGAAGCACATGTGGCAAGCCAAAACACACACGCATACACACACACTACTGTTCAAAAGTTTGGGATCAGAATGATTTTTAAGGTTTTTAAAGGAGTTTTTTTATGCTCATCTAGGCTGCATTTATTTGACTAAAATACAGATAAAAACAGTAATCTTGCAAAATGTTATTACAATATAAAATAATGGTTTCTATTTTACTACTCTTTGTTAGAATTATTAATGTTAACAACTGTTGTGCTGACAAATATTTTTATTTTGTAAACTTTACTTTTTTGCAGGTTTTTTTGATTAATAAAAAGTTAAAAAGAACAGCATTTATTCAAAATATAAATATTTTGTAACAATATAAATCTTTGTTATCTCAATTTAACATGTCTTTGCTGAATAAAAGTTTATAGAATTTCTTTCAAAAAAAAAAAAAAAGAATAAACATTTACTGACCCCAAACTTTTAAAAGGTATTGTATATTGTTAGAATACATTTTTATTTAAAATAAATTCTCTTCTTTTTAACTTGTTATTGATCAAAAATCCCCCCAAAAAGTATCACAGGTTCCAAAAAATATAAAGTTTCCAGCTCTGAAAATAAATCAGCATATTACAATCATTTCACAAGGATCATGTGACACTGAAGACTGGAGTAATGATGCTGAAAATTCAGCTTTGCATCATAGGAATAAATTACATTTCAATGTATATTAAAATAGAAACATCTTTATATAATATTTCACAATACTGCATTTTTTAATGTATTATTAATGTCTCTTTACATTATTTATTGTTTACATATGGTGGTTTGTACTACCTAAGGTATCAAATTTTTATATTATCATTTTGTGTCATATTTAACACTTCCTTTAAATGAATGTATTTCTGTCATAAAAGTCTCCAATAAGAATGTTAAAAATGAGAAGAAAAGAGACATTCAGACACATTAGTAATGGCAATCAAGGGCAAACTGTCATAAAAATAATTGCATAAAGCAAAACATCTTAATGGTCCTAAATGGCTTCATTTTCTACAGTAATGTATATTTGAAGTTTATTTTTGGGGGGTGAAATGTGATGTCTTGTGCGATTCACAAGAACAAGCGTTAAATGAGCAGCAAATATGGATCTTTAGATGGGCGTCTGTCTTGCCGAGGGTGGATGGAGGCAGGGGATTTCTGGCTGAATATGGCTCCTGTTGTTCTACATTGGCAGAGCAGTGCATTGTGTTAGATATGATCAATAGATGTGAGCAGCCAGCGTTTAATTGCCTTTTGTTAACATGGAGGTGTTTGACAGAAGGAAAGGAGAGTCCCTGAGGGCTGAGCAAGGGTGTGAGCGGGTGCAGGAGAGTGTGTGTGTGCGCGTGTGCCGTTCTACATGCAGGACACGCTTGTACCTTTGTTCCTGCTGATGCCACATTAATTGCAAATTCAACTCAACCGCTCTGCAAACGTTGCTTGTTTTCCTTTCAAGGCCCGAAGCGTAGCCTGTGCAACTTTGCTAACGAAAACGCTTCTAGCTACACAAATTTGCGTCAGTGTGTTATAAAATGCGTCAGACTGCACTTCATACTGCAAGATGAGTACCTATTGCACAGTCCCAACGGGAATTAGTGTAAACTCTTGTTTTAGGGTCAGCTCTCTCTTTCAGGTCACCTATCTTCATGAAGTTTAAAGAGAATTTTAGAAAAGTTTTAAGCTGGTACTGTATGTTTATAACATCTGGTTTAATTGCATAGACATTTAAAAAACATTAAGTATGGACATCCGCCAGCAGGAAAAAAGATGGTCAGGTAGTGATGTAACTCTGTGGAAATGAGCTCATGAATATTAATTACTTTGAGATGTCATTGCTTGGTAATCTCAATAGACTACTCAGTCACATTAACTGATTAATATTCATGAGCCAAAGGAGTTCCATGATGTTTTGGCTTTAAGATACAATTTTACATTATTATTATTCATTCTATTTAAAATATACTGTACATTTACATATCAAAATATATTCGGAAAAGCAGAAAATTAATGTAATAAAAATATTTTAGTTATTTTTTAAACAAATTTGTACAAAGCTTTTTCTGTATAATTTGTTATACAAAGCTCAAACAAAAATTTACAAAATTTACTGTTGTCTGTTGTTTGGCTGTTGCTCCACACAAATGTAAGATTTGTAAAGAAAATGTATATAGAAAAATAACTCATAGACCATCCAGTCACATTACCTAATTAATATTCATGAGTTACAGAAGGTTATCGATCCAATTTTACATTATTTTTATTTCGATTAATTGGATTAAAAAAATTCTTATCAAAATATAAATTTTGTTTTGTTAATTTTTAGCTCATAAAATAATATCCAGAATTCACAATTAGTTGTTTGGCTATTTCTCAACACAAATCTAAGATTTCTAAACAAAATGTATATGAAATGTATTTAAAATAATCTTTACAGTCCAGTCACATTGCTTTTTTAATATTAATGAGCCATAGAAGTTCAATGCTGCATTGGTTTTGAGGTACAACATCAAAATAGTTTTATTTTTATATAGATAGATAATTTTTTATTTTATTAGATTTGTTAGTTTTTTTTTCTTTTTCTAATTAATCTATAAATTCATATATTAAAATATATTTACATATTATACATTATATTATATATCTTTATATATTTAAAATTGATAAAATTAACAATTACTTATATAGCTTGCAATTGTCAGTTGTTTGGCTATTTCTCCACACAGATTTAAGATTTGTCTTCTGAAATGTAATTTGCATGAACAGTCATTCTTTTTTTTTCCCTCAGTTCACAGAAAAATTAGCATTTGACAGTTCGTTTGGTAACTTTGTTACACTTGCAACAATACACACTTGAATAAGGTTGGCTTAGGCTCCGCTGGACATGTTTTAGTAGCGCTTATTTTTAGATTTTTCCAACTCTTTGACCCTGCCAATATCTCTGTCTGGGCAACACTGTTCTGGCTAAGTGACAGAATTATAACCGCTCCAAAAATGTAGTAGATCTGTGCACAGATACTTTAATCTGCTTAAGTTTCTTT
The DNA here is from genome assembly GCA_032359235.1 of Enteromius mattozi. Taxonomy (NCBI): domain Eukaryota; kingdom Metazoa; phylum Chordata; class Actinopteri; order Cypriniformes; family Cyprinidae; genus Enteromius; species Enteromius mattozi. The sequence continues at coordinate 17,937,631 of JAUMHE010000043.1, read as the reverse complement.
CTTAGTGCAAGGCCAAAAAGGCACATTTTCATTTTCGAAATATCACCATGCTTAACTATCACAAATTATCGCCTTCATCAGAAATGTTCTTTTAATGCAAGCCGACAGCAGTAGATCATACATGGATGTGGGCTCCGCTGGAGTACATGGGGGCCGCACACTTTGCAATGCGTTGGCCGAGCTTTTGTGTTTACGTATATGAACAATCAGAAAGCACCAAACAAAACAAACACTGTTTGAGCCAAGAGACCGAGATGAAAAACAGGGTGCTTCATCACAAGAGAGGGAGGGAACGGAAATATAGAGGGCCAGCCAAGACTAGTTCAAATTATTTGTGCTGTGTGGGTGTGTGATATCTTACAGTGCCTAAATGAGGATACACACATACAGGGACTTTTATGTGTGTATGTGTTAGGTTTTTTTTTTTTGGTGTTGCAGCCGTCATGCAGTGTGTGTGTGTGCATTTGTATAAATGAGGAAGCTTGCATGCAGGGCAGAGAGGACACATATCTTTGAAGTGTAAATTACTGGCACAGGAAGTGTGTGTTTGTGGTGCTGGGACACATTTCATTATGCTCCAGCCTTTCTGTTTAGCATTAAGGTAGACCAGGTAAAATCACAAAGCGTCACATAGTCTGCCACCCAATGCCCATGAAACAGCATAATATACTATATAGACATGAACTTTGACAGCTTTGGTTTGTAATAATTACTATGACTTTACTTTTTCAGGGACTTTACATATTGGTGCACTACTGGGATTAAAAATATAGAGATAAATACCAATACACAGAATTATGAAAGTCTTTGAGAAGTTATGTACAGCCCTGAGATGTTATGTGTTGTTGAGGTAGAATATGGTCTGAGGGAAAAGGCTGTTCTTACACCTGGCTGTTCTGGTGCTCAGTGCTGGCCAGAGGGCAACAGTTGAAAGGGAAAGTGGGCTGGATGTGAAGGGTCCAGGGTGATTTTCCTATTTTTTCTTTAATCTGGAGGTGTAAAGTTCTTGAAGATTGGAAAGCGGGGCACCAATAATAATCTCAGGAGTCCTGACTGTCTGTTATAGTCTTCTGATGTCTGATTTGGTAGCTGAATCAAACCGGGTGAGATGCTCCTGTGGCAGGTTGAGCAAGGATATAGCCTCTGCTGGGCCTTTTTCACAATGGAGTTAATGTGATTGTCCCATTGTCCAAAAGATGCATATTTGTAAAAAAAAAAAAAAAAATAATAATAATAAATTCATACAATTGTTTCTAGCTAATATGTGAGTCCTTTGTCCATAATGCAATTTTCTTTTGTTTTGTGTTAACTATTCCATAAAGAATGGACTTAAGACAAAACTTGCACAGTGCAAAGTATAATTGTATGGGTCAAAATGATCGATTTTGCTTTTTATGCCACAAATCTGAGATTCCTGTCAGAATGATGTCACAAAGTTGATTGACAAGACCGTCTTACCCTGCCCTGAGTGAGCTGTCAGCAGTCAGTCATTGTGTCGACTCCGGTGCAGGGGAATACAAGATGTCTCTAATTAAGTGATTGAGACATTTTGCTGTTGAATGTAAAAATAAATAGAACAGTCATCATTTACTCCCGACACGTCACTAAATGGATCTATGTTCACGCGAATCATTAATGATCCAACTTCGTCTACAGAAGAAGCGAGTATTAGGGTTTTTATGAATCTTTGCAAATCGCCTTTCATTAATAATGTGCTTATGATTATCCAGTTTTGTGCTGAAGTTTACAATCTGCTCATCACTCCACGGAAGAGAGGGGTGGGGTCAGCAGAGCTCATTAGCATTTAAAGCAACATAAACTAGAATGGCTTGATGAAAACAGAGCTGATTTTGAAAGGGTTAAAAAGGTGTTCTTTACACTACCATCCAGAAATCTTAAGTATTAAGACTCTAAAGAATTATATCAACTTGTGGAAAATGGGCATTCAATTACCTCTTTAAGTAAAGATCAAGTTCCATAAATATATTTAGTAAATTTCCTACCATAAATATATCAAAACTTAATTTTTTATTAGCAATATGCATTGCTAAGGCATTAATTTGGACAACTTTAAAGATGATTTTTTTCAATATTTAGATTTTTGCACCCTCGGATTCCAGATATTCAAATAGTTGTATCTCAGCCGAATGTCCTATCCTAACAAACCATGCATCAATGGAAAGCTTATTTATTCATCTCTCAATTAAAAAAAATGACCGTTATGATTGGTTTTGGGCTCCAGGGTCACAAATGGTTAACTGAATTTAGTACATGGTTTGTCTCAGTTTTTGTTGTGATGCACTGGAGACTTGTTTCATTTCTGTCTCTTTGAGTCTCTCAGTCGTTTGAACATCAGTATGACTACCTGACTACTGGTGAGGCAAGATACATCACGGTCTGCTAGCCTGCAAACATATGAAGTCAGACATTCTCTCTGCAGTCATCAGGCTTTCTCTCTGGCTTGTGTGAGCTGTTTCAAACGTGAAAGCATTTAAACTTGTAAACAGTGAAATCAATATTTTCCGTCATCAGGAGAACCTGACTGAGCTGTTCCCTTTCACAGCAGCAGAGGAACCTTCTACTGTAATTGCAACATTCACACACACACACACACACACACACACACACACAAGCACAAAAGCTTCTCTTAAGGACATTTATCAGCGGTTTGCCAGCAAGAGACTTGCTGCACTTTGAGACTCTGTGTGAAATGCTAAGAAGGTCTTTCTCCTTCCGCTTTTGTCCTGATGTCTCTTTTCCTCTCTCGCACCCCTGCCGTCTCTCCTCACTGCGTTAGGAACGCCGAGCCCTGACCTCTGACGTCCAGACTTCCTTCTGAGTGCGCGGCAGGCACAGATAACACATCGTTCCTCAGTCTCACGCAGGTACAGAGCACCTGAGAATGTCAAGCGTCAAATATCAGAAGTTGGGAAATGGCACACGTTTCCTATCAATTCTCTCAGAATCGCTCTCTCTAGCTGTGAATAATAATAACAGGAGTAAGGTATGAGATGGTTTAAATGTATGAGTGTGATTTCTTTCCCTCAGATGGAGCGTGACTGATGTATTTTTCACTAAAGTGAATGGCTTTGTGTTGGATGAATAAGGCATGAGTCAAAACACAGGGAACTTTATTGAGTAAATCATTTGAAATCTATCACATACTTCAAAAATAAAGAATTTAAAAAATTGCATGAACATTAGTTACTGCTATTTTGTAACTCCTATTATTAGTAGTATACTTATGAGTGTAATTAAGTATTTTGCATTTGTCATTTCACTTTAATATTTTTGTTCATTAGAGAAATGAAAAATTGGAGGCATTCTTTTTATTAGTTTATTTTAGCAGAGACAGTAGAATGTTAATAAGCAATGAAAATATGGTGTTTTTTTTTTTTTTTACAGAATTAGCTGCGGCTATTTATTTTTAATTTGTAGTCTCTGGAAAATGAAACAAATTTATAAAACCATTCATCACCCCCTCCTCCATGAGCGTCTCCTGGCACTCTTAGATGACGGCGGGGACGACCACGCCTCCTGGGAGCAGGACGTTCTGGATGACTCCGATGAAACTCCTCCATGAGTAGAGGGTCAAGTACATCATCTCGGTCCACCCAACACCTTTCCTCTGGCCCGTATCCTTCCCTCTCAATCAAATATTGGATGCGGCTGCCCCGCCGCTGGGAGTCAAGGATCTCTCTGACCTGGTAGATGGTTTCGGCGGGGTCGACTTCCGGTGGTGGAGGAGGTTCTGGGTGGTCTGAAGAGGGAGGAAACAGAGGATCAGTGAATCGTTTTAACAATGAAATGTGAAAGGTGGGATTGATACGGTAAAGAGGTGGTGACTGGAGTTTGTAGGTGACCTCATTGACTTAGCAAACGATGGGCAATGGCCCAATGTTTCGGGGGCTAAGTTTTTTGCATGGTAGCCAGAGACGTATATCTTTAGTGGACAGCCACACCTTCTCCCCTGGTTGGTATTGGGGGGTATCCAGTCTACGGGTGTCTGCCAAGGTTTTATGCCTCTGTACAGCCCTTTGCAGGTGGACATGGGCCAAGTCCCATACTCGATCGCTTTCTCTGAACCAGTAGTCAACACCTGGGACCAAAGATGGTTCTTCAGACCACGGGAATAGTGGGGGCTGAAAGCCTAATACGCGATTCCTGGCGCAAGGAATTTTGGGCATGCTCGGCCCAAGGAAGGAACTGACTCCAGTTCTCTTGCCATTCGTGACAGTATGCTCTCAAGTAACGTGCAATCTCCTGTATTTTGCGTTCTGCCTGTCCATTAGTTTGTGGGTGATGACCAGACGACAGGCTGATGGTTACCCCAAGTAGACGAAAGAATTCCTTCCACACCCTTGATGTGAATTGGGGACCTCTGTCGTATACTCTATCTTCGGAGAGGCCGAAGTGTCTAAACACATGTTGAAATAAGGCTTGGGTGGTTTCTAGGGCGGTAGGAATGCCAGGTAGGAGAATGGGACCTTTTGGAAAAGTCAATGCCCAAATGGAACCATGGGCGACGTGGAATGGGCAACGGCAGTAATTTCCCTTCGGGGAGACGACGAGGGGTATTGGTTATAGCACAAACAGGGCAACCCTGAATATAACGGTGCACATCGTCCTTCATCCGTTGCCACCAAAAGCGATGCTGGAGAAGGTCCAAGGTTCTGCGGTTTCCAGGATGCCCTGATCCTGGCGATGTGTGGACAGAGTCAAGCATGGGAAGGCGTAAGGTTGTAGGGACGTAAACTTTATCCACAGGGCATGCAGGAGGAGCAGGCTCTTCGTCGGTGGCATGTCTGAGTTGGTCCTCCAAATCCCATTGTATGGGAGCTAAAAAGACGGAGTTTGGAAGAATAGGTTCAGGTTCTTTGTGAATGGGGTCGCGTTCCTGCAAACGTGACAGGGTATCAGCCTTTATGTGTTTGCTTCCTGGACGATACGTGATTTTAAAATCTGGTAAAAAACAAGGCCCACCTTGCCTGGCGAGGATTTAAGCGTTTAGCTTCACGCAGATACTGCAAGTTTTTGTGATTGGTTACAACTTCGAAGGGGTGATGAGCTCCTTCGAGCCAGTGCCTCCACTCTTCAAGTGCCAATTTAGTGGCCAGGAGCTCCCGATTGCCGACGTCATAGTTCTGTTCTGCAGGTGACAACTTTTTAGAAAAATAGGCACAAGGATGCAGAACAGGAGGTGAACCATGATATTGCGAGAGAGTGGCCCCTACTCCCAACGTGGCAGCGCCGACTTCAACAATGAATTGAAGGTGAGGGTCAGGGTGACTGAGTAACGGGGTTGTGCAAAAGGCCTGTTTTAGCCGGGAAAACGCTGTGTCTGCCTCAGGGGTCCAGTCAAGCGTCTTTTTCCCTCCGCAGAGCAGTGAAGTGAGTGGGGCCGTAATTAAACTGTAGTTTAAAATGAACCTACGATAAAAATTTGCGAACCCCAGGAATCTTTGTAGGGCTTTGGTAGTGATTGGTACAGGCCACTGTTGTACAGCCTTGATCTTGCCTTCCTCCATAGAAATCCCTGCGGGTGAGATCACATATCCTAGGAACTGGACTTTTTTTGTGAAATTCACACTTCTCTGCCTTAAGGAACAAGGAATATTCTCATAAGCGTTGGAGTACTTGACGGACATGTGCTCTGTGGGTAGAGAGATCAGGTGAGTAAACCAAGATGTCATCTATGTAGATGATCACGAACCTGTGTAACATATCCCGGAATACCTCATTCATAAAGTTTTGAAAAATTGATGGTGAGTTAGAAAGGCCATATGGCATCACCTGATATTCATAGTGCCCAGTCGGTGTAACAAACGCCGTCTTCCATTCATCGCCACGTTGAATTCTGATGAGGTTATATGCGCTTCGAAGACCAAACTTGCTGTAGACCTGTGCCTGTCGTAACTCCTCTAGGGTAGCTGGAATCAGAGGTAAAGGGTAAGCGAATTTGATAGTTTGACTCTTTAGTACCCGATAATCGATGCATGGCCGAAGTCCACCATCTTTCTTCTCCACAAAAAGAAGCTAGAAGCGGCAGGTGACGTGGAGGGACGGATAAATCCTTGGCGTAGCGCTTCCTCAACATAATCTTTCATAGGCTGTTTTTCAGGAAGAGAAAGGGGATACACACGACCCTTGGGTAATTTGGCATCTGGTTGCAGCTCAATGGCACAATCCCAGTGCCGATGTGGAAGAAGATGAGTGGCGGCCTGTTTGCTGAACACATCTCGGTAAGACTGGTACTCTGGAGGAATGGGTGTGACATGAGCAGCTTCGGGGCTTTCAATCGTGGTGGAGCAACAACTCAACTCTGGCGTTGAGGGTCTGTAACAAGGCAACAAACCGTCACTTTTACATTGATCACTCCATCTTAGAATCTCACCCGTTCTCCATTCAATTGACGGATGGTGTAATGTCAGCCAGGGCCTGC
>JAUMHE010000043.1:17920165-17931089 GCA_032359235.1 Enteromius mattozi | reverse complement strand
AAACAACGGAGGACCCCTCACGTCGAAATGTGCCTAAAAAGGGGTACCTTGAGCCTCGAAAAATGACGCAAAAAGGATGTGACCAATCGTCGAAATGTGACGAGTTGGAGTGAGATTGTGTTGCGTGAAGAGGAACTAGAGGTAAGTAAGGTTAGTGTTGTTACCTCAAGCTCAGCCGTTGAGCTACTGGGGTTTGAGGATTTTATCTGGTGCAGGCGAGTGATAGCAGGTGTGTCCAATTAATAATCAGGAGACTGAGATCGGGTGTAGGTGACTGAGCTGGGATCTGTGCTATGTGCTGGCGTGACATCATCTTTGTATAGGCCTAAATATCATGAAAGTAATTAGCTAAAATAATACATATTATTATGTGCTTAATTATGAAAATGTCACAATGCAAAACCGTGGTTTTATAAATAAGCTTCATTTTAATGAGATAAATTATTTCTATTAATTTCAGAGTATTTTTTATTATTGATCCTCATCATTGATCCTATTATTAACTGATTTAATGTCTAAATGAGAATGTAAATTGTATTTTGAGTAGGAACTCTGTGTGCCAAAAGTGAAATAGAGAATGTTTCTAAGAGAAAGAAAAGGTTTTTCCCGCTGTTCTTGAGGTTTGTAGTCTGCTCTTTATAAATAGTTGATCTGATGTGAGAGATGACACATTTTTGTTGGCTGGGTAAAGGAAAGCTCATGGTGATTGTGGGACTGAGGTGACTCATCAGACATAACAGATGTTAGGGGGAGCTGAGATCAGACACACATTAGCATGAGACTCTCACCTTGGTCTTCCTCGAGGACCCTGAGACTTGCAGAGAGAGCAAGTTTTAAAGGGTTCGTAAATTGAAATACCACATTTTTGTGTGCTTTGCAAGGGAAATGCATTATTCTGTTATGTGAACCCTTTAAAATTCTCTTTATAATACCAAGATGTGCGTTTTTTGTGAATCAGTCCCATGTCCTTGGAGTTTCTAGCGTAATGCTTTGCCAGTTGTTTTACAGAAACACTAAATTATAGCTGTTTTGCGGACAGGAATCCTTAACTGGGATTATAACTGAGACCAAAATTTTTTTTAAATAAAACCCTTTAACACACATGTAAATCCATTATTCTGGAGACAGACTATCATATCTGAGGTTCGGGCGAGGGCTGGTAAACACATATGCAGACATAGTCGATAGACAATCTCCTGGATTTGTTAAAAATACTCTTTGATCCAGCTGGCTGACATGTGGTCTCTGAAATGTCAGACAGTGGATTATTGACTGATGCCATTTCAGTGATATTCTTGAGTCGTTCTATTAAATGGGTGCCTTTTTCATTTTCTGTTTTGATTTTTAAAGTAGATTTTGGTCAGACCTTCTTTTTTTGAGACAAAGACTTGTATATAAGTGCATTCAGTAAATTAATAATAAATGAGTGTCTGGGGATTTTCTGAACTTGTGAACTTGCCAGGATTGGATTAATCATATGGGCATTTGGACACCTGCCCAGGGGCTTATGACCACCACATAAGGCTGTCTAAATGTTTTCAAATAGCAGGAGATGCAGTGCAAAAGGCCAGAGACGATCCCCAACGGTCACCTGGTGATTGGCCGCCAAATCAACATCACCAGGGGCCCTGTGATACCTTAATCTGGCCCTGGCTGCTGCTAGCCGTTTTATCATGGCTCTGGTCTCCATATCATTGACATTCAAGAGTCAGTAATATGTAAAAAAATTAAACACTTTTAAATAGTAAAAGTTCCTTCTTTAAAATATTTATTTAAATACTTAATTAAATACTTTAACATATACATTTAATTGTATTTATATTAAATAAAATATAAATTTATATTAGATAACATAATAATGTAAAATATTCTAAATTATAATCAATTTCTGTAGTCTGAATAGTACAAAAAAGCAAAATTTTAATGTACTGTATAAATATATATTTTTTGAAACATGCAAAAATGCATTTAGAATTAAATTACCATTAATTTAACATATAATTTAATATTAAATTAAATTTAAGCTTCCAAAAGTCAACTTTTAGCATTGTCGTGTTGAAAGACAAACTGAAAGTTGAGATGCTCCTAATGGCTTATGATATCAAACGAATAGTCACAATGTGACTGACTCCCTGTGTGTATGCAGCTACAGATGGATTAGAGTGTGTCTGAGGGCTTGTATGTTTGTTACGGTTGCCCCATTGCTTTTCAGATGAACCTCTGAGTCTTTGAAGACAGCACGACTCAGGATTCAATCATCTCTAATCTTCCCCTCTCCCTGACGGCAGACCCCAGAGATCCGCTCTCAACCCCACATGGCCTCTGAGTTCTCAGGGTAGCCTGTCCCTCCTCTCAACTTTCTCCATCTCTTTCTCTACCCTCAACCCATCTTTCTGCTTCTCTCTTCTGCATTTCTCTATTTTAGTTTTATGCTCGAATCTTCAGCCTTGACATTTCATCTTCTCTGGTCCATTTCTTCTGTTTAGTCTGCTGAGGTCGAACATGAGTAAAACCAACTCCTGTAGTAGAAATTGAAGTTGTAATTCTAAATGGCATTGCCACGAACTGTTTTTTGTTGCTTAATTCTATAAAACCGCGATTTCTGCGCAGACCTGTGCATTCGACTCTGTCATAAACACTACATTCACAAACAGGCAGCGATGTAGAAGCAGGTTTTGATCATCTTCTGCAGAGACATGTTTAGCTGCACTATTAAATCATAGAGTAGTACATTCCACAACCAATCGTTTTGGCAGACTGGCTTTAATATAAGCTGTTTTTAGACTATTGAGAATGTTTTTTTTATATTACAATGACCTCAGATGTCTCAGTTCCTGAGCATTAATGCTTTAAGATTAAACGTAACGCATTCAGTGCTGCCTGATGATCTGTGTAATACACAACCAAAAAGCACTAAGCAGTAAGGAGACGCTGTGGGGAAGTTATTTCTTTTGCAAAATGCAGAATTTTTATATTGTTTTTTCTTGCAAACAGTTTGCTGGAAAAATATAAATATAAAAATATAAAAGTTCTGTGTGCAAATGTTTCTTGGCAAATCTAACATTTATGCAAAGGCATTCAATTTTCAGTGCAAATTTTTCTGGTGTAACGCAAAAGTCTAGAGAGTAAATGCAAATTTTTTTGGCAGATTAGTTTCACGAATGAACGCGACAGTATTTCGATCAATTTATTCTTGCCATCTTATATTTTTTCCATCAATGTGTCTCTTCATAGTAGTGTAAAGTCTGTGTACAGGATATGTGCAGTTTAGTCAGTCTGAAGTGGCTAGTGCTGTGTGTGTGGGGGGAAAAAAACAACTTTTGATGTCTGTGTGATTCTTTTGACTTGCCAGCAATCAAAGGATTTATTCACTCTGAAACACATACTCACACACACATACACACATCTTCAGCAGGCTTTTGGGGTGCTGTTGAGAGTAACACACACAACACACACTTTTTGTTTGCCTATCTTGGCAAGGACTTGCATGTTTTTATACTGAGCTAATGATGTTTTTATCCCCTAATCCTCACACAATCCTTTTTGCATTATACATTAAGTCATTATTTATTATGTTTATTAAGCCATTTTTCTTGTGAGTGCTGTTGGATGCTCCTAAAATTGTAGCTGATTTACTATTACAGTCCTTAAGGGCACATTTCTGGACTGCTGCATTTTAGGCTAGGTTGTAAACTAATTGACTCCTTTTCCTCATGTAAGGATTTTTTTTATAAGCATAGTGAATAACTGTAATGGTATCATTGAGTACAGTATCAGTCGTTCAACTACGTCTGAGAAACTGTGTGGACTAAAACAACTCATCTTCTCCATACATCACGCACCATTCAGGTTACATACTTTCTCTCTTAATTTATTTAATCAGGCAGAAAGTGAGGTAAAAATAGATGACAATGAGATATAACAGGAAAGAAATAAAACGAGATGAAAGCTGACCTGTCACTGCATTGACGAGTGAGTTGTTTGCATTTTTCTTTGATGTGGTTCCCTGGAAACAAAACTTATGGAAATTAGTCAGGTAAAGAATCTTGTGGGGAAATTGCTACATTTGCATTCTTCTGTCTGTGTGACCTTTTGACCTCTCTCAAGAGTGTAGGATATGAAAGTTGCTCAGAAGAAAGGTAAAGTGAACAAGCAGTACAGACATGACTTAATTTAGTGAAATGATATGAATGTAAAATGAAGGATGTTTATATAAATATAACATGACCCAATTATGTCAGGCAGTGTGTATTTTTTTTGATGAAATGCTTGATTTTTCTAGATTTATTATGAGTTTTATAGATGTATTATGGTTTTAAATGCTATATATTTTATTTTTAGGTTACATAATTATCAATAATTACACAATCTTCAATTACAATGAATATCAATGTAATTACACTATATGCTGATCAGATGACATTACATACTGAATTAATAAAAAACTGAGTAGAACTTACTTTACTTGAAAAAACTTTATAATTATTATTTATACATTATATATTATCTTAGTAAGCTATTTGTTTATTTATTTTTTTTAGGTAATTTTGAAATTATTGGGGTCTGTTTGGTGCATGCTGTATTTTATATCAGGTGGGAAAAAATAAATATATATATACACACACACACACATATATATATATATATTCATGCTAATAATCTTTTGGCTTTCTCTCTTTTTCTCTCTCTGTTTGAGACTGTCATCTGGTTCTTCTCATGTGTGCCATATTTAGGCCACTCATTCAGTCTACCTCAGCCTTTATCAGCTTTTATTTATGTCGTCTGACCACCTGCTAAACATTTGTGCTCTTTAGAGTTCACTGGCTCTCAGATGAGTTACCTGCGAGTCACAGTGACCTGCTAACATGCGGTGCATCTAATGATAGCGGCCCAGTCTGGGCGTCTATATGCGATCGATCAGATTAATGAGCATTTTCAGATCTAAAACAACAGAATCGATAGATGAATGACTTCTGCTGGCCCCGGCGAGTGCCAGAAAGCTAAAGTAAACAGGCCATTAGCCAGGGTCAAAGGTCAAGAGCTGATAAATGCAGAGGAGCTCAATATGGACTGATTTCTCCGTCACTACCAATTTAACAGATTTGCATGTTAGCTGAGTAAGTAACCAGGTGAGATTTTGACGACGGCAGGTCACGGCACCCCCCGCTGTTTGGCATCAATTAGCGGCTTTGCTGAGTACAGAAAAGCGCTAAACATGAGATCATAATTACCCGGTAAACTGTGCAGCATAATCAGCACAGGCAAGTACTCAGACGACTTAGCAAGAAATTATGTTAGTAACTTCTAAAAGAAAGTCATATTCGTAGGTATATATGGTAAGTTGTGCATCTTATTATTATTATTTTTTGTAATGTTTACAAGTATTCAGCATTAGATGAAACTAACATTTAATGGTCTAACTAACGAATGTACAACTGCATGCTGCTTTGCTCTGTTTATTTTAAAATAGGCTGTTTCATGTATTATAATTTTTTTACATTTTCCAGAGTAAAAGGTGGCTTTGGTTCAAGATTTTTGTGTAGTTTTTGCTTTGTGGATACAGTGTTTGTCGATATTTTTTATTTATTTACTTCACGAACAGAGGGTAAAGATGTGAAATATTTCAATCATTAGCTTTTTTTGAACTTTTTAAATTTGATTAAGAGACTTGACCACCATTACAGTAAGGTATTGTTGAGATCAAAACTGATTTACCATAATTAGCTTTAACAATCTCTCCACTTCTCTCTGATTTACAGTCTTAAGTCGCTGGGGTATATTTGTAGCAATAGCCAAAAATACATTGTATGGGTCAAAATTACAGATTTTTTTTTTTTGCCAAAAATCCTTAGGATAGTAAGTACAGATCATGTTCCGTGAAGGTATTTAGTCAATTTCTTACCGAAAATATATTAAAACTTAATTTTTGATTAGTAATATGCATTGATAAAAACTTCATTTGGACATCTTTAAAGGTGATTTTCTCAGCATTTAGATTTTTCTGTACCCTCAGATTCCAGATTTTCATATAGTTGTATCTCGGTCAAATATTGCCCTATCCATCTAAATCATACATCAATGGGAAGCTTATTTATTCAGCTTTCAGATCATGTATAAATCTTAATTTCGGAAAATTAACACTTACGACTGGTTTTGTTGTCCAGGGTCACATATATATATATACAGTATACGTGAATATACACAGAACACACACATATATTATGTAGACTTACACTTTTATTTTGGATACGATTACTTGCGATTAATCGCTTGACAGAACTAAAATATATACATGTAAATACTTTCTAAATAAATACTGTATGTGTGTGTCTTTAAATATACAGAATAAAAAATACAGTACACAAGCATATATTATGCACAAAAATCCTTTTATTTTGGATGCAATTAATCGCCCAGCACTTTATATATTATATTATATTATATTATATTAAACATACTGGAAAGTGGCATGTGATCAGAGATTAATCTTGTAATCACTTTATTTTTTCATTACAGGTGTACTCAGTTTTTTTCTGTAACCCTCTGTGTTCTATTTCAGATGATTTACAGGCCTGAAAGTGTCACGTCGTCTGATGATCTCAGGTGCCATTCTGGAAATCACACTCCATACGCAGTCCCACGACATGGCCTTGGGTTCACGACAACAATTTTGGTCGCATTAACCCAATGCCATGAAAAAACACTAACCGTGTTATGAAACAAGCATGTACATTCTTAATTAAAATATCAGCTCAGTGTGCGGGATGGCAGTTCATTGAACCCAATGATGCGTTTTAGCCATTTGTTTCTTTGAACAGCCATCTTGGCAGATGTAATCACGACATTCAGATGTTGTACAAGATAGCTTATGATTATTACCTGCCATTGTGGACGCTTCCTCTCGCTGCGCGGTGATGCTAATGTGATGGGAGTCCAGGGACACATTGTAATGGGATCCATCTTTCCTATGACATGGATTCATTAAACAAGCACAGGAAGGAGATAGAAAGAGTCTCTATTTGTGGAATGTTACAGATATTTTCTGCTCTCCTGACAACACTCTGGCAGGATATGACAGATCTTAATGTAAGGATGCACGGTATGAATAAAGGTCAAGCGCATTAACAGAAATACGGTGAAAAGGGGTGGTGACCGCTGTTGCAAGTATCTATTTAAGTAACTGAAACTCATTTGTACCAACTCATCTCAGTAGGGACAGCTTCAGCATCCGGTCTATGAGGAGAGAAGTAGGACACTTACAGTTTGCAGTGTTTATGGTGAAATGCACTGGATTATCAGATTGGTTTGAAATAAAAGTGCTGGCAGGACGTTATGAGTTCTGAAAGTTCAAACATAAAACTGTACTGAAATGTTAGTGCTGTCGTGGTCACCTTATAGTTTAAATATGCAGTATAAATATATAACTTCTTTGGTGTTTTTATAATGTGTAATTATATTGTAATATAATTTAATAGAATATAAGTAGTGCTGTTAAATTATTTAATCACAGTGAATCACATTCCAAAATATGCTTTTGTTTACATAATATATATGTGTGCACATACAGTACAGTAAATATTTTGAAAATATATACATGCATTTACATGTATATTCCTTTAATTTATATTATGTATAAATATATTTAATATATAAACATGACAAATTGTTCTGTGCATATTTGTATATACATAATAAATGTAATAGTAAACACACACATTATGTAAACCAAAGCTTTAATTTTGGAAGTGATTAAAAATGAAAAATAATTCAAGGCATATGTGTGTATTTATGTCTGTGTGTTTGTGTATTTATCACTACAATCCCTGTAATGTTTACATATTACAATACGTGTTACAAACATGTTACATACAAAATGCATTTAAAAGGTGAACCACTGAACATTTCCTTTTAAAGTAGTTCTTCATTGATAAAGTGTTCTCAATTTTTTTTACTTTTTTACTTTCAGAACTGACACTGAAAAAGTGGGCTGGCATTGTTGCACTAAATAGTGACATTTGCCTTAGCAACTCCTCACTAATTAGATATTCAAAGTTATGAACTTTGTCGTAAATTTAACCATATCAGGAGAACTGCATTGGCAGCTTAAGGAGAGCTGGAGGTGTACAGCCTCCCCAGAGGCTCCTGTACCCTTTGTGGTATCAGTCTCAGACAGATGTCACAAAAGCCCGACACCCACAGGGGTCCGAGAGGGAGATTTGGAAAGGCAGGCTAGATGAGCTTTCCAGCTGAGTAACGGCCAGCAGCCTGCTAGCTTGTTGCCCACTGGCCCATCCTGTGCTGAAGCCCTCTTGCGGCTCTCTGGGGTTTGCAGCAGAGCCAGCGTCTAGGCCTGCCGGGGGTTTCCGAGTCCCGTGTGACTGACTCTTTATCAGTGTGAGAGCTATTACTGTGCTAGGTGCTAACGTACCCGCTGATTAGCCAGCTAGCTTTGGATGTGCGGAGGCATGCTAGCCCTGCAGCAGGACTGAGCTGTTTTGCAATTTAACAGACATTTTTACAGAGAAGAAGATGTATGAATGGAGAGAATCATAATCTGTCTTTGTTTTAAAAATCCTTAATCTTTCTGTTTATTTGCAGGCTTGAATAAGATTTTGAGTTTAATGTGGTCTTATACTTTTTGACCACTTTATATATGTTGCAGTGTTTATTTTATTGTAAACTAGTTGTTGATATACCTGGCCCTTTGTGTTGTGTATTAATTTTTTGTAGTTCAGAAAGTGCTGTTCTTCAAATGCTTCATACAGTATATCCTTTATTGCTCTCTCTCTCTCACTTCCGGTGTGGTTGTGGAAGCGTGAGTGGACGGAGTGTTGTAAGCGTGGGTGAGTTGATCGGTTCTTTCACTTTTTCCCTCTTTTTCTGCGAGGCTTTCTGCTGTCTCAGCTTTTCTTGCGTGTCTTTGTAGTTGGGCCATGTGCTACCTGGTTTATCAGGGAAGCATGGCAGCCCCAGTTGTGCAAGCTCTGAGTGCACGCACACGGTTTTAAAGTGATTAAAGTCATGCGATAAAAGTGCTGTCTTCCGCGAGTGTTGAGGATTGTTGTATGGCTGTTGGTGAAGTTGTGGGGCATGAATGTATTCTGTCTGCCTCCAGGATGAACAAAGCCATGGTGATTTTTCTCAACAGTATTGAGAGAGTGAATGAGTTAGTTGAGCATGGTGTGGTGATTGGCGGTGAGTTTGGCTACCCTGTCTATCCCAGTCACTGCAGTGGCTCCCCTATTTAACACCGCCACCGCAGTGGCTCCCCTATCCAACCCCGCCACCGCGGTGGCTATTATTGTGCCCCCAGTCATGCAGTGGCTCCCCTATCCAACCCCACCATTGCAGTGGCTATTGTCGTGCCCCCAGTCACCGAAATGGCTTCCCTATCCAACCCCACCACCGCAGTGGCTATTATCGTGCCCCCAGTCACCGCAGTGGCTCCCCTATCTAACCACGCCACCACAGTGGCTCCCCTATCCAACCCCACCATTGCAGTGGCTATTATCGTGCCCCCAGTCACCGCAGTGGCTCCCCTATCTAACCCTGCCACCGCAATGGCTCCCCTGTATGCCCCAGCCACTGCAGTGGCTCCCCTATCTAACCCCGCCACTGCAGTGGATTCCCCTCTATCCCTGCCACTGCAGTGGCTCCCTACCCCCGCACCCATGGTATCACTTAGTGGACCGCAAAAGTCGAAGCCATTGCACCCACCGTGTGGCCGACTTCCGCCGGAGACGGTCGAGCCCCCACGCTGCTGTACCAGTGGACAGCCCAAACCAGGAGCATTGCACACACCGCGTTGGACCACTCCTGCAAGGGATGCTCACAATACACCCATTGCCACGGCAGCGGACCACGGAAGTTGGAGCTGTTGCACCCACTGAGTGGACAACTCCAGCCGGAGATGGTCGCCCAACGCTGCCGCGTACAGCCCAAAAGAGGAGCATTGCACCCACCGCGTTGGACCATTCGTGCAAGGGACACTCACAATGCACCCATTGCCACGGCAACGGACCACAAATGCCGGAGCTATTGTACCCACCACGTGGACTGCTCCAGCCAGAGCAGGTATACCCGGCCTTATTGTCAGGCAAAAAAACTTCCCTTGAGGAACTATGTATGTCACATAACTTGATGTTAAACATATGCCGTTTCTGCCGGTTAAGGTTAGGCATGGGATGATAACCGGTTTCAAGGTTTACCGCGGTTTGAAAAAGTCACGGTTTCAAAACCGCAAACAAAAAAAGTTATACCGTTCCTACGATATGTGCATTTTTTGTGTCATCAAAGTGAAAGAGCAGGACTCCCTACTAGGTTGTGTGTGTGCGCCCCTGCAGCGAAAACAATGCAGCCCCTCCCCCACCGGTTACTGTTGGCAGGCGCGTGTATGTGATTGTGCACGTGGTCCGCAGTCAGTGAGACTCAGCAGTAATTTAAGTTCAGGATGGCTGAGGGAGGTGAACCCCCACAACTTTTCCCCCAGTCAAAAAAGACCAAGTCAGCGGTGTGGGAATTTTTTGGGTACCGCAAAAATTTTGACAGCCACGGCATGAAAGAGGAAGGTCAACTGACATGCAAATCATGTTTAAAAAGAGTCGCTGCTAAAGGAGGCAATACATCAAATATGATTTCTCATCTACGGGAGTACCATCCAGCACTCTTCACTAAATTCAAGTTGAGTTGTTAACTTAAAGCTGTCTTGAAATGAACTTTTTCAAACATCTAAGTTACCGAGTCAGATAACATGGCTAATCAATAAACATTAGCTAACATCAACTAATTTCCTCTTTCGCGTTACTTTACAGAGTAGGGAATAGCAGACTATATGTACTAACGTTACATTTCTGTGATTGAACATTAGTACAACAATTAAGTTAAGGTGAAATCACGTCTTTGCTTTTAAGCCTTCTGCCACGTT
>JAUMHE010000043.1:17892602-17911512 GCA_032359235.1 Enteromius mattozi | reverse complement strand
TTTTCTTTTCTTTTCTTTTCTTTTCTTTTCTTTTCTTTTCTTTTCTTTTCTTTTCTGTCCTGTCCTGTCCTGTCCTGTCCTGTCCCGTCCCGTCCCGTCCCGTCCCGTCCTGTCCCGTCCCGTCCCGTCCTCTCCTCTCTTCTTCTCTCCTCTCCTCTCCTCTCCTCTCCTCTCATTTCCTTTCCTTTCCTTTCCTTTCCTCTATCTGTCCATCTTCCCTGTTCTGCATCCAGTCTTGGCACTGCATCTAAACCCAAGTCCCAAGCGAAGCAGCATCATGTTTTGTAAAACAAGCATGTTAGGCATGAATAAAACATGGGCCATCAAATGGACTGGAAATGAGAGACAAAGAGTGTGTAACTGCTTAGTGATAATTACACACACACACACACACACTCACAAATACACACACACACACACACACTCACAAATACACACACACAGGCCCAATGCTTGCCAAGGCCTGCAGACTGACAGAAGCCAATGTGATAAAAAGACTTTACACAAAGATACTGGTGGATAAATATCACAAAACCTGTCAAGAACATGTCTAGGTTGTGTTTTACCACAAAATAAAAGAAGTATATATATTTTTTAGGACCATTATTGTTATTATTATTATTTATTAATATGTTAATATGCCATTTTCTATTTATGGTAAACATATGCTTCCTAATATAATGTTTATTTATTACATTAAATTAAGTATTAATTACAAAGAAAACTGGCAAGTAATACATTGAATTTGAAGTAGAAAGACTGAAATAATCTTTGTTTATAGATAATTTTTACAGTGTAGTTAGTACTTGTGGTGCTCCTGTTAATTTATGATCATTTAATTAAAACAAGTTTTTTGTTTATTTATTTATTTTACTGAAATAAATAACAATGCTATAATAACCCTAATTTACACAGTAGGTGTGTTTTTGCTAAAAAAAAAAAAAAAAAGACATTGACTTCTTTTATATGATTGTATGATTATTGTAAATACATTATATATGATTTATTGTAAATGCACATGGTCAGTTAACCTGGCTTGTGAATGGTATGAATGAATAAAATGGAGGTTTAATGTTGAAATACCTTACGCAGCTTCTTCTACTTCAATCTGAATCTTTGCCCTCTATTCTAGTGTTGATTTCTCCAGGGGGAACCGATATCTGCTCTACTTGGCACTCCAGCCCAATCAAAAAGAAAAGTCCTATCATGTTCAAATAGAATGACTGACACCATTTTCTTCTTTCTTCTGTTTCTTTTTGTTTAATGTTACATTTTTATCACTTCCTTTCCTTTTTGCCTGTGGTGTATACAGTGCAGAGGGTCTAATTAAAGAGCAGAGATGATGTTTTGATGGTGCAGTCATACTGCAGTATAGGTTTTTTTAATGCGGCGGTGTTCCTCCCGGTTGTGTCTGTGAAGATGAGAGCTTTTAGGAAAGAGAGAGAGGTGACATCAGCACACATGCATTTTACATCAGTGCTGCATTCTAGCCAGCATTTAGACAGATCCAGGGGACTTTACTCTCCATAAGAGAACAGGTCAGTCACTGAATAATGCATCAGAGAGTTAGGAAGGGATTGTGCTTAAACCGCCATTCCCCAAAGTGTCAAAGGAGCAGAAGTGTTTAGAGTCTATCAGTAATAAGATGAAATGATGCGGATCATTTTTGCTGAACCAATCTGGGATGAATGAAGCGGTGGATTTCTTTATTGCACTCTGAATTAAATCATCTGATTCAGTAACTATATCAGTCAACCAGACTAATTTCATTGTGGAGGCTTTGGTAATATGGTAAAAAGAGTTGTATTGCTGATTCTGTTCCCCGGTGTGTGATGAAAGTTCATTCAAAATGAAATTAGTTTGATATTCCTTCTTTTATAGAGTACAATCTTATGTAATAGTATATGATATACATATATAATGATGCATAATGTCTTGGTTGTCAGACTTCCACATTTCTATGCAACTTAAGCATTATAGTTTAGCCTTCGAAAGTCATTGAGTGAAAAACGATCAAAATACTGGCAATTTTAGACTCTCATTTGCATACATTGGAGGCCAAAGAGAATATATACTTAAATAATAAAACAAATTAACAACAAAATAAAGCACCAAAACAATTATATTTAAAGTAATTAAAGTAATCAGGATGTGTTTAGTTAACCAGCTTCACTAAAAAGGTCAGGGGTTAACCAGCAAGTTTTAACCTTGGCCAAACCTATGTAAACCGGCTAACCAAACTAGTTCTTCGAGCAGAGCTTTGTTTTTTAAACAGTTCTATCCCACATCAAAAAGGACAAATATAGTTTCTCATTTGCAGCGAATTCAAATCTCCATTTCCTTCCTGTCAAGTCTAAAACAAGAGATGAATACCATACCAAGTGTCTTTCTAAAATTGCACGGCTTGTTTCTCTTTCATTCTCGCCTTCTGAACCTGCTCAGACTCTGTGCCAGATTTATCACTTTGAAATCCTCTAAAATGAGTTCAATTATGAAGACAAAGAGAGTTAAAACTTCATTAGAAGACAGTCCAAAGTCCTGAATCAATTTGAATATTATGTCACGGAGTTCAACGCACCCCCTCCTCTGAAAACAGAAGACGAGTTCACACTTGCTCACTTTCTCCCAAATACAATTACATTTGTTAAGGGAAAAATGGTCTTAACTTCAATGAACAAAAATGTTCTTTTTTTAGTATTTTCTTTTTTAATCTGTTTGGATTTTCACTGGGGCTCTTCAGCGTCTCCTTGACAAATCCAAGGATAATGACTCAGGCTGGTGTCTCGGGGAAATCATTAACTTTCAAAACTGATCCAGAGTTTTTGTGCTAGAGAGGCTTTACCCAGTGTTCCATTCAAACCTATTTAATTGTCCTGCTAAGCTTTAGGCTTATCTTCAGCTGGACGAGTGAAGCTCTGCAGTCTGGATCTGCTCCAGGGTCTGCGCTCACCAGTTTAATCAAATGCCAATTAAATGATTGGAATCTGGCTGTTTATTAATCAGTTTAACCAAAAATCATTTAACCACAGCATCTGTTAATAATAAGTGTTTGCATAGTTTTGTACAAGCCATATCACTTCAACATTAATGAAGGCTCTGTACATATGTAGGTCAACTCAGTGTTGACTTCATGGTTGTGGATGATAACATTCTGTATTTTCTATCTGTATTTTACATGGATTCTGTCTGGTTGAATCTAGTCATTTGTAGTCCAAGCAGGTAGCTGATCAACTATAGCACACGGATTCATTTTTCCCTAAAATTAATTAGATGATTTGCAAGACCAGTCCTTGAGCCCGTCTGCTGCGGCTCTCAAATGTCATTGTCATTCATTCTAGCAAGACACACGTGGGAACCTTCACCATAAATTATGTTTGGTATCAACAAATTTGGATTAATATAAAGTTGAGTACTATAAATGCAGGCTTATTCATGAAAAATGTTCATATTTTGAGTGCTCAAGGTTACATCAGTAAGCAGGATTGTGACCTCAATGACATTAGAATTGATCCTTCAGCTTTTTAAAACACCTAAATCAAAATATGTGTTAAACAAATAGGCCTTTTTCTTTTTTTCTTTACAAATTATACAGTAGAACAGTTTGATTAAAAGGTTGAATGGAAAACTATGAATTAATATTGTGTTATGTTTTAGTAGTTAGTTTGCCCTCTTTTGTTTTAATTACAGCAGCTCTTGAGCTGCATGAAAACCTGGAAGTAAAACCTGTAATTATGTCATTCCGCATGATGTGAGAATGATCCAGATAGCATCTTGAGGTTCAATGGAAACAAGAACACTTGACCTTTATCCAACATGGTCAATGTCATAAATATGACCTAGAAAGAGTGCAGCAGTTAATTTCTGACATTTTTCCTCACCTCCATGTTGTTCCAAATCCAATGTTTTTTTTTACCTGATTTTGGAACAGTTTTACAATGTAATGTAATATTTTAATGACACATTTGTGCAATAAAAAGGAAGATTTGTATTCAATAGTCTTATATTGGCCTAATAAACCAAATCATTATTTTTTAAAAAATTTTATGCATGTTTGAGCTGACTTTTCAGTTTTGACCAGCAGGTCAAAAAGCAGGTCAGAATCATTTAGCTATTTACTGGTTCAACTGATTAATAGTTTCAAAAAGCTTCAGTTCTCCAGTCACTAGTGACCAAAGACTGGTAGGCTATGAAAAAAAGCATCTAAAGGCACCGTAGAAGAAGGCCATGTAACTTGTGCACAGTATTCAAAGTCTTTTGAAGTTATTTGATAACTTTGTGAGTGATGAACAGGCTAAAAAGTATTCATTCAATTCATTATTCACTCCGAAATCTAATCATTCATGCATCCTGTAATCTATTAGATCTCATGCATTTCTGACATCCAATTAGCTCAATAGGCTCCATATTGAGTTGGTCATGACATCAAATTTGCTCAATAGGCTCCATATTGAGTTGCATAAATTATTTCACTATAATTTTTGCCTGTATTACTTCAGAAGTGTAGTGAATAAGTTGTATGGAGCATGCATTTTGTCCATTTCAGAACTTGACAGCCCATGGTCCCACACAAGCCATTCATGATAGCAGCAACCTTAATCAGAGAAAGAGCGATGGTGACTTTGCTGAAAACTCTCTGCTGTGTTCTCCTCAGGGGCGGTCATTCTGGTTGAAAGACAGCCACTTGTTAAAATGAAAATCTCAGACGGGCATATAGAACTTAAATTAAAATTCTAGCACAGGAGCAGGTGAGACAATGTGAGAGGTCTTGATTGAAGCTATGCAAATGACAGCGTGTCCACAGTGAGTGGCAGCTCTTTCTGAGGAGACTAAGATGGCTTATTAAAGGTTTTCATTTACCCCTGACTGAGATTAATCACAGCACACACACACTTTCTCTCAGCGTAGATGAGATACAGAGAGAGCTGAGCACAGAGATCAGGTGTGGACGCCAATGAAATGACAGGGGCTGCTTGACCTTGCTTGAAGGGAGATCACCCCTGGCTTTCTGTCTCCTGGTCTCACTGTCTAAAGCTCTGTTTATACCCAGAGTGACCTTGTTCCTTTGAGTGACTGGAGGTCATCGATTGCGATAGGAATTGAGCTTCTTTGAATGGTTTTGAATGTTGCTGTGAAGTGACAGCCACAAGCGTGCCCAAGGGATAAACTTTCATTCAACCCTGGTGCAAACACTAACACAGACCACCTGAGATGATGACCAGTAAAGTTGGTTCCCACTGACCAACATTTGAGATCCCTACCAGTATTTTTAGAAATTACTGTTTGACTGCACATAATATACGAACGAGATGTTTCTGTGTCATTTTTTATTCCCAAAATGAAAATAGACCTTCTTTACTTCCCTTTAGAAAACTGCATGAACATTGTATCACATCCATCCACCATGTTGTGTTTAACAATTAAAGTATGTTTTCTTTATTTAATTCCCAGCAGGAAGTAATTTTTTTACTTCTCTTTAGAAACTAAATAAACATTCCTGCACAGAAAGTTCTACATTAGATTCTAGTTGCAGTGTATTTTCCCTGCTAAAAACACTTTCAGCTAAACACCAGCTCGACTTGGAAGATCAACTAGACCATCTGAAGACCAGCAGAAACCTGATTAGGTTACCTTTCACGAGTTTGCGCTTCCTTATGATAACATTTAGGCGTATTTGGCGTGCTGTCCAGAGGGCGAGCCTGGAGATCGGCGAACACCAAGCCCTAGTTGTTTGAACCCTAGCGAGGGCTGAGCTCGGCGTCCGGCTCGAACTCCGCTCGCCCCCTTTATAGGAAGACGCAGAATAAGGTGGAACAGGGGTGGAGGAGGGATGCGTAACGAGATGTGGAAGGAAAGGAAACAGACTTATTTAAGGGGAAGGCTTATGGATTTGATTGGATGAGACGGAATTAGATTGATTAGGAAAAGCGATTTCAGCTGGGGCTAATCATGCGTACGCGCTCCTCCCGAAACTTTGTTTATCAACATCCCTAAGTGTATTTTATTTTGCAGGACTATCTATTCTACATTTACTCTGGAACAAACCACCAGAGTTTACACATCTCATTGTTCCCCTCCAACAAAATCATTTAGTATACTTCTGGATGATATCATTCACTGTACAAGTGGTAGTGGAAAATAAACTTTGTAGCATTAACCAGTTTAAGCAGTTAAGCTCCTGGTGTTGCTTCAAAAAACAGTTAACACTATCTTGGAATTTAAGGTTGTCTAAATGAGGGAAGAAATACATTTTCATCCAACTTACTCTATGCTCATTGGAAAAAAGCATACACAATAATGTCATAATGCTTTTACCATCGAGCATAATTTGTAAACTCATACATTGGCATTTGCATCACATAATCAGCTTCATATGTGTGGCTTTTCTGTTATAGTAAACTTGCTCGTTAACTCACCTGGTACAGCACTGAACTTGTGATACCCGATGCCCAGGTATATTTCCTGTGAAATCATGTCACGATAACACACCTCAAAGACGTAAAGAAGCAAACTACTGTAAAATGGTTTAAAATGTTTCAGCAAATGCATTTTTTACCTCATAGTTGCTTCTTATTAAAACAATTGGTTAGGTTTAATAAAGTTTAGTGTGGGTGGTGTGTCACTTTCACATGCGATAGAGTGCATTATTTATTTATTTTTACATAAATGTCCCCACAGACATGTTTTCCATTGAGTCTGAGTTGTTTTCATCAGTATTATGTCCATAGTTGCTGTTGCCTCAAACTAGCAAGCACTTTATTTGGCAGGTCAGCTAATCAGCTTGTTAGCTAAGCAGTGCAAAGCAAGGTTATGGTCTTGTTTTTTGAGGAGCTGAGCTGTTAGCAACAAGGCTGGAGGATCAGTCTCGGAGAGCTCCACACTTGTCTTTGTAGCATAGCATAAATTCTGCATGCCAGCCACCGTTCTAACACACGTCTGCAGGGAGAGCAAAAGAGAGATGGTCGCTGCGGGTTGTGGCAGTGTTCCTGACTTCGTGCTGGGCGCCTGGGCTGCCTTGGGTGGTTCTGGCCCGATTTATGTCCAGAAGAGGATTTGCACACTGTTCTGTATTTGAAACATGTTCTGCTGGAGGTTGGAACTCCAGCTTGTCTCTCACTGTGAAATTTAAACCTGGCGGCCTTGGCTCAAAGTAATCCAGCCAAACCCGCTGCCCTCTGGGAGTGGCACTGTGCCTGCTGGTTTGCTCACACTGCTCTGTAGGCTGTGTTTGACATCTAATTGTTTAATCCTTATCATTTATTTGTTCTACTGAAAAGACTAAAGCTTGAATTTCCACATTGCTCAAGTAAAGCTATGCTGGGGAAGCTGTCAAAATCCTGATGTCTATCTGTCTGTCTGTCTATCTGTCACTCTATCTATCATTGTATTGTTATATCATTCTTTACCTTTATTGCTTTATCATTATATCTTAAAGGGGTCATATGATGCATATGAACATTTGGGTGGCATAATGCTAATTTGTGGGGGCGTGTTTTCACAAGGTGTTTTAGCCCGGTCTGGATCAGCCTTCTCTTTTAAACAGAATAAATCCTTTTGTGGGAGGCTTTGTAACCCTGCAGATCTTATGCATGCACAAACAACTACATACTGTAACACGCTGAAGAAAAGAAAAAAAAAAGAAATTGCATCATAGGACCCCTTTAAAATAATCAACTTTTTCCATCTACCTTTCTATCTTTCTATATTTGCAAGTGTGTTTAATAATTAAATCTGGTTTCATTATTCGAATCCCTGCAGGAAGCAAAAGTTCTTTCTCATAGCACCTCAGAGCAGAATTCTCCAGTAACGTATTCTCCTTTACAGGTACGTGTGTAGCGGCCTTTCACACACTCAATCATTCAGTATCCTCCCCATTATTCTCTCTCCACTACTCTCTTTATTTTTTGTTTTTCTGTCTCTTGCATTTGCCACATGACCGAATAACTGAACAGGTCAACAACAGCAACAGAGCGACCAAAATCCATTATCGCTTTGCACAGTTTCTCCAAACGGCACGCCTTCCAGCCAGAGAGCTGATGAGGCAGACTGAAGTGCGCGAGAAGCCTCTCGTCTGACAGAGAGAGCTGATGCTGATGTGTCTTCACTGATAAAATAACGAGCAGAGGCTGCAAAAATCATGCTTTATTCAGACCCTCAGCTATTGTCTACGCACCCTGTCAAACTTCTGCAAACCCCATCTCCACTCCGAAGCTATTTATGAGTCTGCTCTGCATGAATCCATTTCCATACGGTGTCTGGAGGGCAGGAGATAAAGGAATGTTTCAGGCCTACTTAACTGGAGATGGAGGGAGACCAGAATGGCTTCAAAGTTGCCGTATCTAATGCAGAACTTGAGCTTTAGAAGATTTAGAAGAACAACAGGAAGTGCATAGATGAACATAGAGTCGCACGCCCTCTGATGACTTCATCGCGGCAGAATAATGTCAGCGAGCTCATTATTTAGACATTATAACGTGGCACCCACCGGCCCCCTGCTGTCAAAGATCCCCAAAACAATCCAAACGCACGCACTGAAGATGCTCACGTACTCCAGATGCTTCCTGCCGTGTTCAGTCTCATCCTGTCAGATACAACCATGACACCTTGGTGAAGAGAAGATGGGACGTTCGCTTTGATTCCTGGTGTGTGTGAGCGTGTGTGATGGAGTGCCTTCTTTTCTTCTTCCTCTCGGGCATTCGCTGTGAGGTACTGTCATATTCAAATGTGTGTGTACGTCATGTGTTTTAATGTCAGATTGCCACAGCGCAGCCAAAAAATCTGTCTGTAGGTGGCTCTGATAAATACGAGTGTTTGAATAAAATGTTGCTTTTGGGGGAAAATGTGGTGTGTGTGTGCGCTGCTTCATCTCGCCTGGCCTATTTCCTCTTCCTAACAACCTGGGAAACAACCTCTCAGGGGAGACAAACTACATCTCATATCAGAGGGATTCTCATTTCCTGTCTCTCACTGTTCACTTTACCTCCTCACGTTTCCCTTTTTGCTGTTTTTTCCTCACCTTTTGCTTCTTTTTGTGCTCTTTTTTGATTTTTTATTAATCTCTTATTTTCACAGTCTCCTTCGTTCTCGTTCGTTTTGTGCTGAGTGTTAAGTGCAATGAACCTTAAGAAAAATATATTACGTGAAAATCTTAAAGGGGCAGTCCCATTTTTTTCCTTTCTTTTGTGGAACATGAAAGAACCTATTTTTCAGGTTTGGAATGAAATTTGGGTGATGACGGAATTTTGATATTAAAAAATCCTTTGTAAAACAAACTGAAGAATAAAAATGAATAAAACTGAAAAACAAATTAAATCTAAATAGAAATAGTAAACAACAAAAATTAATAAAAAGCACAAAATTACCAAAAGGTGGACTAAAATTAAACAGAAAATATAAAAATAACATGAAAGAAACTGAAAATATTAATAATTAAAATAAAATGCTAAAGTAGCACTTAAAAAAACTAAAGGTCTTCTTAAGCATTTTGATAAATTATTTTAGATCATCCATTAGGTTACATTTTTATAAAAAATAAAAATAAAATGATAATAATGAGTTTTTAAGTAGTCTTTTTAGCCTTGTTTTCTGTCACAAAATTCAACAAACAAACAAAGGTTGACAAGCAAACTGCATAAGACAATGACTTTTTAAATTGACTTTTATTTTTATTGAGTTTCAGTGATTTTTAGATGATATTTTAGATATTTTAACATTGCACAACAAATACTTTTGCAGTGTAACAGGAGAAGAAACTATATAATGGCTCATCTAATACAGTTCTTGAACAGGAGTTTTCATTTTGTTATTAAGTTATCTACAGTACCTGGAAATTGTGATTTGTAATATTTTGCTGGCTATGGTTATTGTTGCTGGAAAGTGACAGTGGTAGTGTTTTGTTCACTCCAGTCTTGCTTTTCTATGACTCACTATCTACAGTGAATTACCCCCAAAAAACCAAGCAACAAGTGAGATAAGAAAAATAAGATTATCAATATGTTTTATATCCATATTTATTTGCTAATCTGCTTCACGATAGGATCACCTTTTGCATTTATTTTTTTTTTGCGATGATGATGATCTGTCTATACATTATCCCTTACATATCACATCCTTTCAGGCGCTGTATATAACGAGGAGGTTTGAGAGCAGGTGTTGTTATCAGGTCTGCATTGAGCACAGAGAGAGAGAGCTGCTGTCTGCCAGACTCTGATTGTAAATGTTCCCTCTTCTTGTTCAGTCTCTCTCTCTCTCTCCTCTGTTCGCCCTTTAAACAGGAATCCGCTATGTGTCTTTCCTATCTCATCCGGAGATAATGCTGTATGGGACAGACACACACATAGTAACAGTGGGAGAGTGTGTGATCTGTCACCGTCAACGCTTCTACAGTAGTCTGGCCTGAAGTCATTTTCCACAGGAGAGAAAGAGAAGGAAACGGCTAATGGATGCTTAGTCTGTTACAGTCTGTGTCGTGTGTAAAGTACGACCATCACTGCATGTTGGAACGACATGGCTCTTGTCCAAACTCTAGTCTAGATAGCATTTTATGTAACATATGCATGCTTCTGATGCAAAGGCTGCTCAAAACTGTATAACATACTGTACCTATACCATAGAATGCTATATGTTGACCTGAATGTAAGAAAACCTGCATGTGTCCTCCTTTTTCTAAATCAATCTAGATTTTCCAGATTTACAGATTATGTCCCCCACTTTTTCTTAAGCATGAACATTTCTAATTGTTTATGCTTAAAACAAGAAAAAGAAATGCAGATGTTCTGTAACGTTCTGCAAATTTAAATAATGCTTTTGGATGCTCATTTCCATACTGTAGATATGAATATTCATACAGATAATAGAGATTATCATCATCCTGTCACAACAAAAAGCAGCCAGTCAATCCAAACTCTGGCAGCCAGATGTGGAAAAAAAAGAAAAGAAAAAACATCTGTGGATTTAACTATACTACTCATACTAACCATACTAACCAACCAAACTTTGACCCACTAGTTGAATGCACGAATTATGAGCTTTGTATGTTTTTTAGCACATTAACTATTTTTGGAAGAAAAGACATCAACAGAAAAGTAGAAGTAGAGAGAGCGGGATGAAGCAGAGGTCATGCTGTATTGTGGTATCTCTAACATGTCTGCCGCTGCCCTTTGAGGGTATTGGCTGATATTGGCACGTTTGTCGACAGGCCACAATTCCCTGACGACTTCAAAGTCATCTGCTGCAAGTGCTGAAGGCAACAGCGGTGCTAGTATGAATAGAGAGTATGAATGCGCTGCCTCAGCTTATTGAAACTGCTTGAATTTTAACAAGCAGGGATCCCTATTCCAACCGCTCTTTACATCCTGTCTCTCTGACCCTGGTCCGGCAGTGCTCATGCATTAAATATCTAGGTTTAGAAAACTAGAGATGAATCGCTTCATAAAAGTGCTAAAACATAGGGGAAGAGAGCTTTGTTTGCTGTACTATTTTTTTAAACATTTTTTTTGTTACTTTCCAGTAAGATTATTTAATATTTATTTTATTTAATTTTATTGATATTTTAGCTATTTATTTGCCATTTATTATTTTTTAATGTAATTTAATTTAATTTAATTTTTAGCCATTTATTAGCAGAGATTTTTGATTATTTTTCCAGTGAGATTCTTATTAAATCTTAATTTAATTGAATAAAATTTTTAGTTTTAGTTTTTGCTTATTTAGGAGCTCAATGCATCAGAGAGATAGAGAGCGACCACTTGTTTTCAGAGAACATATTGTAAATTAAATTTTCTTCCTTCTTTTTTTGCACGGATGAGAAATATATTTTTCTTTATGTAAGCATGTATGAATTTAGATACAGTGTTTTTACAGGAATAGACAATATGTAAAGAAACTGCTTACTAGGTGTTGGAGGATGGATGAGCATGCGGTTAATATGTATGTTGACACATGATAGAATGTAGGTTGCTGCTTCTAATTCTCTTATCTTTTGTTAAAGTTATTAAGTTTAGTAAAGTTGGGAATAAGAAGGAAGCCCTTCCTAGCATATTTTTAGATATGATAGCAAAGCAAATGTGGCAATTGCACACTGGGTTGGCATGCTGAGTTGACTAACTTTTGTTAACTGTTTTGCTGTATTTCTCTGACAGGCTGCTATGATAATGCTGACACTAAATGCTTCTCTTAGCCTGCTCAGATCATTTGTGCACAGTACATGGATTGCAAAAATGAAGGTGTTTCTTAAGCTGTTCTCGTCACTTTGTTTTAATTTCCCAACAGTAAGCTGACATGAAATACCACAATATAAAATTGGTGAATTAATAAATGAAGTTACATAACATTTTAAGTCTTAATCATTTGTAATATGCAGTCTGTTTCCAATGTAATTTATTCCTGCGATGGAAGAGCTGAATTTTCAGCAGCTATTATTCCTGGCTTCAGTTCCTTCAGAAATTATTCTAATAAGCTGATTTGGTGCACGAGAAACATTTGTAATTAATGTTGAAAACAATTGTTCCTCTTAATATTTTTGTGGAAACAATTTTCCAGAGTTTTTATTTAAATAGATAGCATTTATTTATAATAGAAATGGTTTGTAAGTTTTTATTCTCAGTTTTGATCAATTGAGTGCATCTCATCTACTCTCTCGGCTTTATTTACACACATAATGATTCATATTTTTAATTGGCTTTTCATAGTTAAAGATAAGGTAAAGTGCCAATAATAAAATATCTATTCATAATAACAATTGATTAGTACAAACATAAAAATATAAGTGTGTAAGGTACATGTAAACAGTGCATTCAAAATCAGTTTATTTCAAGGCTCCAACTAATTAACTTCATTTTATGAGAGTTTTTAGTTTTCTAAACACATCTACTTTGTTTGCTCTTTGTGTCATCAGAAATATCTTGTTCTTTCCGGTGTTTGTTGTTTTAGCAAGGTCAGAGTAATTGCATAAAAGCGTCTGCTTTCATTGTTAATTTGCTTTTATTTGAAAGAGCTTGGGATTTGTTTTTGTGTTTGTGTATCCGCGCGTGGGCAATGTGTCGATGTACCCCGAGGCTGGATCTCTGCACGTGGCATATTTTGGGCATTATGTGCACTCAGCCTCCACAGGGCTCAGGTGTGCTCTCACTAACCAATTAAAAACCTGCAGAGAGAGAACCAATCGGGCATCTTTCATTGTGCTTCTATCCTCCAGTGCCAAAGCGCCCCGTACCTCTCTTGTCTGCCCACACACCCTCCCACTGCCCTCACGGGCATATGCTCCTCACACGCTCCGGGGCACCACCAGGTACAGGTGTGGAAGGGGCCAGAAATGGGCACTGGATCCTGGAACCAACAGAAGAGCCCTGGAGGGTTTCATAACAGCCTGAGTCCTCGTGCTCTGACACACACACATTGACTAAAAATGACTGGCCCCTGCAGAGTGGAGAGGAAACAGGAGAGAAATTGCATCCAAGAGCTAGAGGAGAGAGAAAGAAAGGGAAAGAAAAAAAGGAAAAATGGAGATTAAAAAAATGTTCTAAAAACATTTTTAAACATTCTGTAATGGTTGCAAGAATGTTAATCTTCCTAATGTGAGTAGAACAGTTTAGTGTAAGGTTTCTTTTTGTTTCTTTTTTTGCATTAACAAGGATCACTGATTTGTACTGGTGAGTTGTTTCGTAGTGTTTTGATAATTATGTAAAAGCATTTATCTAGACTGTTCTGTCCACATTCACTGTAAAAAAAACAAAAACAAACTGTAAGATTTACGGTAAGAAACCAGCAGCTGCGGTTGCCGAAATTTTACTGTAAAAACAAAACAAAACGGTAGCAAATTTTAGGGTTTACAGTTTTAACTTAAGTTTAAAGTTAAATACTGTAATTTTATTAACCGATTTAATGTTAATATACCAACCTATTGAAGTACTGAAATCGGTTTTGTACCTTTGTAATACACTGATAAGCACCAAATGCAGGTAAAGAGCAAGTCACATGATGAGCCAGAGAACATCACAAACAGATTTGAAATAATAACATACAATGTCATTCACACAAACACTAACACCATCATGGTAAGACCAACATGATGACACCATCAATAAACTGAAATATGCAATAAACGTTAATTTAACAACATTAGATATAACATACAACCCTAATGTACAAAACTGATAAAAAAAAAAATAGGAAGAAACATAATTAGTATAAAAAAAAAATATATGTAATGCAGGGAAGTCTGGGAATGTCAATTTACTGTCAATTTAATGTATGTTCTTTTTCACTTCCAAAAATGGTATACTACTGTAAAGTTACATGTAATGCCCACTATGAAGATTTTCCATTAATGATGTTAACATCAATGTAAAACAGTTTTTTTTGTGATGTATTAACAACTGTTATTTTAGAATTATTTCTATGCTATTATATTAATATATTAGTATTTATTAATATTTTTAATTTGTAATTTTAGTAGTTGTTTTGTCATATTTTAATGTGATGTCATTTTTATAACTTTTTATATTTCTGTTTAGCTTTATTTTTATTTAACGTTTGATTTTAATAATTTTAGTGCAAAAAATGTTTGTTGCAAAAGCAACATTTTAAATTTTCATTTAAGTCTTCACGATCTTAGATTTCACTTGGACAAAGGAAAGTGGTTTCAGAGAACATTTGTTATTAACAGTAAAAAAAGCAATATACATACTGCATGCTGTATTTGTTTATTCCGTTGTAGTTTTAAGTTTCCATAACATCGCTCCATCACTTGCTTGACAGGTGGTTTACTAACAAGCCGTGCCCCCGCTTGAACCCGTTACTGATTCACAGCAGACAGCAGACTGTGCCCAGTCCACCTGATCTGCCCACTGGCGTTGGGCCCATGACCCGCCCCGGTATCCCACTGTACATGGACACGCTGTGGAGGAGAGCGTTTACCATACACTGTACTCATCAATCAAAACACACTTCACTGCAGGTAAACAACCATTAGAAACGACTGCCAGTTCTAGACACATGTAGATCTGCTCTACTGCTAACACCATCAGCTTATTTTATTCTTCTTAACAATTCTGTCCTTAAAGGAATAGCCCCCCCCCAAGCCGTCCTATGTGTATATGACTTTCTTCTTTTTGATGAACACAGGCTGAGTTTTTACAAAATGTATCGTGGCTCTTCCGAGCTTGGTAATGCTGGTTGATGGAGGCCCTGATTTTAAAGCTCTGTAAATCTGATATATCCGTATATACCTACATATGCCTCCGGGGGGTTATCACATGTCCTCTGAAACAGATCAAATGGGTCATATACACCTAAGATGGCCAAAGCCCTTCTCCATCAGTTGCTCGGTTTGGCCTGGAGGAAAGCTCTAGGAAGAGTCCTGGTTGTTTCAAACTTCTTCTATTAAGGTTAACAAACCATATATAGATTATATGGTTCTGTGACCATTCAGTGAAGCAGAATTTTTTCTGAACTCTTCCACAGATGTGTGGCTTGGCTGTTTCTCAGTTCTTCAGGCAGTTTAATTTGACCTCAATGCATGGTTTATGCTCTGATATGCATTATCAGCTGTACAGCCTTTTATTAAGATGTGTGTGCCTTTCCAAAACATACTGAATTTGTCACAGGTCCATTTCACCCCAAGTGTAGTAACATCGACAAGCAATGTAAATGCTCCTGGGCTAATTTTCAAATGTCCAAGAAAAAAAATCATTTTAGTTTTTTATTTTTAATACATGCAAAGATGTTAAAAAACATTTCTTTGCTGTACAGTTATGGTGTATGGAGTGTAGATTGATGTGAAAAAAAAGTAATTTAAAGCAGCTTAACATAAGGCCGCAACATAACAAATTGTGAAAAAAGTGAAGGGGAATGAATACTTTCGCAAGGCACTGTATATATGTATAGAGAGAGAAAGAGCATAAACTGTTAGCATTGCTGTAGCTCAAAATGTAGAGCATGTTGCTTGTAACGCCAAAGAATCAATCGGCTAATAAACTTTTAATACTGAATGTATTGCAAGTCTCTGAGATAGTCTACTCAGAAAGATCTAATCATGCTAAAAGTCTTTTTAATGGTTTCAAGGCTCTTCCTCATAGATCCTGTTGTCCGGCTTTATATCTGTTCAACACATTTGCATAGTCCTCTCTAGCGCCCATAATCCACCCGTGTGTGGTCGTAATGACTGGAGATCAATGGGAATAAACACACAATGTGCAAAAGATTGAGTCGGGAGGGAAAAGCCTGAACAGTAGCCAAAACCGTCACGATGTTGCAGGCATAAAAGACTGTCTTAATGACAGAGAGCCGCTGTTCGATTCGAGCTGAGGAGGGAGGGCAAGGTAGAGAAAGAGTGGAAGGATAGGGGCAGAGAGGGCACATTGAGGTGTCTGAAGTGGAAATGCCAATGGCGTGCA
Organism: Enteromius mattozi; assembly: GCA_032359235.1. Taxonomy (NCBI): domain Eukaryota; kingdom Metazoa; phylum Chordata; class Actinopteri; order Cypriniformes; family Cyprinidae; genus Enteromius; species Enteromius mattozi. The sequence goes on along the minus strand of JAUMHE010000043.1, from coordinate 17,895,121 downwards.
TTCACACACATGAAATATTAACTACAGGTTTTGGATATCGAGCATCAACCCAACAGGGGGTGAGACTCCTGTAGCAGCGTGCTGTGACTCAAACAGCCACTCTATAGACTTTCGGCACTCTTGCATAGGGTCGTTCTTCAATAAATAACTAGAATCATAAATTGCATAAGAATGGAAGCTGGTGTAGAATAGATTTGGCCCAAAAGTCCAGCCGCGTTTTTGACAGCTCTATTAACCTGTAAGATTTGTGCTCACTTGCTGATTCTTTAGTTTTATACTGTTGCTGTCTATATTCTTGACAAGAAGGGCTGTATTTATACTGTTTAGTGTAGAAGTCTTCATTTTCTGAGTAGAAACAAGTGATGTTGTGAACTCTGTATTGTGTTGCTTTTTTTTTAAATAAAGAGAAGGTGTAAAGAGAAAAAAAAAAGTTGACTTTAAATATCTACTCTCCTTTCTTAATTGTTAAGGAGCACAGTATTTCCAGTCAGTCTTCAGATGTGTACATCTTTAGCACATGCTGTCAGTCACAGCTAAGCAATGATAAAGCACTTTTCCTGCTTCACAGACTGTGATTCATCACATGGAGAAACATGCTAATGTCTCAGGCTCGACGTGATCCACCGAATCACTGAACTGGATTCTGATCTTCCTCATTCTCTCTCTTTCTTTCTCTCTCTCTCTGACTTTTTCAGAATGATCGATGGTCATCTCCTTGTGAAAAGAAAGGGAAAAGGCACAGCATCAAGCTCCATCAATGACACCTTTTCATTAGCTGACAGCAGTTGGGACACAGACGTCTTTTTTCCTGTCGGTTTGATGCTCTCTGCTCCACTAATCGCTTTTGAAATGGGACACAAAGAAGGAAAATTGGGGTTTTACCTTTAACAGATGTATGAATTGCTCAGACTCTCACCCTGACACTGCTTTTCTCTTTCTCCTCCTCTCTGCTGTCTTTCTTTCAGCATGAGGCATTCAATTTATTTAAATTATGGAGTCCCAGAGCCGAGCTCTCTTCATCTGTTTGTTTGTGTCCATCTGTCTGTCTGTACATCTTTCCGTCCTGTCACACTCAATCTTTCCAGGTGTGTGTGTGCAAATGGTAGAACTCTCAGAAAAGGCTCCTTGTTCGCCAAAATAAATAAATGATGAACAGGATGGAGGTGGAAAGCATAACGAATACTGTCAGCAGAAAAAAAATCCAATTTGAGGCGACGTGTAGAGTCTGGTGGCTGAAAGTGGTGAATGTCTCTTTCCTTTTTTTGTATTTATTTTTTATTTGACTGTGAAGTATAACCAATGCATTACAAAACACATTACCAGAGCTTTATTCTCTTCTCTCAACCTCAGCATGTCTGGTATTAATTCTGCTGCCAGCTCGCAAACACATTTGGAACAAATAATATAAACAGCGGGTGGGTGGTGCTATTAGAAATTAAAGAAACCAAGAGGATGAACAATAACTCTTTATGGCAAATGTAACTTAACCTGCAAATGTAAGAGAAAATGTCATTTGGAAAATGTATATTATAGTATAATGCAGTATTATATAATTTATGTAATATGGAAAGTTCTTCCATTCTTGTTCATGAACTTATAGTTGATTTGTTAAGATCTGATTTATTAACAGTTGAGTCTGTATAAAGACTTTTCAAACTAATAGACTTTCTGAAGTTAAAATTTTAAATTTGTCTCGAAATGAAAGGATTATAGGTTTTGGTGTCATCCCATAGATCATGACCCTTTTTAATGAGTGTTTGTGTGTGTGTGCAGTTGTCATAGTGATATCTGCTCATCTCGTAGGGGCTTTAGAAGAGAACAAGTAGCTCCTCTTATGATTTTCCCAAATGACCAGTCTACAAAAAAAAATAAAAATTGCTTGTAAATCTCTCATTATGTTGTGTTACCAACTATTGGGTTCACCCTATTATATTTCTAAAAGGAAATATAAAACCCATGCTAACTGAGAGAACACAAGTTGACAACAAGATCAAGTTCAATATTTTGCAATAATTTACTCTAATGGGAATTTTAGAAGCAGTTTTTAAAAGGCTGGACATTTTAGACTGCTATTGTACATTGCTGTCTAATGACCTCATAATATTTGTATGTTTAATTTGGAAAGCAGTGTTACCTTCTCAAAATACTTTTTGCACCTTTGATCTGGTTTTGTGTAAGAATGTAGGAAAGAGGTCAAAGGAAAGAGACAGAATGAAAATTTCCTGATAATTTACTCTCACTTGTCACTCAAGATGTTAGTTTCTTTCTTTCTTTAGTCGAAATGAAATTAAGGATTTTGAAGAAAACATTCTAGCAAATTTCTCCATATAGTTGACTTCAGTGGTGACCAACAAGTTGAAGGTTCAAATTGCATTTTCAGTGCCTCTACATGATCTCATCCTAGGAATAAGGGTCTTATCTAGTAAAACGATCAGTCATTTTCTAAGAAAAAATAAACATAGATTTTTTTTACATAGTTACACATTACATAGTCACATTGATGTAGGAAGAGGTATCAA
>JAUMHE010000043.1:17881473-17892502 GCA_032359235.1 Enteromius mattozi | reverse complement strand
CTCAGTGTTTACAAAGCATGCATGCAAATATACCTTACCTTTATTTTTTTATTTATTAAAAAAAAACACAAATAAAAATTTGAAAGTAGATCGTTGAAGAACTAACCATGTGTAACCTTTCCAACATGATTAAGCTAATGTGTGAAGATGTGCATGTCCATTGCAGAGCTAGTGCAAGACGAGCATTTGTGGTTAAAAAGTACATAAATTATTATTTTTTAAAGAAGAAATATCCTTATTTCTCTGCTGGGATCATGTAGAGCTCTTTGAAGCTGCATTGAAACTGCAGTTTGGACCGTCAGCCCATTGGCCACCACTGAAGTCCATTATATGAAGAAAATTCTGGAATGTTTATTTCAAAAAACTTAATTTCTTTGCTACAGAGGAAAGACATGAACATCTCGGATGACGTTGGGGTCAGTAAATTACCACACAATATTCATTCTGAAAGTGAACGACTCATTTAGGTTTTGTCATCAGAAATGTCACAAAACATTGAAGAAGCAACATGATATAATTTTGCAGCAAGCATTTTTCCAGTGAGAAAACAGGTAAACATAACAGTTTTGTTGTTCTTGAGTTGCTTTGCTGAATCAAGGAAACACATTAAACCACTAAAGTATTAATTAGGACTAATGATTTCTGGCTTTGCAGGAATCACTGCAGTCACTGTGGGATTCTCCTATGCTCAGGTGTTTTTCCTGTCATTAAAAGCTGTAGAACTTCAATGATTTACCGACATACCCAGTGATTTTACTTTCAGTATACCACATCACTTCTGTGAATTTTTACCCGCTCTGTTGAATGTTGCCTGAGCAGAATCAGTGATGAACCTCCCATCAAACCTCTGATCCATCAGCTCCTTTGAAGGGTCTTTTTTCAGATGGTGACTGTATGTTGGATCTGTTTAGTGTGATGGATTTGCTAGAAACCCTGCAGCGCTGCATCTGACTACTGTTGCTCTGCAGAACCGCAAACTGCCGCACCAGCCATGTTGCCGTGGTGATGGCAGGGGTTACGTGGCAATGTAATGAGAAGCTGGAATCACCGGTCAAGATGGAAGAGGTGATAAGCAAAAGTCCCTGCTGAAACAACCAGGTTAGAACATGAATCATGGATTTCCATGCTTGTCCCAACCTCATTCATGTGCTGGACCAACACAGGCAGACTTTTGCCCAACAATATTTTATGAAGCTGAGAAACCAGCATGGTCTGTCTGATGATGGCTAATATTCTAATAATATTCTGCAAACATTGTCCTCAAAACTTTTTGAACAATGTTGGTAACCAAATGGATTTGGGACCCATTGAATTCCAATAGTGGGATGGATTTTTCAAAAGATCATTTCTTTTTTTCCACAGAAAAAGAAAAAAAAAGTTTGGGAATAATAATTAAAAAATTATTATGTGATATAAATATGCAATTTATATCTTTTTTTAGACTTTTTTTTCTTCCAAATGCGTAATTGTATCTCACAATTCTAATTTTTTTCTCGCAATTCTGAGTTTACATCTCACAGATTCTGACTTTTTTCTTGCAAATGCCTGATTGTATCTCACAATTATCTTTTTTTCTCACAATTCTGACCATTGTTGACTAGTCAATTTGCGAGATATGAACTAGCAATTCTAAGAAAAAAGACAGAATTGTATGTTTTATTTCACAATTCTATCACAACTGATTTTATCACACTTTATATAACTTTAAAGTGATATACTGACAATACCGACTTTATAACTCGCTTTCTTTTCAGATTTTAAAATTAAATTTCTGATTTGTCAATTTATACAATTTCTAAATATAATACTCACTGCAGCACATTTAATGTCTGGATTGAGACTGGAATACAGTACCTTGCACAAAAGTGTTAGATCTGTTTAGTTTTTTTTTCCTCATACCCTTGTCCTAATTTAATATTTCATCTCTCTGATCTAATGTGACTTATATAAATTGTCTTATGCAAAGTTGTTGCATTAGAGCAACGGTGATAGAGTTTACTATGACCTTCCCTTTTGATCCAATATATTCCTTCCAAACAGTCTCCCCCAGCACCTCTGCATTTCTCTCTGCGTGTCTCTTTCTTTCTCTCCCCCGCCAGCTAAAATCCTTTCATCTTGGACTTGTCTCGTTTTGCCTTTTCGCACTCTGGCTGACTGCAGTGTTAAATTTTTGTATTGCAAATGAGACTGTCACGCTTCGCAGATATGCAGGCAATTAGCAGCCAACACAGACTCAGTCTTTAAGGCTTTTCATGAAGTATTTGAAAGACAATGGGAATAGTTGAATCATTGGACAGAGATGAAACTCTCCCTCCTGCTCTTTCTGAGAAGACGCTTTGAAGTATTCAGATCTAATATTTCTCTCTGAAGATAGTTATTAAGGACACTTGTGCTGTTCTCGTCTTAATAGAATTAGCGAATGTATGTCAGGAGCGCTAATGTAATATGTCTTGCTCCAAATGGAAACACAGCAGCCTGTCATTTTAACTGGGCCAATAAGAAAGCAAAATATAATAATGCATGGAATTGTTAATTCAGTTCAATATTTACTTTTTATAGAACAGCTTGTTCAGGTCTTTTAATGCAATTCAGCAAGCGGCGTTACAGAATCAGAAGTTTGAGTTTTCCGTAATTACTCCATTCTGGAATGGAATGATTACAAATGTTTAAAAAAAAAGTACAAACTGATAAATAATATTATTCCTAGATAGTAGAACTACTAACAAGAGGCTTTCCACCAGCAAGTGACTCATTTACATGTTTTAGATAAGCAGTAACTACACACATCCATTACACACAATTCATTTTTTTCCCTTAAGTGTTAATTTTCTGCTGAGGTACATAAGTGCCCCACACACCCTTCGTAAAGTGTACGTGATAACACTCTGTCAACATCAGTTTATGTCAGGTGTGGCGAGAGTCAAGATGACACATGCAGTGCTCACAATGGAAAATAACAGAAGGTCATGTCTAACTTCTAGCATGTTTGTATGAGAGGGAGAGTGTTTTTGATTTGAATGTGCAGAAATGTACCATAATATTATGCAACACATATTGTTATTTTGTTGTGTTCATGGATCATTGCTCGCTGTGGTGTAACTGGCTGCATATCCAGAACAAAGACTTCCGTGCTATGTACCAGTATGCAGTATTGATTGAGAATGGAATATATATATATATATTATTTGTAATTGATTTTTTTATCTTACAATTGAAACTTTTTTCCTGCAACTCTGAGAAAAAAGTTAGGGTTTCAAGATATAGAATTCCTGTTCAAATCACTTTTCCCCCCTTTTTCTCTGTACTTTGATTTTACATTTTTTTCACAATGGAAGAAACTTTTATTTATTAATTTTTTACATTTTATCTCATGGTGGAAACAAGCTTCCAGATGGTTCTTCCATAAAATACATATGTTAAAAAAAGGACAGCAGCGAAATGCTATCTTGACATGCAGACATTTGGTAGAATTCAGTCAATCAATTAATCAATCAATCAATCAATCAAAAAAAAAAAAAAAGAAATGTAATAAGTTAAAAGTTACTTTTGTCAATCCAAACTTGTATGACTAACTAGCTTCTGCTTTATGGAAATGATCAGTTATCAATTAATACATTTAAATTACATTATCTACGAACTGTCCCTTTAGTGCTTGAACTCTGTTAAAAAGAATCTTGACTGTAGGTATGTGCACAATTACATTTGTGTTTTTTAATTAATTTTTTAAATAGTTGGATTATGTGCAACTGTGTTTGTTAATTTAGCAAAAGATAAACAAAACACACACCTCCCTATCCAATGAGTTGATTCATAAGCCATCCTGGGATGTGTGTCCTCATTTTCGTTTTACTTCCTCATGTTTCTACTTGGTTTTCCCTGTAGCCGCTGCTCTAAGGATCTGGCTTTGAGCTCTGATAACCACAGCAAGATGGATGAGGCAGAAATGAAGTCAGCGTTAGTCACTCAGTCTCATTTGCAGGCCTCTACATCTTCGTCAGCTTCAAGACAGAAGTGAGAGGCTGGAGGTGGGTGCTGGGCCGGTCGGTGTAGTTTTAAAGTCAGAGATACTGTCCCCTCTTGTCATTTATTACTTGTAATTGCTGTCTGGCCTTGTTAAACATGCCTGTATGAATATGTGTAATAACAGGTGTGCATGAAGTGATTTCTTTCTCCGGTGCTTCACTTTTACAAGCTCGGCTCTCATGTATCAGCGGTAATCAGCTCTCGTCACTAACGGGGGAGTGAGTTCGACAGAGATATATTAGGTAGTAAAAAACCATGGGCCCTCAGTCAAAAAGCAAACCTGCTTGGTAAATGAAACCAGACAGGTTAATGCTCCGAGGGCCCATAAATTACACTGACCTTTTTTCAGACGGGACAGGTTCTTTTCCAGTTTATTCATTTTGTAATACTGTAAAGCTTAATGTAGCTCTCTTTTACCATGCCAGCTGGTTGAGTATTAACTGTAAGTGGAACTAGGCCACTTTACTGATGGAGTTCTTTTCTTCTATCCATCTAGTTTGGAACGTGGCCCGCTGAATGTGTAGATAAATTCTTTATTACTACGCAAGCTCCACTTTTCCATCAGAGTTAGGGCTCTTTTAGGCAGTGAATTACTGAAGAATAATACCGGTTTTGTAAAGCGTCCATACACATGTGGATGTAACAGGCAGAAACGAAGTGAAAAGCTCATTCATTTTCTCCACAGAAAAACTGATTTTAGCAATAAAGTGTAAACCTTTTAAGACAAACTGAGCGTGGTGAGATTTAGTGATGATATATGATCTTGTAGTCAATGCAATTTCAAGTTTATTTTTTAAAGAATTGTGGAATTCCCTTTGAAAATATGTATTACCCATAATATGAACAAATGCCATGTCAGTCACTCTAGAGTTACTTATGTAGAATAAAAATAAGATTTTTTTTATTATTCAATCAAGGTTGGTAATGTTGTAATTCATTAAAGAGCTGTTTGGTTTTCAAGGACTCATTATGAGTTTTTTTTTATTTTTTGGTATAGAGGAAAGTAATCTGAAAAATACTAAAAGCTGCTGGAAAAACTTTGTGGTCGTGATTGTGTTTTATGAAGGTTATAGCCATGGCCACATACCCTTATGTAATGATAATCAACCCTGAGTCTCACCTTTTCCTTATAATAAATTACATGATTTATATAACTTCATATCACATATTATGTGTTTCACTGTGGAGAAAAATAGTATATAAATAGAAAACTATTTGAGAAACATTCTTAATTCCTTTTGAATTAATTAAACATTTTTCCCCATCTGGATGATTCTTGTTAATCACGCAATTCTGATTTTTTTCAAAAGAGCCATCCGAATGAAGAATTTAATATATGATGATTTAATTTTTCCCTTTTAGGCTCTTTTTCTTTTTTTCTTTTTTCTGTTGTTCACAGATTTTAGCATGTTTTCTAGTTGCATTTAGTTTACATGTATCTCTTCAAGTTAAATATTTGCTTCAGTGTAATTAGCTATTGCTTTAGCTTGCTGTATACTTAAAGGGAAAGTTCACCCAAAAATGAAAATTTCATCATTTAATTACTCCTCAAGCTGTTCACACTTGTGTAAGTTTCTTTCCTCTGTGAAACATAAAATATTAGGGATGGGATTCCCGATTCGATATGATTCCGATACTTGGGTGCCGATACGATATGTATTGCGATTTTTTAAGAATTCCAATTCTACAAGTATTGCGATTCAATATTGTAATGTGTTGCGATTTTGTTTTTTTCTCTCTAGACCATATGGAAAAATGTGAATAGTACACAATATATACACAATAAAAAAAACATTTTAGCATTTTTCCTGTTTTATTTCAGTTTATAACAAACTAAATATTTCAGCATAAACAAACAGCCACTAAATGTCCAACAGAACAGAACGCGCTCATGTTAGTTGTATTACCACAGTAGGTTACCAGTATTCGACAGAGTTTGCACACTGCTTTAGACATGTCTAGCTGTTCATTCCCTGGTAATTTGTGAAATCTAAAGTGTTTCCACGCTTTGGATTTAAAGTGTGATGGTGCAGGCTATATATCTCTTGCTGTCTTTCCTTCCGCCATTTTCAATTTTTCGTGTTTGCAAGTAAGAGATGTGACATCATGTAACTGATACAACACATCGCCCTCTGCTGAAATAAAAGACATAACTTTCGTCCGCCTTGTTTATAAGTAAGTGCTAAAATAAAGCAATGTATTTAATATGAATTAATATCGATAATATCGATTTTAAAATCGTAAATAAAAAAATCGCGATAGTTAGGTGAATCGATTTTTTGTCCCATCCCTATAAAATAAATGTTATTATGAACAATGTTCATAACCAAACAGGGAAAAAAAGTCAATAAAAAAGTGTGTTTACTTAGACTTTTCAAATAAACGTCTTTTATGTTCAACAGAAGAAACCAAGATATACAAGTTTGAAATAACTAGAGGGTTAGTAAATGATGACAAAAAATTTTACTATCACTAACTATCACTTTAAAGGAATACTCCACCCAAAAAAAATTTGGTAACACTTTATTTTACAATTAAATCTATTAGTTGCTTATTAGCATGCATATTACCAGAATATTAACCATTTATTAATGCTATTTAAGCACATGTTAATGCCTAATTCTACATGACCTTATTCTACATCCCTAATTATATACCCAATACCTAAACCTAACAACTACCTCACTAACTATTAATAAGCAGCAAATTCAGAATTTATTGAGGGACAAGTCGTAGTTAATATTTTGTTTTACCGAAAATGTTGTCATTAATCACTTACTCCCATGTCGTTCCAAACCTGTAAAAGCTTTGTTCATCAGAAAACAAATTAAGATATTTTGGATGAAAACTGGGAGGCTTGTGACTGTCTCATTGACTTCCAAGTAAATTACACTGTCAAGATCCAGAAAATGTATTAAAGAAATTGTCAGAGTATTCCATCTGCCATCAGTGTTTCAATCTGAATGTTATGAAGTGACAAGAGTACTTTTTTGTATGCAAAGAAAAAAAAAAACAGTCACAAACCTCCTGGTTTTCATCCAAAATAACTTAAATTGTGTTCTGAAGACAAACAAATCCTTTACAGGTTTGGAACAACATAGGGGTAAGTGATTAATGACAAAATTTCTATTTTGGGTTGGAGTATCCCTTTACCTTTTCAAATACTTGACTGACATTTATGTTATGAGAAATTTAGTATACAGTAATCAAGCAAACATACATAATTCCAGCATTACTGTAAATTATTAAACTGAAACATACTGTGATTATAACCACTCACATATGAAACATGTTAATATCCTCCACATCACTCAGAATCCTCAAAAACAAGAAAGAATTTGCACCACTGTGATGTTTTGATGGTACAGTAACGTTGCTACAGCAGTGTTTCTGTTGTGAGACTGGACTGTGCAATATTCCTCTTGTTTTTAATAATTCATTTCCACATATCTTACTCGTTCCTCTGATACAAGGTGAGCAACATAATCTCTATCAAATCACATAATGTAAACAAAGCATGTGCACATACATCGCTATGTGCCTCCAGGTCGTTCCACTGCAATCTCTTTCCATAAGCTGCTTTATTGACATTAGGCCGAGGCGATTGTGTCATGTATATATATTGCACCTTGGACGTATACTACATCTTAGCTGTGGACAAATAAATAATGCTGACCTAATGTGTGATTTCTTCCCTGCAACCCCTTGCTATGTTTGCTCAGCTGCAGTCCAGCACATGTATACTGTAATGAAGGAGAACATCTATCAGAGTCTACATCAAGAAGATAACCGAAAGACATATAACTTTGTTTATATATTATGAATTAAGGCAGAAAGAAACCAGGACAGATAGATGGATGACCAGAACGGCTGCAATTTCAGCATGATGGGATTGTTTTCTGTGAGGTGAATGCAAACAATTTTAAACATTTTTCCTTTGGCTATAAGAAACGCAATGTAAAACTGTTCTATTTTTAGCATTTTGGTTTAAATATCTAAATGATCTAAACATCTATCAGTCTATCTAGTATGCATTAAATTAATCAAAAGTGAAAAATACATTTATAATGTTTAAAAGTTTTGTTTTTCAGATAAACCCTGTTCTTTTGAACTTTGGCATTTCGTATGGCACTTGCATGATGGATTTTGATTAATCTCAGTGACTCCTGTGAATCAGTTCATCAAAATTATAAATTTAGATTTGTTGAGTGATCTTGGTGAACTATTTCATATAGTGAAGCCAAAAGCAGAGAGTCAGGACAGACTCTACAGAATGCAAGTAACATTACATGCCTGTGAAATGCTTTTATTTTATCGATGATGGGAAATAAAGTTTCCAGGAAGGTCTAGTGAGAATCCAGTGAGATCGAAACAAAATGTGGCATTGTGTCATGCTGGGTAAGATAAGGTCAGATCGCGATAGGCCCAGAGGTTGAAGGCTGGATGGTTATTAGTGGATTTTACCTGGATCTTGAGGACACCTCGTTCACACACAAGGGAAACGGGTTCCCCGCTGTTATGATTTATGGAAGAGGTGATGAGGTGCTTCTAGCAGCAAGATCCCATTATTGTGGTTTTTCCTTTTATTGCTGGCTCCCACTGAATCCATTAATATTGCAAAGTTACTTGGAAATTATCATGAAGTAAAAAAAGTATTTTTAGTATTTTAATAAAATGTAAACAGCATTGTTATTGTTAACTAAAACTCTTAAAAATTTAAGATGAAATAAATGATTCATTAAAATGATAAAGGTTGCATTGGAAACTAACTAAAATAAGTTTAAGTACTAAAATGATTAAAACTTGTAACTGTAATAAATAAAATTATACAAGCTATATATATATATATATATATATGTATAATTATACATTACTAAAATGTAAACTAAAAGTGAAAATGTGAATATATAAGCATATTTAAATTATTTGATAGAATATTATTCTATTGTATATTATTATTATTATTATTATTATATGTAAATATAACACTCCATATAAAAATAAAAAAATATTATTATAAGTTATCATTCATCAGCTATACGTCATTACAGAGTAAATAAACTGATGAATTTGACCTAACACTGACATTCATTCATTTCATTCATCTTTTTTTATTATTTATTCTTATTTATTTATCTTCATCTTATTCAATCATTCATTCATTCATGTATGTATGTACATACTGTATGTATGTCAAAAGGCAAAAACTATGACCAAATGAAAATCTTTCAAATTGACTGTATAATTGTACACAGTGCGTTTGGCTCCAAAGCAATGCATGTATTCTGTTTCTCATAATACTGACAATTAGGTTTTGATTCTGTAAAATAAAGCTTCAGTGTAATCTTTTTTTTAATCCCCAGAGCTCCGAGCAAAATTACAGCGATCCAAAGATCTGCTACAGGATATAGCATTCCCACATCACCCTTGGGACTCGAGGACAATAACATTGAGGTTTTACAAACACGTTCAGTAATAGAAATATTGATGTAACACTCTGCTTTCATTCTGGTATGCTGATCCTCTGGGTAAAACTCAAGGCTAGCAAAATCCTAATACAATATTACAACATATTAGAACATAAACTTTCGCCATTTTATTCATGAAGTTGTGAACTGTATTCTGCAAGTGGGGAAATTTACGCTTCTCTTTTCCATTCGTTCTCTAGCTCTGACTTCCTCTCTATCTCTCTATATGTGTGTGTGTGTTTCTCTTTCTCTTTCTCTCTCTTGCACACACACACTCACACTCAGAGAGAGAATAGCATCACGTCCCATAGACCCAGGGTGCAGTCACCTTCATACGCATAGGGCCGTATTTTCTCTTGAAGCAGAAATATTGTTATTCAGAGAAGAAAATGGGGGTTAAGGCCATGACAGAAGGAAGACGGCAAGACAAAGAAAGCAGTTAAGAGACAGAGAGAGAGAGAGAGAGAGAGAGAGAGAGAGAGAGAGCAGTTAGTCAGAAATGGTAAATATGAAAAAGAATTAAATTGTGCAACTGAATACTGGATTATTTTAAATAAATGGCGAAACAAGTCATATATTCCACAGCTGAATCTTCTGTCAGAGCCGGTATGCAACTAATAACTTTTACATTTTCAGTAGCATGACAGTAGCTGAGCTAGTTTTCAAAATAGCATAGATTTTCCAGTAATAAGCCACTTTACTAAACAAATAGTGTTTCATGACATTGCTGGAGTTTGCTGGAGTCAGGCTATAACGCACATGCAGCTTTATGGATGAACAAACGGAGGTGGCTGATCAAACACACTCTCTGAAATCATGACAGTAGTTTAGTTGTTTTCAGGATAGCTTAGCTTTCCCGGCAACTAGCTTTAGCTTGAAAAGCGCTTGCATTTTGTCTCATTAAACTGCATGAAGCTTTAAAACTGTGAGGTGATGCAATAGTTTAACACACTTGGGCTCACTTGGTTTAGGAAAGTCCTATTCATTTTAGTAAGTCAGTACATTTGGACAGTCATTTCAATGAGATGGTTTGAATTAATTTTAATAGTTAATAGTTAAAGTTTTCTCATGGCTTCTTTTCTATGGATGCATAAATGCTCTTGTTTATCACTGTGTTTGATGAAATAAATAAATAAATAAATTATTGGTTAATATACTGTATATAAATTATAGTAAATAAATAATCAACGCTGTTTACTTTCAGTAAATGTTCAGTATGTTTCTGGACCTACGTTGCAGTTGCATTGCTGTCAGATTCTTTATTCCTGTAATTTTGACTTTATTCTCAAAATATTATTCTCATAGTATTCCAACTTTATTCTCTTAGTATTTCAGATTTATTCTTGTAGTATTTAAACTTTTTCTCATAGTATTACAACTTTATTCTCATAGTATTTCGACTTTATTCCTGTAATTTTGACTTTGTTCTGGTAGTATTTCAACTTTATTCTCAAAATAATACAACTTTAATCTCATAATCTTATTTATTTATTTATTTTTTTTAGTGGCAATAAAACTATGTCATAGTTTCTCACTTG
>JAUMHE010000043.1:17866843-17877980 GCA_032359235.1 Enteromius mattozi | reverse complement strand
CCATATAATTTGTGTCTCATTCTAATATTTTGTCTACCCACCCACTCTAATATTTTGTCCATCCATCCATCCATCCAAAAGTATCTTTTAGTGTACCATTTAATTACACCATAGTACATCAGAATACCATGGTATTACTGTCTGATACTATGACTGCACCATGATCCCATGCTGCTACAGTGTATTCTTGTAAGAGCAGTAACACTGGCTCACTTCACTGGCAGGCTAAAGGGGATCATGTAATAGGAGCTTTTTCACACAGGGTTTTCACAACTTTAATTAGTATATCCATCTGAAAGGTTATTTCGGGACCCCGTGCGCACACAAACACAGACTGAAGCAGTGGCCCTAAACAACACTGATTTACATGCAGAAGTGCCACCAGACATTTACCTCCACCCATGCTGGGAGGATCTCATCTTATTTTTAGAGAGCATTTCTGATAGGTCTAACAACACCTTTTTAAATGGAGTGCATAACAGGATCTCGATACTATACATCTGAGATCATCATATTTAAAATATTTTGGCCATATCTGCAGGGTGTTAGGAAGAGGAGAAAGAGGCAGAGAGAAATAAATAAATAAACTGCTCATATAATATTTAATTTGCCTCCTGACGATCAATACAAGGGTGATGATCAGTATTTTTTGAAGGTTAAGCACTTCCTTTCATTGGCCTTTTTTTGAAAAAGAAAGAAAAAAAGACTTAATTTCTTAAAAGTTTTAGGCCCGGTTTAGTGCAAAGTGCCAAAAGAAAGCGTCTCCATCTGTGAAAGAAAAAGAGAAGAAGGAGAAAAAGTGTTGATGAAACAGGGTGTATGTAGCCTGCGGCCGTTTAGTGTTTGCCATACTGTGATTGTAATTAAATCTACGTGCTGCCAGTATGTGCTGGCAGAAACCCTGGCCCTACACTCCTCAACAAACCTATTCCCATCTGCCACACGCTTCTAACACAGACACCTACAGGACATTTGGAGAACAGAGGAGGAACATGTGCCCCTCTCTCACTTTCTGTACCTCCCTCAACTCACAGGGCTTTAGGACCCTGCAGCTGAGCCAAAAACTGCTTAAAAAGTGTTTCTTCCAATTTGCATTCATGAACATCACTGTCTTTTGTTTTATTTTGATGCTAGTCTAGAAAAGATGTTTGAAGGATGTTGATTTGGTGATCGTCGTGCGGTGTGGTGTTTGAAGCTCAACGCTGGTAGCCAGAAGGTTGCTGCTTTGATCCCATCATGAAGTGATCCACCATTGTGAGCCTGAACAAGGCATTTAACCCCAGGTAACCCCAAAAATCACACTCACAGTCTGTTCACTGACCGTCTTATTCATACTGCATTCAAACCCAGCAAGCGACGTTAGTTCTAACCTTTTGCATGGCTGTTGTAACTTCTAGGAGTCTGGATGCACAACTTTTCTCAGTTGTGTTTGTAAAGTATTGGATTACAAAATTGTGCACTTCTGAAATAGAACTAATCACTGGATTTCAGAAAGGTTTCAAGATTTGTTCAATTCTGTTTTGTTGGATCTTTTAAAATAATTAAATATTTTTACAATCACACAATTTTTTTTAGTTAACTGAAATTTATAACTTTGCATTCGGCAACTTGAAAGGCAACTTGCACTGAATGTATAAATTTTTAACAGTTAATGTGTTCCTTAGGAATTAAACTCATATTCTTTTGTGTTGCTAGTGGCAAGTCATGTACATAGTTTTTTGACACAGATTGTTGAGCCCTTAGAAAACCGCAATATATGATTAATGACATAATTGATTTCTGATAAACTTAGAAAAAAAAGGGTTGAAATGCATAATATAATGCATTTAAAACAAATTTGAACTATTATGTAGTGCAACATCTTAACAGCAGTAATACACAAAGCATAAGTGGGTCATAATATATATATATATTTCAATTTCAATTTATTTAAAACTATCCATAAAGTATATTTTATAATATATCCTATTAATTTGTGGTATATATCTTAGAGTAGTTTTCAATTTGCATATCGGTCAGATGACTTATGCTGAAAGTCTGACAACATAAAGGTAAATACTTTTTTTGTATGTATGTGAGTCAGGTAAATGTAGTGTAAGTTTTCGTTATGGGTACGCATATAGATTTTAACTCAAAAACCGGCTTTATCCTAAAAACGTCAATAGAACACATACTGTATACACACTGCTGTTTGTGTAATTGCAGCACACACAATCAACACACTTTTGTTCTCTCAACCACTTCTGAGTCTGCACCAGCATGCTGAACTTGTTGAATGTTAATGTCTGAATGATATCAGTCAGATATAACACTTCAGGTGTACATTTAACCCAGCAAGAGCAGCGGGAACACAGTGGGGATGATTATAGTGCGTGAAAGCAGCTTTCTGTACAGGACGACTGACTCCGGCGATGTTTATTTCTGAATATCCGTTCACTGACCACAGGTGCAGGGTGACTGTAAAGAGCCGTGTGGATGCTTTCTCTTTCTTTCTCTCTCTCTCTCGGCCTGAATGCGCCTTTTATCACGGCAGGGTATCAGTTCTCTTTCCATCTTTAACTGGACATTACAGGTCACCCATCAGAGATGCTGTGCATGTGTGGGTAAATGACTGTATTTAAGGTGTATTTGAGAGACATACAGTTAGATATTTTGAGAGGTGCAGATGGAGGAAGAGAGAATGGAGGGTGGACAGCAAATGCTGTTATTATGGGGTACATTTGTGCATTCACATGACCATTTACAAAGGGATAAAAATCCCCCTCTGATCAAATGCATCACATGACCATGAAGATGAGCTTGCTTGTCCATTGAATATGGTGCAAGGACACTTTCAGCTGACACTGTTGTGCATGTGTCAGGACACTGAAAAACGACCCAATTTGGTATGACTTAGCAACAAAAAAACTACCAAGTTTGCAAAATTTGCTTACAAAATTAAAATTTTACATTAAATTTGTTTTTACAATCTTATTTAATATGGATTAAAATTTAATATTAGGCATATAATACAGATTTAAGAGTTAGAGCTAGAGATATTTGTATTTATTATTATTATTTATATTTATGTAGTTTCATGTATATTTTTAAATGAGAATGCATCCAGATTTAGATGGATATATTTTTATTTATATTTATATTTTAAGCATATTTTTATTCATTTATTGCATGTTATATTTTATTTATTTATACTTTTTTGTATTTAACAAAAGGTCAAGATTTATATGTACTTGTATTTTTCTTTTCTTTTTTAATCAATGTATTTACATTTTTGCATTTTTTTCATTTATTTAAAACACACTTTTTTTGTGTTCAAAATTTACAAAATTTATATAAGAAGCGAGTACACCATGAATCCATTTTCCAAACACCATGTTTTTGGCTTGTCCTGAATCATTACTGTACACTTGTAATAAGTGTTTAAATTCCGACTATTTAGACTGGTTTGGATAGGTACAGCTGCGGAGTAGCCCAGTATCTGTGTGATTTGCCATAGACATAAACGGAGAGATATAGCTCTGGCTACAAAATTCTTCCACAAGACGCGCACAGTTCTGTTTTTTAACTGCTAGAGGGACAAAAGTTACAGACTGCAGCTTTAAGCAGCAATGTATGAGAGACCAACATAATGAAGCACCATCTTTCAACTAATTTTATATATAGCTGATGTGTTTTCATAGCTGTTACATTGTGTATCGCACCATTGCTTGAATGCTGTATTGTCCAATCAGCATCAAGAACCAAAACTATAATGTTTTTTTATTAAAACAATAAGACTGCACTATTTTTAAAATGCCTACTTATGTAAAACTGACAAAGGTGGGCTATTTTAGTAAGCTGCTTTATTTTATATTTGGCAACTGATTGCGAAGAGCCCCACAAAGGCTTTAAAAGGATGAAACTACAAGCTGCGTATCTTTGAATATTGCTTGAGTCATCTTTCATTTACTTTCTCTAAACTCTGAAACACTTACTTTAACACAGCAATAAAACAATCATTTTCCTGTATAAACCCAATCTTGGGTAGACCATTCCAGATTCATTTCTCTCTCTTACTGTATTTGTAAGCAATTTCACTCGTAAGCGGTTATGTCTGAATCCCTCATGTAGACTGAAGGTGACCTCGGAAGAAGGAAAGAGCAGTTTCACACAGCTTACATTTTCTGCACACACAGAGTCTAGCGCACCTTATTCAAACTGAATTATGGGTAAATGAAGCAAGTGAGTAAACCCAAGCACAACCAATCCAGGTGAGGTTATAAATAGGTCAGTGAACATTTTGAACCCAAAGCAGGTTGTTTGTGTTAATTCTAATAAATTCTGTTAACTGCAGGTTTGTTTGTTTTTTTTTTTAAGCTTAAAACCAGTTTAGTAAGGTTTTTGGCAAGGTCACAGAATTAAACATGCACTGTGTCCTCAGCTTCTCTAAAGCATTTCAAAATTGCAACCGTAAGTTGTGCAACAGGAAGATTGCAGCCGTAGGCCTTGTCTGAACTTTATAGAACAGCAATATAATATTCTGTAAGAGGTTAAAAGTCAGAAAGACTAATATTTCACAGCACTGACACTAAATTTTCCTCTGGTGACACACCCAGATGTGTAAGGCGTCAGGAGAGGGCACTGTTTCTCCTCTTTGTCCAGTCGTTTCACCCTGCTGCCGGTGTATTCATGTACCAGCCTGTCACAGCTTCCTCTCTCTAATTTTTGTTTTATTTTTAACCTAAACTTCTCTACCTCTTTTTTTAGTTCTGTCTCTTTTTAACTTTCTCTTGCCGGCAATTTTGCATTGTATTTCCCACACCCCCTGTGATCTGACATGACATAGCTAGTTAAAACAGTACTTGTCTAAACTTGTCACAAGTTTAGAATTTAGACTTAGGGGATCGGTGCCCTGCTCAAGGGTCTCACCTCAGTTGTGGTATTGAGGGTGGAGAGAGCTGGATATTCACTCCCACCACCTATGATCCCTGCCTGACCTGGGAATCAAACCCATGACCTTTGGGTCACAGGTGCAACTCCCTATCCATTAGGCCACGACTATGTGAACTGTGTGACTGTGTGACCTGTGTGATTTATACAATAAGACCTACTAGTGTTTCTTTTTAAAATTAGTAAAAAATTATAAGTGTATTGTTTCATTATTTATGAAATAGAATAGTAATAATCATAATTTTATACAGAATAGATATTTAATTGCATGTTGTTGCTTTTGCACAACAGTTTAAATGGGCAAATCAGATGGCCATTTCCCACAAGTTGGTATGATTCTTTAGGGTTTTCATGAAAAATACAACTTCAGATAAAATTCCTTATGTAAAACAACACCCTTTTTACCTCATCTAAAACAGCTCCGTTCACAGCGACTCGTTTCGGTGCCTGCCTCTTTAAATGATAATGAGCTACTGCTCTATGGGGTTAGATCTCTGCCACTATTCTGCGAGTGAGTGGTCATATTTTGAGAGCGTTTTTCACTTCCAGCCTTTATGAACAATTATATATTGGTTATAAATGATTGAATACAAGATTAATAGTAGTAGCTATTAAGATTGATATGGCTTGGAATTGGTTGTGCTTGGAAAAAATATGATCAGAATATTAACTTTTTACAATAATTATGCAAGTGCTGTATTTTTCCTCTTCCACTGTCATTGGTAATGCAGGGGATGCTGTGATTGATTTTGAAATCAGCCAATCAGCCTTGTCTCTGATTGGCTGGAATTATGGCATATTGTAATGCTGGGTTGTATTGAGCAAGGGAGACATCAGAATTTAGAAAGCACTGAGGGTGGGCATCAGGGGAGCAAGCTAGTGAAAGCTAGCTTTTGCACATGCAAAAGAGAATATCTGCACACATCCAAAAACATATTTTAATTGCACAATTGATCTTTGTGTGATCAAAATACTTGCACAACACTTTCTTCAGAACATTTTCTCCACAAAACTCAGTTGGTGCATGTGCAAAACGCACTATTGCACGCTCAAAATATGATCACTGTGCGCAGAATTGTGGCAGAGATCTAACCCCATACTGCTCTCTTTTACAGGGCGTCAACACAAGACACATGAGTTGCTGCCTTGGACTCTGTATGTGGCTCAGAGGTATTCTCATTCTAATGACCAGCTAGCTATGTAGAAACTGGCTGCAAATTAAAACTGCTCATTGGTTGACACAGTTTTGGACTCAGACAGACCATAACAAACTGGCTGTGTGTTTTCTTTTCAGCCTTTCTGAGCTGGCAGATGTGCCAGAAGATGCTATTGACAGTTTTCTCTATTTGTATGGCCAGCAAAAAAACAAACAATAACAAAAGTTTCACACGAAGGCACATTAGAACCATTGCAGCTTACATTAGTAGAGTTTCATTCCTGGATGAACACGACAATATGAAAAATGAATAAGTATATTTGAATGAATTGGAAACAAATGTACAACATGTTAATCCTGGAACAACATCTCAATCAACCAATCACAACTGAGAGATACATTTACAGAAAATGTCTGTTTTCGGCTTACAACAAGGGTTTGGTGCTTATAGAAGCATATAAGTATGAGTATATATAGAAGTGAGGTTCGCACTGCTTTTCACCAGGGGTTATTAATTAGGTCAACAGAGCATTGTGGTACGAAACTTGAACAGTGTGAAATAATGCAATGTTACAGTAGAATGTTACAGTTAGATGCTTATCAATAATGACACCTAATAACATGGTAACAAGTTTTGGACATATATTTATATATTTAAGAAAAACATGTTGTTTATATATTATATATTAAATATATTTATATATTATATAAAATATAATAATATAAATATATAAAGAATGTGTTCAAGAATGTACAGCATTATACATCACCTTAAGAATACCTGAGATTACTTGTTAACTCTAGATAAATAGTGAGTTGTGTGAAATGTGAAGCAAGATAACACAGGATCCTGGTTACCTGGAGTTTAGTATAACCCAGGGTTAACTAATTCAAGTGTAGCTAGAATGCTGCTCGACAAATCAGATTTGACGACCAGAACTTACAGTTTCATGAGGTATGACAACTGCTTGCAGCACTATACAATGAAAACTGCTTAGATCTTGCTTCCCATCTCTCCAAACATCAAACATTTATGAAGTATGTCCTACATAATTACATATGTTGGAGGTGTTCATGGTTTCAACGTCACATCCGTCCGTTCCCGCAGGACCAGTATGCGGAGATATGATTGCAGCAGGGGGAATATTGATGAGGATAGGCTTCGCTATACTGTATCTACCTTTGCCTCTCAAGTCCTGCCAAGATCGATAAGTCCTTTCGTTGATGGAAGCATGACATAATGATAACACGACCTGACAAAGCACTGCATACAGCACAACCGGGAGCACTTGTGTGCCCACCATTATCTGCGAATGTCTTCTTTCATTGGGTTAATTTGCCGTCCAATCTGTTTGCTGACTCTATAAGCTTTCAGATGAAAAGACTATATTATGTCCGTCACTGAGTTGTGATTACGCGACCCGTCCTTGACCAGAAATTAAAAACTAGTTAGTTTTGTGTGAATCCAGGGCTTTGTCGGGAATCCTGTGCTACGCATAATTCCCTGTCAAGGAGTCTCTGCAGCATTCCAATGTCAGAGCATTTCTTTCATAGCTGATTATAATGTACGTTGGGCTCCCTGCCATCATCACAATAAAACTGTCAAAGCACATTTGGCAGAGTAGTAAATAAAGACATTAAAATGTCATTATTCATGTTGAGCTATTGACGAGTTTTTGTACACTAAATATATATTGGATCTGACAACAAATCTGTTATTGTAAATTAGAGGACACCGTGAAGACAGCCAGAGAAATGCAATCGCAACAGTTTGTGTTCACATTTCTTATCATATTAGAATGGTTTTAGAATTAATATATTAGTTTAAAAACAAGTTTAGAAACATCAAAATCACATTTGTAATGTTTGTTATTGAATCTTTCTTTCATACTTTGTGTTGTTTTCTTTCACCTTTTCTTTGTTTTGCTCTAAGTTTCTCATACTTCATACTTTTTTACTTCTCATTCTGTTTCTTTAATACTTTCTCTATATCACACTTTCTTTTTTGCTCTTTCACTCTGTTTTCCATTTGTACACTTTCTAGGGGTATAACAAATATGAGGGTTTGGTACATTTGACTTTTTACTTTAGTACTTTTTCATATTTTATTTGCTTTCTTCTTGTTAATTTTTTCTTTTCACATGTTTCTTGGGATAAATGTATCGGCCGAAATAGAGCATGCAAATCTTTTTTCTTTCACTTTTTTGGTAATTTCCTCACTTTCTCTCTTTCACATGTTTTCCTATTTGCAGTGCAGCAAATTAAGTTAATTAGATGTTGTGTTTGATCAGTATCAGCACTGCTTACATGCCTCAACCTCAACACATACACACACACACACACACACACACACATACCTACCTCTTTTTCAGATTCATGCTTCTAGATCTATTTATTTGCCTGTTTGTGATAGCTGGATATAGCCCCCTGAGCACACATTAAACATTTACACCACACACACACACACACAAAACTGCTCATTATATTTCTCTTCTGTACAAGGTATCTTTCTCACTTACAGAGCCTTCATTAAAAAATAAAGAAGTGCGTGAATGTTGGAATGTTGTGGTCAGTGCCAGGAAAGTCTTGAGTCTTGTAAGTCTTCTAGAGCCACTTTGTACGTGACTTTACTCCAAACCTGAGCTAATACAGGCCTTGGTAGTTGAGTCAGATGTGTTACTTCAGGCCAAATCAGATTCTCATCCAGGAAGAATGGCAGCAGTTCCAAAAAAAATTCTCTATGTGAAATCATAAAGGAAACACAACCAATGTTTCTATGACGACCTCATAAGTTTGAGCGCTGTTCGCCCCGAGGCAAATGGGCTCTTACTGCCCAACGAGACCCACCTTCAAATAAAAGGATGACTTATGTTCTGTCTCAGTCTTTGAAGAGTTTCGACTCACACATGATTTTGCTCCAAGCACTTGACTTGTGAATTTTCTGTTCACTCTTAATGCTTAGTGAAAATCCAAACAGAGTGTGGAACTTTTTTGAAAAGATCAAGAAGATGGTCCTGTGAATCTCAGTTGGAATTGCATGCAGAAGCACTTGTGGTATTCATGCATTGTTTACCTAACGATTTTTGTCCTTATCGCTACATTCCAAGGTCTGTGTGGTGGCAACTCAATAATAGATCTTTGCAGCAGGTTCGCTCGTCAAATACTCTGTCCTTGGCGACGGTCCTCTGAATGTCACTGAACATCTGTCACTATGCCAGAATCTGTATCATTTCCTTGGTAACCTCGTATGGTGACTCGTCCACATGGTTGCACAACAATTACTGTCTGCTGTTGATCTGGGATGCAGAATTGAATGAAATGCCACAGATTTAACCTGTTGACATAAGCTGATGTTGCAGACACGTTGCTAATGGTGGTTACAGACACTTTTCAAAATGCCAGCAGTGACATATTATTCGCTGTTAGGACACTTGCTGGCTTTCAATTTATACTGTTTTTTTTTAATTTAATGTATAGCCTTGTGTCTGATGGACATCTTTGCCCTTTGCAGTGCATTGCAATGTGTTTTTCTCTTTTCAGCATCTCGCAACATTTTTTAAAAGTCTATCTGTGTAAATGTTTTAATATATACATATAACACATACTATTTCACAAGACAAATGCATTTTGCATGGTTAAAACTAATATATAAAATAGAATTTATTAAAATAATAAATAAATAAACAAATAATTTGCATGTTTTTGTTACATTTTTATGATTTTAACTCTAAATCATTTTATTTCAGTTAGCTGCCAAGGCAAAAAATTTTCAGTATTTTAAGTTTAGGTATTTATTTTTCATATTTCATGCTGTGTAATGATTCATCACAAGTAATCACATCCAAAATAAATGTTTTTGTTTACATAGTAATATATGTGTGTGTAATATATTTAGAAAATATTTGCATGTATATATTTATATTCATATAAATTATATAAATATATTTAATATATAAACTTAACATATTTTTTTCTTAAATATACTTGTGTGTGTGTGTATATATATATACACATACACACACACACACACACACACACACAATATAAATTAAGGCTACACAGCACAAACATATAATACAAAAACTTTTATTTATTTATATTTTTGTTATTTAATGCGATTAATCATGATTAATAATTTAACAGCACTAATTTTATTTAATTTTTTCCAGTTAATAATACTGATGTAAACATACGTGGCATCCATTCAAATTAATATAAAATCAGAAGAAGTAAAATAAAGTTACAGCAGGTCATTCAGTGATCTTTGTATTAGTGGCCATTTTAATGATGTTAATGCTTATGCAAAATGATAGCCAGTATAATATAAGTTTAAATGAAAATAATTGTGGTTTTATGTGAGTGAAAGGTACTTCAGCCTAACTCATGTGGGGCGTGAGAAGCACTGGTCTAAACTGAGGCAGAAAATGTGACCGAACGGTTGCAGGGAACAACCTTTTGCCTCCTCTCTATCAGCTCTCAGTGGAAGATTGTTTTGGGGTGAAATCTTGAGGAAAATTGCTGCAGCCGCTGTTGAAAAGGTGCAGGGGCTGTGGTGGGACTGATCCTGTGAGTAATCCCACACACAGACGATTTGCCCATGTGCTCGTCTGACGTCTGATTCCTCCAGCACAGCCGCTCAGCTCAGAAACGCTGCCTGCTTTTATTATTCCGCTCGCGGTTGTTGTAGAGACTACCATTGTTTCAGGAAAATACTGACACACAGACATTTAGTGGGGTTTTAAATCCATCATAGTGCCTCTTGATTCTGTGCCTCAGCAAAATGTAGTGCTTTATGGGATATCATGGGCTGTTGAGGATCAGAGTCTTAAGTTGCCGGGTCTCACAACTCCAAGTCGTTTATGACACACAAATGTTGGATTTTGGAAAAAAAAAGTAGCCCACATTAGGTGGAATTAACTACCTAAAAAAACGCAGTAAATTGGAATTTAAAAGTTTGGGGTCACTTGCTTGCTTACTTACCTACTTATTTATTTGTTTATTTAACATTAATGCTAATTACATGTGAAAGTAAAGACCTTTGCACTGTTTGAA
>JAUMHE010000043.1:17834819-17844821 GCA_032359235.1 Enteromius mattozi | reverse complement strand
TTCTTTTATTACCTGTGTCTTGTCTTGTCACTGTCATTTTGTTGCACTGCAGAGCTTTGTTACAAAAACAAATTCCTTGTAAGCGTAAACATACCTGGCAATAAAGCCCATTCTGATTCTGATTCTGAATAAACAGAACAGACTCATAAGAGTCATCCACTCTGGAATCAGCTGGACTACGCTGGTTGTGCTGTATATGGTTTTGATACACTAACCCTATGATGCATTAATTATTAACTAACAAAGTAAAAAAAAATTGCATGTTTTTACTTTTAAACAAGTAAAAAATCATGCCCTAGGAAAAAAAAAAAGTCAATATATATTATATATTTTGAGGGAGTTACATATATGTCCACTGTAGTAGACAGCATGCGTCAAAGTGAATCAATAGAAATAAATGTGTGGTCTTAATTTTTATTATTTTTTTTAAATATTCACTATGTGAAAACAGCTTAAATACACACAAGAACATCCAGTAACAACAAGCTATGTCATGACACCACAGAAATATGAAGTGCAACAAACAAAATGCATGAGTGTGTCTATGGGCCAGGCGTGTGTGGGGCCGTGGGGGGCAGTGTGTGTGGAGGGTGGGGGTGTTGGGATATTCATACACATGTGAGCACCAGTACAAACACACACAAGCACACACACCCTCCCACCACACACTGTAGTGTCTACTGTACTGGACAGATACAGTTTCTGTCACAGAAAAAAAAAAATTACAAGAGAAATATTGTTATTTAACACTTATTCCAAAGATACATTGTGCATACCCTTTTCCCGCCGCCATCTTGAATATATTGTGCAATATCTCAAAACAAAAAAAAAGATAAAAATACAATTAAATGGAACTTTAGACAACCCTTTGGGGGTTCACCAGTTGGTGGTTGGGACATGATGCTACATACTAAATGGTGTCCAAATAGCTGTCTGTCACAAAGTGGCTGGTGAATTGCGTGCGGTGGATGGAGTGAAAGACGTGGAGACGAGAATGCAAATCAAAACAATGATGAACATTTATTTAAACACTAGAAAACAAAGACAAAACAAACGGGTGTACGATGGCAACAAGGAAACACGTAACTTCAACATCCGACCGGGGAGAACTCAAAAGACACGGATTAAATACACGATGAAACATTGGGGAAACTCAAAACACCTGTGGGACACGGCTGGGATGAAATCAAACACTAATTACACAGACAGGAAACTCCAAATAAGGGCAAGACATGTGAACACTGAAACCGAAACAGAACGACAAGACATCAGACAGGACAAGACAGACAACGTTACACTGTCCACTGTAGTGACCACGATGCATCAGAGGGTTAAAAAGAACCAACTCATTAGACACTTTTCTTCAGCAATTGGTTGAATTACACTAGTTGGCTGTGGTTTTTATTTACTAAGAAGAACCAACACATAAGAGTCATTAATTCAGGAATCAATTGGACAACACATGCTATTTATATTTTAATTCACTAAAAAGACCGCCTCGTAACAGTTATTTGTTCAGGTATTAGATGAGCTACACTGGTTGTCTGTTTTGGTTTAATAAAAAGAAGCAACACATAAGAGTCAACTGGTTGGACTAGATTGGTAGTGCTGTATTATTTTGAATCATTAAAAAGAAACAACATCTAAGGGTCATCCATTGCAGAATCAGACCGCGTTTTGATACTGAGCCCCAGTGGCCATTATACCCACTCAGAATGCTATAAAATAAGTATGTCTTAAAATATAGATCCTGCTCTTTGTTAGCAAGTGTAAAATTAATAATCATGTGAAACGGCCTCTGGCAACTTCTGCTTGTCTAAATGTACATATGAATGTTGAAAGAAGTTTATGAAAGCTTTATGAGGCAATAAAAAGCAGTTCTACAGTCTGTTTCTGCCTTTTTCTCTCTTGCTGGTGAGGGATTCTCTGCTCAGCCTCTCTCACACAGCAGTAAGAGTGCTGCTCTCTTCATTGTGTTGTGAGATGGCCTCCTCCTCAGGTTCCTGAACTTGACATCAATTAGTTGTTCCAGGTGTCTCCAGACGAGTGAGATGTGCAGAACCTCAGCTCTAGAGCTCCACATATAATAAGGTTATCGTTTAGCCTACCATGTAAGATCAATGTGAGACTGTACATTATCTGTGTCAAAGGTTAAGGAGCTGGTAATACTCGTAAAGCTTTAAATTGAGGTCTTACACAAGCCAAAACATCCTTTGTCCTACAAAAACAAGCACATACAGAGAACGGTGAACTCTCACTAAGCTCTTAGGTTGATTTCAAATATGTTTCTGTACATCACATCTGATCTGAAAATTTGTGTCTCTTAGTTAGTGCCTGTTCTCCACCTTCTGAAAAATAATGGTTCTTTACACATAATAAACATTGTATTTAGACATTCTTGTGTTTCTTTATTCCTACCCTTTGTTTTCAAATCCCTAACTGTTGAAAAATGGCTTCAAAGCACTTCATAACTGGTTTTCTTGAACTCAGTCAACCAATTACACAGGCTGTCAACACAGTCTCTACAGGTACACTTGATGTCTTAAAATTGAATTTTAACTTTTACATTTTTACTGGCTTGCAATTATGTTTTTATTCTTTTTCTTTGTTTTTTTCTTTGTTTCTTTTCTTTCTTAAAGCATGCAACTTATTATAAGTTATGCTGTACATAATTTTTTAAAAGCCTAAGGAAAGGAAAGGTCAGGACGTGACATGTGGCCAGGTATGGTTTTCCATACTTGAAATTTGTGCTCTGCATTTAACCCATCCAAGTGCACACACACAGCAGTGAGAAGTGTTCAACCACACACACACCGTAAACACACACCACTCTATTCGTAGTAATGGAACTTATGACTATAGTCACTTTCAGGAGTTTAGTTGGTCAGACTAGTTCTGAAGGCAAAGTGGTAACATTATGTTACAATAATAATATTAATAAAAGTGTTAATACTATTGCACTTTATTTTTTTTTGTAAAATAATAAGCTAAATAATAAAGTGTTATAATAGCCTATTATCATGTTTTGAAGTGATTTTTGAAAATGACCTTCCATGCAGCTCTAATGAATAAAAACAACCTGCAAAATTTTAGATCTGAAAGTGTACACTGTATAAAGTTTTTGTCTCTCAAAAGAAAGAGTCAGCTCTAAATCATTGAAATGAGTCGTTTTTTAAACTAATCAAATACAAATTTATTCTTTGCCACTATAGATGCCTTTGGAGTTGAAAAATAGCAGTTTCCCCAGTAACGCTGTACACAAAGCAACACTGCGCTCACAAACGCTGTTTTATCAGGCATTACAGACATAATGAAATTAAAAAATGACACCAATCAACCAATTACTGCAAATTAGCATCACGCAAAGGAAGGCTTTGAAAAAAATGAATCTTTGAGTGAATCGTTTGGGAGTCGTTGAACAAATAATGCAAGTGTTTTTTGACCTTGCATGTATGTCAATCTGTTGTTGGGGACTCCCAAAACCAAAATATGAACTTTTCATAGAGTATTCAATTAAAATACTAATTAGGTGCTGATATTTGAATTTAAAATGAATTTTCATCATTTTTAAATGTAAAATCATCAAGCTTTTATTTTTGTGGGTTGCCATGCTTTATTTAAATTAATACAATATTTTTTGTATTAAAATTATGGCAGAATTTTCATATAATTTGTCCTCCTTTTGTGGTGCACAAAATATGTTGGCAACACTCTAGAAAAGGTAACACTTGTTAACTATTAACTCGAAAAAATCTTAATTTGCTGCTTAGTAATAGTTAGTAAGGTGGTTGTTAACCCTCTGGAGGCCGAGGTGATTTTGGGGTCCCTGAGATGTTTGGACATGCTCTGATATTTGTGGTTATTTCAACTACTTATAACATATTATTGACCAATATAAAATGGTTTTTGTATACAGCAGAAACTGTGCTACAATAATATGTGACCAGGATGGATGTACATGTTTGCACTTTTTAGAAAAAAAATATTATGCGTGGTTACTAAGTTTTGGGAAAATAAAACTTTCTAAAATAAGGCCATCCAAGCCATAGTGAATGGTCCTGAATAAGACTTTAGAGTAACCAGTCTATTAGGCTACAATATTTACTTCAGAATGATGTGAAAATCATTTCAATTACTTATTCACAGAAAACAATATAGTGTTTAGGTATAGGGTAGGATTAGGGATGCAGAATAAGGCATTAATATGCGCTTAATTAGCACTGATAAATGGGCAATTTTCAAGTAATGTGCATGCTAATAAGCTACTTGGTGTAACTATAACAAAGTGTTACCAATATTTTTATTGATTGATTGACTGACTGAATATAATGCCTTTAAGATTCTAAACATGTTGAGCTGTGGTTCTCATGTGGGAGATGTACAGTATGTTGAACTTTGGCCCACATTGTGTCTTGATTCCATTACCTCCTTCTCTCTCCCCTATATTTTCTTTAAAAATATCTCTTTAAAACCTCATATCCTGTGTGAAACAGCATGAATTTGATTCAGTTGCTATTTCTCTGTCTGGGTCAAAAAGCAAAAGTTCATCCATTGACTGTGATTCAGAATTACCCAAGCCCAACCCAAACAGTATTCATCTAGAACTCTCGATCTCTCTTTGTCTTGTTTTCCTCACGCCTCACACTCAATCTTTCACTCTCTTTATCTTACAGCCTGTCTCGTTTTTTCTCCGCCTCTTCTGGTCTGATGGCTGTCATTACACTCGTTATGCTCCTCTCGAACTCCTCACTCAGCTCTCTCTGCTGTGTCTGACTCTGACAGAACGTCTCAGACCGCTGCCATGACTGATATCACCCTGCCGCTTGTTTCTCCGTTGGCTGATCTCATCCCTCTTTCCTTCTCTTTTTCGTTTACTCTTCACACACACTGAATAGTCTGCGCTTAGCCTCATCTAAAGACTATCGCAATCACCATCTTTCTCTCTCCGTTCTGGAACTGATTGGCTTGACAGCTCTATTATGAAGAGAAGGATGTGATTGCGGTCCGAACACGCTTCTCTCATGGATGCACTGTTTCCTGTTCATGACTGTCAAAGCTTTGCTGGGAAACAGAGGTTGCTACACCAGTCTGCAGGCCGGATGGAGTGTGGTGAGATGGAGAGAGTGAGAGAAAGCGCTCGCTTGGATGCTTTCCACATCCTGAGCGCCCTGTAGGGAAGATTACAGCGAGTCTTTTTGATTTTTGTTCATGTATTCAGAAAAAATCTTTGTAATTTAGCTTCAAACATTAGCAATCACAATGTGCGACTTAATTGAGTCAGATAAAATTAAAGGATAAGTGCATCCAAAAATGAAAATCATTTATTCACCCTCATGTCTGTCCAAATCTGTACAACTTATTTTATGTTTTTTTTTTCTTTCTTTTTTTTAATTTCTCCCTGAAGCAGTTCCAATGCAGTATTACATTATTCCATCTGCTGGAACACATAAAAAGCTATCTTGTTTAGGTAAGACACTACAGACAGACAGAAATAAATTGTTAATTTTGAGGTTTTGGGCTGTTTGGCTTTTCACTTTTTTTTTTAAATCTTGTATTTATGTTTTTATCATTTTATCTATTTACGTATTAAATTTTAATTAAAGTACATATTTTATTTTATTATTTTTATTTTTTTAAAGAGAGGTTTGCTCATATTAGGGATTTGCCTGATTTTTTAAAAATGATTTATTCCTAAAAAAGTAGGTTATTATTGTTATCATTTTTATATTTATCTTTTATCTTTCTTTTTTATGGGTTTGCTGTTTAGAGTATTTTCTTCATTATACTAAGTGATAATTAATGATAAATTGATTCTTGTAACAATCTTCAACTTTAATGTCTTTAATAAAGCAATTGGATTTTAAACTTTGCTTTACCCAGTGTTCAGATATCTGTTATGGATTTGCGTATTTAATTACACAATGCCCTATTTGCGTGTTTAAACATAACATTTAGGAAAATTTATATTACAAACATGACTGCAATTCTTCATTTAATTGATGATTTATTTGGGGTTATTTATATATTTTTATATATATATATATATATATATATATATCCTATTTACCTGGGCTGTCTTGCTTTATTAATGTACTGGCCACTGTTTTCCATGCAGTTATGAATAATGAATGAGAACTGGAGCTTCAAAAAGGACCATAAAAGTATAAAAGCAGTCCATATGGCACATATGCACCATATTTCAAATCTTCTTAAATCTAGAATAGCTTTGTGTGAGGAACAGGCTGAAATTGAAGTTGTCAGCGAAAAACATTTGCTGAAGCTAAATATAAAAGAGTTTTTTGAAGCTATTTAAAAAACTACAATGAGCATTGTAGCAACTACTGGTGGGATATTAGAGCTCTCTGTTGATTGAAGTCACTTTTCAGTATGAGGAGTGGAGTGGCGTTTAGAATGGTCTATGATGTCCTTACGACGAACAACCAGTGGCTATGACCATATTACACGACAAAGTGTGTGTGTTTGTGTG
This sequence comes from Enteromius mattozi, assembly GCA_032359235.1. NCBI lineage: Eukaryota > Metazoa > Chordata > Actinopteri > Cypriniformes > Cyprinidae > Enteromius > Enteromius mattozi. Next base: position 17,838,334 of record JAUMHE010000043.1, on the reverse strand, counting down.
TGTCAAGTATTCAAAATGATAATTAAAGGTGAGTCCCCCTTTTTTAATTTGTTTTTAATTAATCCTCCTGCACTGCACATCCATCAGTGAAAGTCAAAGTGCAGCGCAAACACATTTCCTCTTCCCGACCCACTGATCTAAAACAAATAACAAAATCAACAGCTGAGTCCTCACAACAAATTACCATCAAATATTCACAAAATAAAAGACACAGGCATAGCTACACTAAATCTGCTCTCTAAAACACACCAAGTGCAATCCTTGGGTTAAAACGAAATTACAAATGAAATGGCTAAAATTCATTCCTTTATTAGTTATAATGACTAATAAAGCAGGCCACATTACTGTTATTCAGACTAAATGTTTTCAAGTTCAATTAATTTAAGGAATATATTGCACTCATAATTAAACTCATTTATTCACCCATCATTCAAAACCTGAATGATTTTCTTTTTTTCTGTAAAACAAAAGCAGATGTTAGGCAGGAGGTTGATGCAGCTCTTTTTAATACAATGAAAGTATACAGGAATACAGCTGTCAAGTGCTAAAAAGGACCAAAAAAAAAGCAGCAAGGTACATAAAAGGAGATGTTAAGCTATTCCAAGTCTGTTTCAAGTTTTGGAAAAAGAAAGAAATTCAAATCTATATTGACCGGCTGCAACATCAACGTGATCAAGACTTCATTTTAAACCCTTAAAATAAATAACATTTCTGCAATAGTTACTTGTCATTTAATGTCTACGTGCCATGGGCCACAAAAGGGGTCTTCTCTGACATGCTGTGAATACACAAAAAACGCAACAACTACAAAATGAAGCCATTTTATTTGTGCACTGTAATCCTATTCTTTCGCATCCATGCGAGGAACACACCCAAATCCAAACCTTTATTCGGCGAGCTTCATCCCTACCTGGAGCAGCGAGAGAAGATGTGACCATAAACAGCAAAGCCTGCGCTGGACTGACGCATTTGTCGTTACAAATTCAAATGTTGCCACTGTCGGCACACGATCAGTTCCACCTGCACGATCTGTCCGCGCATGCGCATAATGACGTATTAGAAAGCGTGCATGCGCATATGATAAATATGTTTACCGACGATTTACGAGACTGCACGATCTGGGGCCTGTTTCAGAAAGGAGGTTCAAACAACTCAGAGTTTAAACTTGAACTCTGAGTTGATTGACCCAGTTTTCACTTAACCTCCTTTCTGAAACAGGCCCCTGTTCCACGCTTGCGCACCATTGTTTATTATGTTCCTTATGGTCTTCTGTAAACACCATTAAAGAAAATATTTTCCTCATTTAGATTATATAGATAGATATACCCTATATAGACCCATACTAATAAAAAACGAGTCAACTTAAAGTTAACTAATATAAGCAGCTTTTAATTTAAAAAAACAGACGCAAACTTTTGACTATTCTACTGACCTCAGATAGAAACACGGCGGTAGGCCTAATGCCATACAGCAATGAATCGCAAAGGGGAGTATGGAGGAATGTTTGCAGTGACAGAAAGACACGATTTTGGTTACATGTGGAATAAAGTCTATGTAACAACTCCTTTGTTACTTTGGATTGGCAACCTGGTAAACACATCGTAATTCATAACGTAAGCTACATTTAAAAACATCAAAATAGTCCCGCCATGAACTGCTAAATGAAAAACACAATGTAGCCTACAAAAATATGACGTCAAGTGTTTCATCGCATGCGTGCATGATACCAATAGTCTAGGGAAACCTTGAAGTTTTCTACTACGTAATTACGCGCATGCGCAGAACGGATCATGCAGGTGGAACGGATCGTGTACTGACACCTACTGTATTCCGCCAGAGAGGACTGCGGCTGCAAAACATCGTCATTTAGGTTACTTTTGGTACTGCTTTTGACATTTGTGCAATAAATAAATGATTGTAATTACATTTATCTGTCTGTCATGTTTTTCTTACACTGTGCAGAGATGAAAATTGTTATATTTCGGTCAGCTGCGTTTTATATCCTTTTATATTTGCTAAAAAATTGGTAGGTTTAGGTTTGGGGGTAGGTTAAAAATCACTAAAAATCTCAGTCGCTTATTGATAAAATGATAGAAATGCATATTTTCTATAAATGCTTAAGAATATTTTCTTAAAATACATCTAAATTGTAAGTTTTAGCAACAGAAAAAACGTATGAAAATGTATGTTTTATGCATGTAAACGTAACGTAATCATACCTACGTTTAAACATGAGATCAGGCTGCCAAAAATCATCCTGGGACGATAGTTTTTAGATCTAATTGGAGCCTGACAGTCCGTGGAGAACAGTGGAACAGTGTGTTCACTGTGTGCACTTTTGTTTACGGATTGTTCAGTTGATGAAATGCCTAAAAAAATCAACTTTCAGTAGATAAAAAGTCCAGAACAGTTGTAAAAGTTGCGAAAATTACATGATTTAGGACCTTTATGCAGTGCTTGCCATCGTAAAGACTATAAATCTGTCCCTCGCAGACTTGTTTTCATCAGCATTACAGTCATTATGGCGTCTAACCTGACTCAGGTCTGTCAGGATGTACATCTGTAAAAGACCTCATACCTTGGAAAGGTTTAAACATCTTGCATAGGGAAATCATACATTTTATAACATAACTGTTACAAAACCATAACCTGTCTGTTGTTTTAACATCCAACAAGGATATATTGAAGGTTTAAGCAACATATCTTTGTTTGTTCGAGATATCAGTGATGGCTCATTATTAACATAATTATTTAATTGAAAGTTTAAAACCTCTCTTGTTTATTTAGTTATATTGATTAGCAAGTAATGATTGTAATATGTAAAGATCGAGGCTGTGACGGCTGGTGTCTGCTGTCTTGTATGAGGATTATGTTCAGTAATATAGGCTCCTGCAGCATCTCGCTGAAATGACTTCTTCAGTCTGTTTGCAGAGTGTGAAATCTCTCTGCAAATACATCTCAAATAAAACAAGCACTTTAGCGCTGTCTGGCTAATCTCTTATTCAAAACCACAGTTCTGCAGGAGAAATGACCACACAAATACATGTTGCTAAAACACTCATAACTAGAATGAAAATGCAAAACAACTCATTAATAAAATAAAATAAAATTAAAAATGGACCAGAGAAAACAGCAGGAGCAGTTATAACTAAATAATTTATTACTGTTGTGTGAATATGCTAAATAATAATAATAATAAGATTTTTAAAACATACAACTAAATTGCAAAATAACAAAACAGAAATTAAAAAATGCAACAAAAACAGACCAGAGCAGACAGCAAAGTAGACTTTTAAATACAACTAAATGACACATATCCCCAATATAAACCTGCAAAATAAAATAAAACTACATGACACATATCACTATGAATTTACAAAATAATAAAAAAAATAACAAAACATAAAAAAATTTAATTAAATCCACCTGGATGATGCAACGGCAGCCACAGGACAACAGCGCCAGTGCGCTCACCACACACCAGCTACAGGTGGAGAGGAGAGAGAGATACAGCC
>JAUMHE010000043.1:17820000-17834682 GCA_032359235.1 Enteromius mattozi | reverse complement strand
ACCGAGCCAAAACTATATCCTTATTGAAATCCTGGCCAGGACGCGTCCGGGGAAAATGGCACGTATGGTCACCCTAACTTAATAGGCAGATACTTTATAATGCTTGTACACACACAGACAGAAACATAACAAAAAAGTATCAGTCTTCTCCCATTACATGCTTTATTTGACAAGAATCAAGGCCTTCTAACCAGGATTGTCCTTCAATACAAAACAAGGTCACTAACACACAAGCAGACACACACAGACACTCAGTCTCTTTGAAGAGATAAGAGTAGCAGACAGGCCTTTCTTGCGAACCCTTTTGCGTGGGTCTCCGTTTCCTAGGCTACTTATTAGAATAAATCCATTTTCATTCTCTCCTCTGCCAGGCAATTAGCCACCTCTCCCTCTCATCAGTCAAAGAGTCAAGCACTGGCACCTGGAAGGTGTGTCTCTTTTTTTTATCTCTTTTGCTTTCTTTCTCTTCCTGTCCTTCTTTTCTTCTCCTTCCTCTTCTTTCGGCTCAGCTCTCTCCCTCTTCCTCTCTTTCTCTGTGTGTTTTGAAGCTAGGCCCATTTATCTTCCTCAGACAGAGAGAGTGACGCGTAGCCTGGCAGCTTTGGCCTTGGTGGAGAACTCAAGTGCCTCACCTTCTCTCACCCCGTCTAAAGATGAGACTCTCTCACACACACACATACACAAACTCACAGTCATTCTCACATGCACTAATTTTTGTCTTCAGTGTTGAACTCTGTATGCAGTAGAGTGTCTTTAGATTTTAATGAGTTGTATGAACAGTAAAAATTGATGATTTGTGTAGCAGGAGATCTATATAACAAAAATAAAATAAACTTTATATATATTATAGTGTCATGATCAGTGCTTTTTTTCAATACTGTGAATTTCTTATAATTATTAAATTTTTAGTTTTCATTGTAATTTTTATTTTATTTTTAATGGTTTAATTAATTGTTAACTAGAGTATTTTCAGAAGAGAGGGATGTTTCTATAGTTCATAACTATTGGCAAAAGTACATGCTTTTTGGCATGTTCACTGGGAACTAGGAAGGATTTGAAATCAAATCAAGAGACTTTATTTATAGCACTTTTAACGATAGATTGTTTCAAAGAAGCTTTACAGTATTAAATAAGAAAATACTGTGTAGATATTGCAACAGGACAACAGTAAACACTTAAAGAGTTAGTCCACACAAAATTTGTCTTTAATTACTCACCCTCATGCTGTTCCAAACCCATAAGACCTTTGTTCACCTTCGGAACACAAATTAAGATATTTTTGATATAATCAGAGAGCTGGTCTTCTGGGTTTGGAATGACATGAGGGTGAGTAATTAATGACATTAATTAATTTTTGGGTGAACTAACCCTTTAAATTTGATAAAGTCAGTTAATCATTGATTCAGTGAAGTCATACATTGCAAATTGTCATAGGAGATTTAGTCAGATTTCTCGTTCAGTTGTGTAAATTGTACGTTTACATAACATCTCCATTATCATGAAATCTCCATTCACCGGTTGTTGACATTTGTAAAGTTTTGCATAAAGTCGGTGTGTAGGCCGCTTCAGAGTTCCTGCTGCCAGTGTGAATACATCCATGGTTCTCTAGGAACTAGCTAGTCCTCAGAACTAAGTTTCTTAAACTATGTGGCATGAAATTCTCTAATGCAACCAGGGAAATGGCCCTGGGGAAAATTTAATTCTTGGAGAACCCTGTGAGTGACTAGCTTTTATAATTGAGTTCCTATACTGTAACTACCGGTTGCAAAAGCCCCTTTTAATAGCCATGGCTTAAAAAAGCCTTAATTTCATGCTTGTTTCTTCTGGTTTGATAGTGGTGAACAGCCATCAGCAAATCTGGTGGTGAAGTAGGTTAACCTGGTTAAGAATCCAGGTGTAAACCAAGAACATAGTGTTCAGTCTTTCAGCAGAGATGATTCACAATGCATAAGGCTGACCTATCCATCAGCTTTCATTACAAACCCAAAGCTAAATATAATAGTTTAATTTAATTCACCCGTGCAATGATTGAATCACCTCACAGCACCTGTCCTCCAGCTGACTTTCTTTCTCTTCTCAAATTCTTATGAAATGAAAGATTGCCTCGGCGACTGGCCTTTCCATGTTTGAACTTTCATCTGAAAGACTGTGTGGCTAAAATCTATTGAAATTAACAAACCTGCTGGAGTTCTAGTTCCCATTTCCTCCTTTTCCCCCAATCATTTCCTGTCCTCTCCCTATCCTACAACCCCTGTGAGGAAAAAGTGGCAAATGTTATTAAAAAAAGACACCAAACTAATAAAATATAATTTTTTGCTTTTTACCTGCAAAGAAGAAAGTGCAGTCTGTGATTTTTCTTTCTTCCATAAAATATATTTCCCACCCACGTGTAGCTGTGAGTCTTATGAATTTCGCTGCTCTTCTTCGCCACAGCCTACGGCCACATCAAATTGTGTTCAACGATTTGTTAAATATCCATTTTCATTGGATGCAATAAAACCCGTGGCCCGCACTGGAAAAAAAAGAAAGAATCGTCCTTGAGTTTCAGCTGTTAGGGCTCATCGAAGCTGTTTGAGCCCAACAGAGGGAGAACGACAGAGATGCTAATGAAATGTCCCGTGAGGTCATTATATTAAAATCAATAATGGCTCATTTCCATGGTAAAGTTGCTGCCTGTCTGGAAAAAATCAGCTGTGTTGTCTGTGCCGATGGGGGGAAAGATAAAAGCCTCCATTGAGAGGCTTGTGCATTGAAGAGCTCTTTCACAACACAACGGAAAACAATCCCACCACCTTTCAGAAGGATGTTTGTGGTGCACACGTAACAAAAGACACACTCGCCACAAATGTCAGCCGGGTTTTTTATAAGAGCCGTATGCTGCATGGATCGTGTCTGCATCAATGCAAAGTTCTGTTGACTTAATCGCATTCAATGTGCCCTTTAGCGCTGCTTCACAAGATCCCCCAAAAGTGTTTCTCACCGCAGAAGTAAACACAACAGAAGCCCGAGTCTCCTGCTACCGAATCAGAAACCTAGGCAAGCTTTCACTACGGATAAAAGAAGGAATTCTGTAGTCTATCCCGGCAGAACAGCCGAGGGTTTACATGCCACATGACTTCATTACTCCCGCACGGAGAGTCATTTTCTGCCAATATTTACCCAGATCTAATCCCATCTACAGCCTCCAGGACTAATTGGGGATGATTTTTAGGAGAGCAGACTTTCCTTGGGTGGCCAGATATTTAATGCGGCAGTTTCAACAAAATCAACCTGATTAACATTTTGCAGTCTCTTTGATTTATTAAATTCATGTGCCTCTAATCTCGCCTAATTATATGCAAACACATGCGAGCTGGAGAAAAAGAAAGAGAGAATGAATGAAGAGAGGGGTGGTGAGAAACCTGCATGCGTTGCAGGTTTTACTCATCCATGACTTGTTCACCAATCACACCTAACCCAAATATAACCAACATTCATGAATTTTACAGTTTGATACCGGAATTTTATTTATTTATAAAATAGAGAATTTCCCATGTATTCTTTTTGATGTATTTTTGAATAGCACACTATCCATCCTCTCAACCATTCTTTCTCTTTCTTGCTCTCTATCTCTCACACTCACTTGTATCGCGGCAAGGCTCCAGTATGTTTTCCTCATGCGATTTACTTTCGATTAAGGGATTAAAAATCAATTATGCAGGAAGTCATGCGTGGGTGTGATTACGGCAGCGCAGAACCGAGCAGTTCATCACAAAGCACTTCATCTCTGCTGCATTCCGCATGAGCCCAGGAGTCATCGCAGAAATTTACCCAGCATTCTAACTACCTTAGCTGTTCACCGTACACCAGACACGTGCATGTAAATGCAAGAAATTCAATATCACTTCAACTAATATTTGTGACTAATAAGTCACGTTTTTGAATAAGACATAGCTAATAAGTAGCCACAGAAGTGGCTTATACAGTTTAGAGAGCCCTGCAGGGCCTCAGTTCCTATACTTCTAAAACTCTAAAGTAGGCTATAACTGTAATACTTTGCTGGAGATCGGAATGTATACCACATCGGTGAGCGTGATTTCACCAAGTACAAGATGTTCCTGGATCAACATCCTTGTTGATCCTAGAACAACATTCCAATCAACCAATCAGATTTGAGGAATAATTTTTATGGAAATATCTGTTTTAGGCTTATGATCAGGGTTAGGTGCTTCTACACCTTTGTTAATCAGCTATTATTTCCTACTGATTTTGGGCATAAATTTTGGGTAGGGGTAGAGATTGGGATAAGTCTATATTTTTGGACAGTAATGTTGATCCAGGATCATGTCTTACTTGGCAAAATCACGGCGACCACGTAACAACAGTTTCAAAAAGTGATATTTCACTATTATCACAGGATTCGCATTTTCATGGCTTTAGTTAAGAGAGAATAAAGACCACAAAAAAGATTTTCAAAAGTCAATTTACAGCCCAAAAAATAACATGCACATACATGCAAATATTTTTCGAGACTGTCATTGTTTTCTGAGAAGGAGAAAATGGTGGCCTGAATAGCTGTCTGTCAGAGAGTGTAATAGTTAAAACATAACACACATGAGAATAAATTTGTCCATTTGACAGGTAATTTTTTATCAAATGTTGATCACTATATTCTCAGTTGTTTAAAAGATTAGAGAGATTACCAGATTTTGACTCCTTTAACAATACCTTTAAGTATACAGTATGCAACAAAAATCTAGAATACATCTTCATACTACATACAACTTTCATTGAAAACTTATTTGGCAAAATTGATTTAAAATAACATTTAATTTTGCTAAGTTTTAGTTACAGTAGCTAATCTGGTAGCCATGTGCCAAAAATACCAATGCTGTGGGTTTGATTCACAGGGAACACATGGACTGACAAAAAATGAAGGCAATTCAAATTACTATGGTGTCTGCCAAATAAATGAATATAAACGTCTGCTATTTTGCTAACTTTAGCCATGCATCTCTTTCCAAAATATTACCATCCAAAGAGATCAGCAAGACATCAAAATTGCAAAATTACTGGCAGACAGAGTGTTTTTGACTGGCTAAAAGTGTGAGCTGCCCCCTCTTTTTTTGTTGCTGTTTACAAGGTCTGTTTCATAGCACAACTATTTCAGTACTATCTTTCAGATAATATACACCACTAAAAAATAGCTTACAGCATTTTAAACTTTTAGGTTTACACATATATAAAACTGCTGTGGCACGGAAAAAGTTGCTAAAGAATATCACATAATCCTCTTCTTCCAATGTGCAGGGGATTGTGGGTAACATTTGCAAAAACTTCAAAACTCTACCAGAAAGAGTAGACCATCTGGGCACCTTTGGCATAGAATTTTCAACAAAGTATAATTTGGGGCGCACTAATCTCCCCAACTATTTGTACAGAGCATATATGAATTGTGACGGAGCCAGTGCTGATGGCAGGTGGAACAGTAGGTCATGTGACTGTGTCATTCCTGCTCTGTCAGTTTGGATCCGTATCGATGGTTTGTTTTATTTTAACGAGCTGTCTTTGGTTTCTGAGCATGCGGTGGTAAACGTCAGACCCTGAGAGCGGTCATAAAGTAAAAAGAGATTTGGCTCTCATCCGAAAGTGTTCAGAGGTCATAATCCCGTTTGCCTGGGGACGGCCGCACTGCGGACAGCTCTGAGATGTATTTTAGAGCTGGACAAATTCTGCCTGTCAGGATTATTGATTTGCCAATACATGTGAAAGGGCTCAGTGAAGCCCCTGCGATAGAAATGGGTTTAACTTTACACTGCGGACAGAAGAAGGTTCTTTCCACTGTCATTGGCAATAACGTGCTCTCGCAACGTCTTGTTAGAGGATTTGTATACGAAGATTTTTATGGCGTGTCTGCCAGCTGCCCGGACATGAGATGAGAAGCATCTGTCATCAGAGAGAAAAGTGCTGAAATAGCGAAAAACACACACACATTCGCTTTAATATATTCTTACACTGCAAAAAATGCTTTCTAAGACTAGATTTTTTGTCTTATTTCCAGCCAAAATATCTAAAAATTCTCAAATCAAGAAGGATTTTCTAGACAAGAAATAATTACTGTCTTGTTTCCAGAACAAACAAGCTCAAATTAAGTGAGTTTTTACTTGAAACAAGCAAAATAATCTGCCAATGGGGTAAGCAAAATAATCTTGTTTTCTGTTTGAAATAAGAATATTTTGCTTACCCCATTGGCAGATTATTTTGCTTTTTCTAAGCAAACAGATACTTAATTTTAGCTATTTCTTTCTAAAAACAAGACAGTAATTTTTTCTTGTCTAGCAAATTCTTCTTGATTTCAGAATTTTTAGATATTTTGGCTGAAAACAGACTAGATTTTTTGTCTTTAGAAAGCATTTTTTGCAGTGTATTGAAGACCTTCATTAATTCCTAGTATTCCTCATGCAAGAAATGCATCGCATGAGACAGTGTGTATATAAATAGAATACAGGACAGTCATAATCGAGACAAGGAAACCTTGCATCCAGGAAATTTAGATGTTTCCTGAAACCTGCCAAGCCCCAAATCTCATTAAATAAAAGGACCATCTGTTTCTCATGGCCAGTTGCTTTCTGAGAGCTTTGAGTGATGCCGAAAACATAAATCACACTTTAAGCGTGGATCTTACCAGAAGGTGAATATATGCTTTTTGTAATAACTTTTCCCAAAGCAATAAACAGGACACGTATCAACAACACGGGAAGAGAGAGAAAGAGAGGTTTAAACAACATTACCTGATGTCAGATGCCCCAAAGCTCATCATTCTGTCACGACTGTGCTTGTCTTCATATGACTTTATGAACTGAAAATCGAAGATTTCAGCCTGGAGACTACTGGCATGAGGTTTAGCTCACTTTGAACTTCATCTGACCATGAACTGGGCACTTAGAAGGAAAGAATCATCTAACCAGTATGTAAAACAAGCTCTTTGAAGACATTAGGTGGAAAAAGTGGATTGGCTTTGTGGTTATAATTTCCGCCCATCCACATGCAATAAATACTAAGTGCCTCAAACAAAAGTTATGTATCAAGGTCTTTGCAAACATCATCAAATTCAATGACTGGTTCGTCCTTTGAAGCATTAATTGTAGCTGCAGAGCACCTAATAAATACATGCACAGAAGCCATCAGCCAATCAAAATTAATGTCCATTTAATGCCCATGACCATTGTCATGGTATTATTCAAACCAAAACATCATCTCACTAAATGACTTGTAATTGTTATCTTTTATAGAGAAATGTATATAATTTGTTGTCTATGAATTAAACATATTTTAAAATATATATTAATATAGTTCTTGTGCGGATATACCAACTGTGTCCCCTCAGATTTTTAAGTTTTTCTTTTTCTTACAGATTTATTTTTTGGCGTTTTTGCCTTTATTAGATAAGAGAGATCACAACTGACATGAAGTGAAGTAGTAGAGAGATAGGGGGATGGGATCGGGAAAGGTGTGAGCCGGGACTTGAACTCACAACACCCGAAGCGCAACGGCGCTGAGTGTTGGCGCAATGCCCACAAGGCTATCGGCGCCGACGTCAGATTTTTAAGTTAAATGGATTTTAAACGCCCCTTCCAAAAAAAAAAAAAAGTTTGTTCCCTTTGATAATTACCGTTAGTTATTGTTTTCATGAATTTAACAGTTTTTGAAGGGATAGTTCACCCAAAAATGAAAATTATCCTGTCTTTTACTCACCTTTGAAGCATCCTAGGTTTATGTTTTTTTCTTCTTTCAGATGAATCCAATCGGAGTTAAAATAAAAATTATCCAGATCGTCTGCTGTCTGTGGAAACCAGTCCCGGTGGATGTATGTGCGTGCGCCTCTGGGAAAGGGATGCTGCTGTATTAAAATATATACACAAATATGCATATAATGAAATTGCTTGATTTGTTTATTCATTCATTTGAAGTCCACGTGAACTCAAAATTGACTATATTTATTTTGTTAGCACACATTGCTATTTTTGTGGTCAACAATTAATCCAGAAAAAAAGATTGTTTGCCTTCGTAATCAATCCAAATGTCCACTACAGAGTGAATGTGGTACTCTATATAATGAAAGGTGCAATGAGTGCATTCAGACACCGTTCCTGACAAGTCCCAGGTGATTAAAAAATCTGGTTTTAATCAGAATTCAAACCACATAATGGATGAGGCTTGAATCAAAGCTGTATATTTTATATATTGCATGTTTTTTTGCCCCTGCTGTTCAAACAGCATGGATATGAAGCGGAAAAAACTTCAGCTGCCTATCTGAACTAAGCCATTGTGTCCTTCAGCAACACACTGCATACTTTAGCATACTGAATGTCACTTTGTACTTGATTTCAGACAGTGATGACTACAGTGTTATGTAGGCTGTGCAGTTCAGTGTGTGATTGAAAACTCATTGGGTAAGAGAAAAACTGTGTTTGTATTTACATAAACAGAACAAATCATGTGGAAAGTGTACACTAAACGCCCACATACACGCGACGAGCCGGCACCGATGCGTCCTAAAGCATCACACACAGAGCTGCACGGGACGGCTGAGTTATTTGTTATAATTCAGCTGTAATTTCTGAATTTTCAAATTTTCTGAAGAGATTTATAAGTCCGGAGGGAGAGAGCATCAATCTTCCTCTGGCTTTAGCCGTGTGCTGTCACAAGATAGATGCTCTCAGCAGCCCCCCGACACCACAGAGCGGTCATATCGGCCTCCGTCAAGCCTGGCTGACCACTGCTTCCCCAACACAACCTCTAGCACATAAAACCCACATCCTCAGCTCCCATCCACATGCCCACCCTGAAGCAGGAGGGCTTTTTATGCATTTTTTTGCACTTGCACACAGAGCTGTGCAGGAGTCTGTATTTAAGGCTGTCATGCTGATAAATGGCTGTTCCAGATTAATTTCTCTTTTAATGTTCAAATTTTTGCTTTTCCAAATGAACCCAATGACTAATTCTCGTTAGGCATGTGCCATTTGCTCTGCAATTATACAGAACCACATGGGAACCACTGGAATTGAATGCTAAAACGTTAGATTTTAGATTAGCAGAGTCACAACACGTGACGTCCAAGTGAGAAATCAATGTGATGTGAGTTTTTCTGTTTTGTAAAGAGTGGATAAGATGCTTTTTTGTGCATATTTTAAATGACACCATTCAGAATTCTATAATATATTAATTCCATATGATGTATTGTATAGATTCAAATTGAAATGCCTAAATCCAAATTTAAACTGTAATTCAAATCTGAATGTAATAAAGTTTTTTTTTTTTCTACTGGAAAAGCATGCTAACTTCAAATGTTGGCTTAACAAACCATTCTAGAATTAAAAAAAATACTTTGAAGGTTTATAGGCCAATAGATAGACAGATAGATAGACTGATATTATCAGTATGCATAGTACTGTACATTACTAAATTATTTATCTTTGCATCGATTGTTATCTTCATGAAAATGGTTGACATTTTTTGGACTGCTCATGCCGTGTTTGAATAAAAAGCCAGCATAAGCTTCACATTATTTGAATTCAGTCACAGTGGTCACAGGCACTTGAAAAGATGCCTATTTGGGTCCTATGAAGCATTCATGCACCGAGGGTAAGCTTGCCTCCTTGACTTTGTGCATTTGTGTGTGTATGTGTGTATCTGTGTGTTTCCAAAGCTCACAAAATGGCGCTTCATGCTAATGTCGTGTTCCCACAGAAGCCATTTAGCTCCCGCCTGGTCACACAAATGCAAACACACATGGTTCCAGGTTTTCAATGGATTTTTGAGCCATTGAGCAAAAGAGTAAGAGGGATTTCTGGGTGACAAAACACAAATTGGATGTTATTGCTCTGTCCTTCTAGTACTGGTTTTCAGTCAGCTTTTCCATATGCCACATCTACTGTTTCGTGGGTAAGAGCTCTTCAAATGCTTCAAATCAATAGCCCAACACACACACACACATACACATTGCATGCAGCAGGTAAATAGACTGAGTGATAGAGGATGAATCTCATCAACATGTCATGCTATTAGAGATGGCTCAAGCATATATTTATGCTAATGACTACTGTAGTAGACAGTCAGTAAATCATTTGGTGGTATGGGGCAGTGGTCAAAGCTTTCCTGTAGGAAAGAAAAATCACTATATATATTACCTTACTTTAATATAAATACTATAATATAATACTACTTAAAAAGACCACAACAGTCTCACGTGTTTAGGGTTCTAGAAATGATCTAAACAATATTTAAAACTTTGCCAAGAAAAATAAAAAAAAATGTTTTAAACATTGATAACAAAGTGTTTTTTTTGCAGTAAATCAGCATTTACAATGATTAATGAAATATCACGTGACACTGAAAAGTTAAGTTATTGCTGATGAAAATTCAGCTTTGCATCACAGGAATACATTGCATTTTTAAATCTATTTAAACAGCATTCATTTGTAAAAATATTGCATAGTATTACTACTTTTGCTGTATTTTTGAGTTTTGTATGTATTGTATGTATATGGTTCCTATAAATAACCTTAACTCTGAATTATGTATAGGTCATAGTTGCCAACCAGGCACTCATGCAAACACTTGAATTATTTCCTATTGGGGGGCCTTGCATAATAATAATAATAATAATAATAATAATAGTTTATATAGTGCCTTTCCCAAGCTCAAGGACGCCGGAAGATACAGAAAGCTTGAAATGTCTATTTTTAAATGAACCAATTCAAAACGAAAGCGAATGCTCCTGATGTAATCTGTGAAGATTGCATTTCTCTATAAAGGTCCGGGCAAGAGAATATTAGTTAATTAATATATATATATTTTTCATAACTATTAGGCCACTTCTGCCTGTGCATTTTGGCAAACTTAATACGTGTGCTTGAGCGCGGAATATATTAACATTCATTCATATAATTGTGGTTAGTTGCATATTATGACCTAAATGAAAATATAGCAGCACCTTCTACACATCTCTGTTTAGAGCATTATACACGTTTGCATTCTGCTTTCAGAACTGTGCGTAACGAAGAGATGATACCATAACAGTGCTTTTCCTCTGAAACAAACAAACAAACAAAAAACGTAATTTGAAATAAAATTTATATCTGTAACGTTCTGATATAATACGGAGGGGACAGGATCTAGTACAACAGTGGTATTTATTCAGGTAATGTGAGGCAGGGATAGAAACTGAAGGACAGGTCGCTGATCGCTCTCTTTCTTCCACACTCGTTGCACTCTGATGAACGGGACTTTAGGATTAAACACCAGGCTTGGAAGCTCCGTATCCTCTTCCTCTTGGGATCCTCTTCGCCCCCTTTAACACAAGGAATTAAAATAGGTAAGAATCAGAACAGGGCTTAACTTCGGAACAGGATGCTGATCACTTCTCTCTCTCTGAGCCGAGGTGACGAGCCATCAGGTGAGTATCACAGGTGAGCATAAGGCGGATCTTGAAATACAGCGTGAAGCGATCTCATGATCGCTGTCCTGGTATTCGGGGAATGCCGCTCAGGTGAGTAAAACAGGTCAATGATATACGTTCGTTATCGCTCTCTCGCTTTAGTGCTCTGTGCCTCTCTTTATAGTACTCAGTGCAGGTGTGTGTCTCAGAAGTCTGTAAAAAAGACAGACTCCGCAAGGATTGGGGCTCCGTGATTCTAAAAGCAAGGTAAGAGGTAAAGAGGTTAGTACTGTTACCTCAAGCTCAGCCGACGAGCTTCTGGTCCGCGAGGCATTTAACCTCTGCATGTAACTGCCTACAGGTGATTCCAATCAATAAGCTGGCAACTGAGAGCGCGTCACAGTGACTGAACTGGGAACAGATGACCTGAATGGCGTGACATCACCCCCTCCTTCACGAGCGTCTCCTGACGCTCAGACCCTTCGACGGGGCCGACCATGCTCCCTGGGAGCTGGGCGATTTGGATGATTAAGGTGAAATTCTTGGGTGAGTGTAGGATCAAGTATATCATCCCTGTCTATCCAACATCTCTTCTCCGGCCCATACTCCTCCCAATCTATCAGGTACTGGAGGCGGCCACCTCGTCGCCGAGAATTTAGGATTTCTTTGACTTTATAGATAGTCTCAGAAGGATCGTTTTCAGGTGGAGGAGAGGGTTCGGGGTGTTCAGGAGTCGGGGAAGCAGTGGGTCAGTATTGCATTTTAAAAGGGAAACGTGAAAGGTGAGAGTGATACGATAACGGGGTGGTAGCTGTAATTCGTAAGTCACTTCGTTGATTTGACGATTGATGGGGAATGGTCCGATGTACCGGGGGCTTAGTTTCTTGCAAGGGAGACGTAGCTTAATATCTCGGGTGGATAACCATACCCTATCACCTGGTTGGTATCGGGGATTTTCCAATCGCCGGGCATCGGCCCCATTCTTGTGTCTCCTGATGGCCCGCCGTAGATGTATATGTGCAGAATCCCACACCCGTTCGCTCTCTCAGAACCAGAAATCTAAGGCGGGTAACTGTGATGGCTCTTCTGACCAAGGGAACAGGGGAGGCTGAAAGCCTAAGACGCACTGGAAGGGGGTTAGTCCCGTGGATTTCTGTCACAGCGAATTCTGGGCGTATTCCGCCCACGGAAGGAACTGACTCCAATTCTCCTGATGCTCGTGACAGTAGGCTCTAAGATAACGGGATATCTCTTGAATTTTTTGTCTGTCTGTCCATTTGTCTGAGGATCGTAACCTGATGATAGACTGACTGTGATTTCTAGTAGATGGAAGAACTCCTTCCACACCCTAGACATAAACTGTGGGCCACGGTCCGATACTATATCCTCAGGAAGACCAAAATGTTTGAATACCTGTTGGAATAGGGCCTGTGCTGTCTCGAATGCTGTGGGAATACCAGACAGTGGAATGAGTTTACAACTTTTTGAAAACCGGTCAACCACGACCGATAGGGTTGTAAAACCACTAGACCGGGGCAAGTCTGTGGCAAAATCTATAGCAATGTGTGACCAGGGGCGACGGGGAATGGGTAATGGCATTAACTTTCCCTCTGGTAGACGACGTGGGACGTTGGAAATGGCGCAGACTGCGCAGCCTTGTATGTATCTCCTCACATTGCGGCTTATGTAGGGGCACCAGAAGCGGTTTTGTAGGAGAGTTAGTGTGCGATGATTGCCTGAATGTCCCATACCAGGGGATGTGTGGACTGAATCGAGCACAGAGAGGCGGAGAGCCGTGGGAACATACATTTTGTTTGCTGGACAGGTAGGGGGAGCTGGTTCTACTTCAGTAGCATGCCTGATCTGATCTTCTAATTCCCACTGAATAGGAGCTACAAAGACTGTGGCAGGTAGGATGGGTTCGGGCTCTTTGGGAGTGGGCTCAGGGTCTTGCATGCGTGACAAAGCATCCGCTTTGGTGTTTTTATTACCGGGACGGTAAGTGATTTTAAAATCGAATCTGGTAAAAAATAAAGCCCACCTGGTCTGGCGAGGATTCAGGCGTTTGGCCTCCTGCAGGTATTGGAGATTTTTGTGATCAGTTATGACCAAGAAGGGATGTTGTGCCCCCTCGAGCCAGGTGATGGTCTTTTTCCCCCCTCGGAGAAAGGAGGTTAGGGGGGCAGTGATTTGGCTGTAATTTAAAATAAATTGCCGATAGAAATTGGCAAAGCCTAAAAATCTCTGTAGTGCCTTTACATTTGTGGGAATGGGTGACTGACACACTGACTGTACTTTGGTCTTTTCCATGGCAATACCAGTGGGTGATATGTTATAGCCAAGGAATTGGATCTGGGTCTTATGGAATTCACATTTTTCTGCTTTGAGAAATAAGGAGAATTCACGTAGGCGGTGCAGGACTTGTCGGACATGAGATCTATGTGAGGTGGGGTCAGGTGAGTATACCAGTATATCGTCAATGTAAACGATGACGAAACGATGTAACAGGTCACGAAACACTTCGTTCATGAAGTTTTGAAAGATCTAAGGTGAGTTGGCAAGCCCATATGGCATCACCCGATACTCATAGTGTCCAGTAGGATTCACAAAGGCTGTCTTCAACTCGTCTCCACCTTGAATCCGAATGAGATTGTATGCACTTCGAAGATCGAATTTACTGAATATATATGGGCCTGGCATAATTCCTCTAAAGTGGCTGGGATCAGATGTAAGGGGTAGGCAAACTTGACTGTCTGGCTATTTAGCACACGATAATCGATTCACGGCTGTAGGCCTCCATCCTTCTTTGCTACAAAAAAGAAACTAGAGGCAGCGGGAGATGTAGACGGTCTAATAAAACCTTGGCGAAGTGCCTCTTTGACATGTTCTTCCATAGCTTGTTGCTTGGGAATCGAAAGGGGATAAACACGGCCCTTGGGGAGTTTAGCATTAGGAATGAGTTGGATGCCACAATCCCAATGACGGTGAGGGGGAAGGTGAGTGGCAGCACCCACACGGAAAGAACCTATATAAACATATATGTTTTGATATAGGTTTTTAATATATGTGACATTTATAAAATTGGCCGTTTTCCTATATTATATGTACATATATGCATACATATATGTGTACATATATAAGTGCATACATGTACCTGTATATATGTGTGCATATATGCACCTATATATGCACCTATATGTTCACCTATATGTTTACCTATATATTAGTAAAATTATTAAAATATATAAAAATTATTTTTAACC
>JAUMHE010000043.1:17793992-17812568 GCA_032359235.1 Enteromius mattozi | reverse complement strand
ATATATATATATATATATATATATATATAAAACTAGTTCAGACAATTAATTGAAAAGATCCAACCAATAATGAGCCAATATGTATTTTTCTAGTTAGTATTTTAGTGCAAAAGATACTGAGTTGAGCTGAAAAAGAGAGTTTACAAGTTTAGATATTAATTTTTTTTATTACTTATACACAGGCAGCAATGCAAGAATATAAAAATATCCCTGTCCCAATATAGTGACTGAAACTGTCATTCTTTTGCCCTGCAATCTTCAATAATTCTCTTTCATATTTCACGGAAGAAGAAAAACAATCCATTTAAAGGACAATTAATTAAGTGTTTACTGTAGATACAGTATAGGCCATGTCAGATGCAAGATACATACACATATATCCACATTTCAAAGAGTTGAACATTTGATTTCATTAGCACATACTGTGCACAAACAACAAGATCAGATCTGTGCCTGATGCCATGCAGTGAAAAAAAAAAAAAAATCAGAACTGGTTGAGAGCCAAAGCAGCCATACGAGACAATTTTATTACCTTTTTGTGATGGCAGACGCCTTTGTTAATGTTTGATAAAACACTCCTTTTTACTTCCTGTCATCTTCCTTTATGCTGCGGCAGAGGAGATAATAAAACCGACTCTGAACATCAAAGCAAAGCGCACAATTACTAAAGACAGCCTATCACTCTCCGCGCAAATCACCATGTTTACCCAGACTTGTGTTGGCGGAGTATAATTTTAATCAGGTTTGAGATCTCTCTCGCTCTCTCTCTCTCTCGCTCTCTGTCTGTCTGTCTGTTCTCCAGACGAGGCCTAGTTTGTTTCTGTGTTTGGGAGAGGTGTGACTGAATTAGCCTGTGTGCTGGGTGACATTTAAGAGATGAAGAGCGTGCCGCTGCTCGTTCAGAGCGAGAACGGCTGTTTTCCGCGAGACGCCTGAAAATGAGTCAGCGGGGTTCAGGGTTCAGAACTCGCTTTGATCTGTTCATTAGAATGTGTGTGGGTGCGCTAAACAATCACTCTGTCCAGATTGCAGGTGTGCGCTCGAGTCTCAGGTGTTGTATGAAAATGAGAATCGCCTCCACAGGTGTTAAGGAGATCAGAGCTAATCTACAGCCTTCTGCATCCATCAGGCCTGCAAAGCATACACACCAAAACAACATCTACTATCCATCAAACACAAAGAATCCATGTTTTTTTCCTTTCTTTTGTACATCTACCAAGCCTGAAAGAGACCGTGTTTGAATCAAGTTCAGAGCAAGCAACAAGTTTCTCCATCACAATTTAAACAGCCTCACTCGTACAAATTCATATGATTTTTGCTAAATTGTACGTATTTTACGATTTGCCAATTCGTATGAATTTGTACAAATGACCTACACTTAACCCCGCCTCTAAGCCTACCTGTCACTGGGGTTTAGACAAATCGTACTAAATCGTGCGAGTGAGGTTGTACGAATTAGTACGAATTAGCACAAATCTACCACCTCGTACAAATACGTACAAATTGGTCATGAGACTGTGTTGGAAACTCCTATAAATGCATATCTAAAAATAATTCTGATGGTAGTATTTTAACGGCAAAAACTGTCTGTGCTGCCGCAAGCTGTTAGTAAATCTGGTCCTAAATTTATTACGGTAATGTCAGAAGTAAAAAGCTAAAATGTATGGAATAAACGTACACCAAAAGTACACTACGATTGCATGACTTCAACATTTAAATAATTCTCTTTCAGTCTCTAAAAAAATAAACAAACAAACCAAAAAAATCACATTTTCAAGACAAAAAAAGGCTTAAAAATACTAAATATATAAAATAGAACAAGGTCATATTTTTAGTCATTTTTCCAAAAATCCATTAAAAAAAGAAGAAGAAAAAATTGACTTGGGGGTGATGGAGCCAGAAGTGAAAAATGCAACTTGTTTCCATATTTTAGTCTACAAAAATATGTCATCCCTGCAGCACTATACATATTGCCCCATTATTAGGCTGGATCTTTTCAATGAATCAGTTAAAGTAGGCCATGTTTCGGCCTACTTTTTCTTCAGCCATTTAACCAAAAATCCATTCATAAAACCCACACACGATGGAAACAAAAGGGCTAACTTTCAGGATCTGGCCTACAAAAATACATAATTCCTGAAATTTTGGAGTAAGCCTCCCTGCATGCTTTTTCAATCAATATTACGACTGAATACTACAGAAAAAGATACATTTGTGCAATCTAAAATGTTGATAGTATGCAATTCATATAACGTAATGCAATTTTAAGTTGCCTTCTCAGGATCTTAGTGTAAACTGTCATCTTTTACAGGTCATTTTTCTTTTTCAGCTATTGTCATAAAAGAATCACACAGAGCTGGATAATTAAAGTCAGTTAAACTGTCAACATGTTTACAGCTAGTGCAGACATTTAAAAGTATCACAATTGCACCCTTGAGTACTGAGGTTTGTTATGCCACAATAAGGCAAGAAAGCACATCAAATCTATAAGATATGACAGCATACTTGTACTGTTTCTGGACTGTGTCACAATGCACTTTCCCATCAACAGACAAGTACGTAGATTTAGTGCAAAGTATAAGAATACCAAATGGGATCTCACCCGACCAATTAGAATCTGCATAAGTGGTCGGAGAGAAAGCACTGACCCAAAATACGTCCATTGTTTATGGTTATTATGGAGATGAATGTTAAAAGTAGTGATCAGTAGTAAACAATGAGCTGACTCTCTGGTGATATTGATCTGTGAGTGTACAGACCTGCATTTGAGCCACAGAAGACAGTGAGTGGGCTGGCAGGGCGTGGAACACTTTATTGGGTAGAGAGTAATGAACTGGCAACATATCAGCGGTTACGGTATATCCAGAGCAAATTCTCTTACTGGAAACATCCTGGAAGTCCTGACCTGTATAACTTAATGAAAACTAAGTATTTATTTTTAATGAATAATGTCATCATGTCATAAATAAAGAGTGGCCTGTCCATTTTGTTGATTATATACATCACTATCCAAAAGTTTGGGGTCAGGAAGTTTAAAAAAAAACTAAAAAAATCATTTATTCTGCATTGGTACATTAAATTGATTAAACGTGAGAGTAAATAAATGTATAATGTTACATTAAATAAATAAATAAATAAATAGATAGATAGAGAGAGAAATAGAGAGATAGACCAGCCCAGTCTCACTGCAATTCGAACATATTTGACGAGGTGGCTAATTCATAAAAAAATCGTACGAATTCATACGATTTTTGCTAAATTGTATGTATTTTATGAGTTGCCAATTCGTATGAATTTGTATGAATTACCTACACTTACAGTAACAACACTTGAGGTTTCTGACAAATCGTACAAAATCATATGTGGTTGTATGAATTCGTGCAAATTAGCACAAATTAACCACATCGTACGAATACATATGAATTGGTTGCGACACTGTGTTGGACAGACACACACACATACATGCACATCATGTGAAACTGAAGTCTGGAGTAATTTTTGCTGGAAATTCAGCTTTGAATCACACGAATAAATAATATTTAAAAAAATACTAAAATATACATTTTAATAATATTAAACTATAACACTATTTTTATTTTATCTTTAATCAAATAAATACAGCCTTGTGGACCAAAAGATACTTTATTCAAAAAACAATGTTACCAACACCAAACCTTTGAATAGCACACTTGATAAAAAAGAAAAAAAGGTATTTAAAATAAATAAACAATATATTTTTTGATCAGTTTATGTGATTTAAATAATAATAATAAAATACAGTAAATAAATAAAGGCTTCACAGTCTAACTTTTTGATGCTTTGACAATAATTTTTGGTCAACCAAACATGCTAATTAAGCACTTAGCGAGAGAGAAAAAAACCAGAAGGGGAAAGAGAAAGTCTGTGGCACGTATCTTCTCTCCTGTCCTCTTCAACCCTCCTGTGTGTGTGTGTCTATATGTGTGTGCGGACTCAGGAGTTGTTTTGCATTTCAGAGCCTTTTTCCGAATCTCTCTTTATGTCAGAGCACAAGGACATGAGGTAGCATGGGTCCTTGCAGCTAATTGGTCTGTCCTTCTCTTACAACTTTCTCTAACACTCTCAGAAAATAAATAACTAATGCGCCCCCTGGTAGTCTCATTAGCTCCCTGCAAATCTCCCTTCGTAACCTCCTTGTCTCCCCCACGCACACACTCCATTTCTTCTCTTTTTCTTATTCTGTAAGCGCACCCATGAATAAATCTGGTGTCCGTCGAGCCAGCGGGCCACAATGGTCTCTCTTTGAAGGCGGAGTAGGACTGGCAGCACATTGTCTTTCCCAAACAATGGCCACTTTAGCGTGTTACCTCTGAGGACTGCGTTAGCCATATGGCTGCCTCCGCTTTGCCAAGGAAAGCACGTTGGTGTCGTTGTGAGAGAGGCTGATTTGGAGTGTGCTTTTACTGAGAACAGCCCCGTATACTTATCTCTCTCTATCCTTCTCTCTTTTGCTCGGAAAGAACAAAAACCTCCCCCCGTGAACATTAAGAGAGTTCTTGAAGTGTTTCCAAGGAGCCATTCGGATTTTAAATGGTCTTTTCGAAGACAATACACAATGGAAGAGCTACGGCAGAAATGGCAGGTCCGGCGCTCGGCCAGAGGATGACATTTGACCCCTGAGGATGAGATCTGAAGCATTCTACCCCACTCAGGATGCCACTGTTTTCATTTTAAAATATGAATGCAACCTAAACCCAATGTAGAAAAGATGAGGAAAAAGTTAAAAAATAAACATGAACATATCTTTAACGATGCAGAAAACTAGCTATGAAAACAATTTAAGCAGGACAAAACTCTGGTTGTTATGGCAATGCTACTTTATGGTGTTGTGAGTAGTTGCTAGAACATTGCCATTAGGGATGCTACAATACAGTTAGCACACGGCTCAAACAAAAAACGTTCACAAGTGCATCCTGAACTGTGGATGTCGTATCAAACAGTTCAATATTATATTGAGAATTGTGACTTCCCTAATTGCTATGCAGTTGCTAAGGTGTTTTGCTTTGCAGTTGCTTATGGGGTTTTAGTGCATTGCTAATTGTAAGTCACACTTACAGTTTTCGGAAAATAAAACACTGAAGGAGAGAATCTGAGCTATATGTAGGGGAAAAAATAGATACTTTAGAGCTGACTCATTTGACTTTGCTTTGAAAATTGTCTTACTAATGTGTGCACGATGAAACCGTCTATATCACCTCCTTCTAGTCTAAATGAATTGATAGACCACACAAACCTTTTGACTTCTTGCTGGGACATTCTAATGTGGTTGCTAAGGTAATCTAAATGGTTTTTAGTGCATTGCTATGTGGTTTCCTAGATGGTTGGTAGAGCATTACGGTGCAGTATTTTAAGGTGTTCTAAAAGGTTTTTATTGCATTGCTATGTGGTTTAACTCTAGGAATCTCTAGGAAAAATCATGGTCATTAAATATGACTAAGGTCCATCCTTCTATATTGTTATAATTTTTAACTTTAAATATAAGCACTCACAGCTAAATATTAATAGAAAAAGTAAGTAAATAAATAAATAATCAAATGAATAAAACTTCTTTTTAAAAATACTTTAACTCATTCCATGCCATTTGATGGAACTTTCCAGGTTTTTGCATTTCCAATGGTATGTACTGTAGGAGGCGCTATTACACATCTTCTGAAAGAATACTGAATGTCTGGATCAAAACACAGCGAGGAAGAAGCAGAAACCAGTGATCGCAGATGTAACTGTAAGCAGATACATATGCAATACAACATGATCATCATACTTTAAACAGCATATATAAATCAAAATGTTACCAAATGAAATATCAATCCAAAAAAAGGTATAGGACTGTGCAAGCTTTGGGGCTGTTATTTCCATGTTTCATTAAACCTGACAACATTCAAGTGTTGATAAAAAAAAAAAAAAAAAAAAAAAAGATGAAGCAGAAGCTCTGTTCTTTCTTTTGACATGTTGGCGTGTTTTATGAATATATGTGCAGAAATTTGTACAACAAAATATACAGAGGGCCAAGAAAGTTTTGTTAAAATGATCAAAAGGGCAGGCAGTGGCTGGCAATTAAAAAAAAAAAAACAACCTTGGCTGCAAAATTATCGATTAACTTAGACAACAGAAAGGTTATAGATTCCAACCTGTGGTCCACAGACTCCATTAGTAATATAATGTTCATGGCCAAGTCAAATGCATTCGCTCTTAAGACTCTATACTCTTGTTCTTAGATGCAGATTGTGTCTCTCTGATGATATCAAGCAGTGTGATTTGTCACAAACAAGTAGTATATAAGCGACACAGTCATTCAGAGTTTAACGCATGCTTACAGCTGCTGAATATCCTCTGTCTCCAGAGAATTGATTGTGTGACTGTTCAAGATTAATCACAGATGCGGCATGATAAAATATCACGTTAATCATGGCATGCAGATCACTAATGCGTGAAAATGTGAGATGCTCACGTGCTGAGCATTTCATGAAGACCATCCCCCCGCTGTCTCTCCATTATACCAAAACCCAAATACCACTGAATGTATTTTTAGTTTTTCTTTATTAGACATGCTGACCTCTAAATGCAGATATATTTTCATCAGTCAAGGCTTATGTATGCTGTAATTGCCACATGATTATTCAAACTATTGTTTGGTTATTTCTTCATAAACTCTCTTAATCTTACTCACAAAGGAGAGCTAGGATTTAAAGAGAAAGCACTGCTCAAAAAGAAAAATTCTGTCATGTCATTGGCAAACCTGTATTACGTTCTTCTATGAAGAAAAAGAAAAAAGGAAAAAAAATATATATATATTTCTTATCTTTTTCACAGAAGGCAGAAACATGTATATATATATATGAAGAGCTCTTTTCCAAAACGCGATAAACGCCAAATTTAAAATAAAAGAGTTCATCATGCCATTTTGCTGTGTATTGAACCCATTAACTGCTCCATTAATGTTTCATGCCAAACCACTATATCTCCTTGTTTAAAATGCACGTCAAGATGCAGTTTTTTTCCAAAACGCTTTTACTGCCGAACCTCTTTTTAGTCTAAATGCGATATGTCCTCTCGACCAATCAGAATTCGTTCCGATGCAATCCAACATAGCGACGCTTTGAAGCGCTTGTTTGTGCTCAGTCTTCAAATTGAGTGCTTTAAACTCTAATAACACTTTTGATGGCCTGGATAAACCAGTGAGACCTACACCTGGGGGTAGAAAATGCTGAATGGACAAAGAAAATCACAAAAAAACAACAAAAAAAGCAAAAATTCCACTGTGGGGGGGCATGCAGAGTCCGAGCCGGACGCCGAGCTCTAAATATATATATATATGTATATATATTTATTTCTACATTTCTTTTCTATATTGGGATATATATATGAAGAGCTCTTCGTTATAATAATGTTTTAACATTAAACTTGCACTTGGGGGGGCATGCAGAGTCCGAGCCGGACGCCGAGCTCTGCCCTTGCTAGGGTTCAAATCACTAGGGCTCGGAGCCCGCCTTCCTCCCGGCTCGCCCCCTGGACAGCACGCCAAATCTGCTAAAAATCAGATTTCTGCCAAATCTGCCAAATTTATTACCATTATTATGAAGAAGCGCGAACTCGTGAAATATTTATCATGTCTTTTTCACAGTTTTGATTCATTTTTGTGAACCGCTCCTGTTCAAGGACGAGAAGGCAGAAAACGCTTCATGATTGTTTTCTTTATCTTATTATATCATGAGTAGACACAAATAAAAAGTAGGCCCTTTAAAGTTCCCAATGATCTATTATTCTATTAAATGACAGCAAAAAAAATTTTCCACTGCAAAAAATACAAGTGCTATCGCTGGTGCCTCCGTGTCCTGCAGAGCACGCTTTACATTGTCAAACATTGTCATTATAGCCTAACATCGCACATTTATTAGAATAGTGCAAGTTTAATGTTAAAACATTATTATAACGAAGAGCTCTTCATATATATATCCCAATATAGAAAAGAAATGTAGAAATAAATATATATACATATATATATATATTTAGAGCTCGGCGTCCGGCTCGGACTCTGCATGCCCCCCCCCCGAAGGAAGGCGCGAGAACGGGCGGAGAAGGGGCGGAGGAGGGATGCACGAAAGACGAGGAGCGGAAGGGAAGGAAAAGGGGTTTATTTATAATTGGTATGGATCTGATTGGGCAGGTGAGATGAGGAGATTGATTAGGTAATATATATATTTTTTTTAATTCTTTTTTTTTTATTCACAAATTGTTATCATACAACTTCAGAAAACATGTAATATATTGCACAATATTTATTATAATTATATTCATTTTTAAAAATTATTTTATTATGAGTTCAGAACTATAAAAATACTGTGATAGAATGGCCATCTGTCCATCAGCACGAAATGTTGGGAAAAGTTCCAACATCAACACAACCCTACATAAGACCATCAGTTTGAACATGGACGAATTTCTTATAATACCAATAATAATTAAGTTGTGCACTTTGTCCTTATGCTAGCATTTATTTTCCAAGCCTCACAGCCCTAGTCTTTTTCACTTTCATTATAAATGGGCCAGTCTTTTGTGTTCCACTGAAGAATAAATTATGACAATTTCCATTTTTGCATACTACTATTAGTACATAGTACTATTAGTAGGTTACTAGAAACACCGCTGCATTTTTGCTAAAAATACTGTAACTGAAATTACCAAGAAATACAATTATATGCTATTCTTGTGCCATGATGAATTTGAATAAAGCCATTTCTACCTCACTACAACCGATCTGAATACTTATTTAGCATTCAACAGATGAATGAGAAAGAAATATATTAATAAACAGAGACAGAAAGATAGACAGACAGAGAAAGAAAGAGAGAGAGGGAGTGAAAAAAAGCAGTCTATTTCTCTGGAAAGATCTCTCATTCTGCACAGCATGTCATGCACTAAAGGTTAGTGGCTCCCCTGTTCATTTTGCCAAGTCTCCTGCACAGAGACGCAAGAACTTCCCACACCGAAATAATTGGGAGTGCGGTAAGTCCGCTGAGAGGTTTGGCCAAGGTCCGCCGCCTTCCAGGACGCCTTTCTTATAAACAACTTTTTTTTCCCCATGACATAGAGGCTTTGCTTGCTTCCCGTTTACTGCTGGAGAGTGCGTCAGATCAATGATGACACCAGTGAGCGTCTGCCAAGCAGAACTCAACCGCATCTGTCAGCCGCAGATTTTTACCACTTTCCAGATTTTTACCCAGCTCATACGGACCCCGAGCATCTATCTGGTACCTTAATGAACCCGGCTTGCCGTAATGGGACGTAGAGGGGTTCAGGCTGATCTCTCAAATTAATTTAAATTTCTCTGCTAACAGAGCTCAAACTTAATCAGGTTTCCAGGAGTGTATGCTTTTTATGGATTTCCAATGAGAGGCACAGGGTGTTCTGGGAAAGATGAAGATGCATATCGCAGTGTCCCGCTCGCATTCTCCAGGGGTCATTTAAAAGGATGGGCAAAGAAGTATTCTGTCATGTGTTTACAGTGCATTCATGCTTTTTTTAAAGAGATATGAATATATGAGTATGAAAAAATATGAAACACTGTTATAGAGCGGGCTCTGTTGGGAGATGAAAGCCTTCTCAAAAATGTATTAAAAATTAAATAATCAAAAGGTTACAAAACATAACATCCAGGTGATGAAATTCAGAACATAACAGAAAAAAATACTAAAATACATTGGAAAAAACAATGTGAGCACCTGGTGTTTTACAAGCAATTCCCTTTAAACAGTTAATCTGCCATCAGTGGTTCAATCTGTATTTTATGAAGCGACAAGAATACTTTTTGTACAGAGAGACACAGATGAGATGAATTATTGAATGATGGACTTTTCTGAAGATGTCTTTCATACTTTTCTGGAACTTGACAGTGTTCATTACTTTATTACAGTCACAAGCCTTAATGGTTTTCATCCAGAATATCTTAAATTTTGTTTCGAAGACGAGCAAAGCTTTTACGGCTTTGGAACGACATGGGTAAGTGATTAATGACCAATTTTTGATTTAGGGTGGAGTAACCCTTTAATAGCTTTCAAACTTAGATTTGCTTCAGAGGGAATCTGCTTCTCATTCTTCTCTCTAAAACTGCCCACAGTGGTTTGAAAATATTCAAGTGATTTGACTGGCCAGGACAGATGTTAAAGTTCAACTACGATCTTTGTGTTCTAAATGTCCAGGTTTTAGGATCATGCACCATCTTTTAGCAATTGTGCCTTTCATGGATGATTAATAAAAGATAATCATGATGTTTTCACTTTCTACTTAAAGAATATTAACTGCTGTGTACACTCTCATGAACTGATTTACTGTATAGAAAACCTGGAAAATTCTTTAGTTGAATATAAATATTTTTAAGATTTTCACGACCATAAAAAACCCACAGCTCACTAGATGTTGCTTTAGACACCATCCATGTTTCTCTAGCCTTTGTCACTCTCTATTACCACTAAAAACACATCTCAACCTCCCACGCCGGATGAAAGACACTCTCTGCATGTTAACATGACTACTTTCCAATTTTTTTTTTTTCCCTCGTTTTTGTCTCATCTCTTTTTGCTTAAGCTTTACAACACGTCCTTTCTAACTGAACACATAATAATGATTAATTATAAAACAATTAGCTATCTTTCATTAATGGGAACTCACACTAAGCTATGTGGGGTCAATGTTTGGATAAAGCCAATAACAATCTGACGTTTGTGATTATCCATGAATAATAGCAGCCCTCCTGCTGCTGTTTTACATTCGATAAAAGCTGACATTTGACAGCAAACTTTGGGTTGAACTTAAGGGAGAGTGAATTTACTGATTTTCTTCCCTATATTTAGACATTTTAAAATATTCAGTTCCCTCTACATCATTTAATTTCAAGGTATTAGAATGAAATTATGGGGTGTGTTTTCGGCTCTGCACTTATTGGAATGCATGAACCCCTGGCCGTGACAGCAGGTAGTTCTGCCTGAGTGATCAGATGAACAGAACCCATCTGTACCTCCTCATCATACATACTGTCCTCACGGAGAACCTCCGTCCACAAGGTCAAACTCACAAACAAATAGAGTTTGTGGCTAAGTTTCAAGTTCACAGTCTGTGATGTTAACTGACGAATAACATTTTTGCTTTATGACTTTTATTTTACAGTCATCTACCTTAAATATTTAGCAAAAAGTATGACCAAAAATTATGCAAAGCAGCACACATCATTAGTCGTATTTGATATTTAGAGGAAGAGTTAACCCAAAAATGATGTACTCACCTACAGGCCATTCAAGATATAGATGAGTTTGTCTCTTTAGCTAATAGATTTGGAGAAATTTAGCATTGCGTCACTTGCACATCAATGGATCCGCAGTGAATGGGTGCCATCAGAATGCTACCTGGACTTATAGCATAAACATACTGTACCTGGGTGTACTGTTAAGCGAGACGCTAAATATGTACCAGTAAGTACTGCAGTTTCCAAAGGAAATGAAATAGAGGCAGTAAAACTCTAACACCTGTTATTCTTTTTCACACAGATTTACAGAGTTTCGATTAATAAAGCATAATTTTCACACAATACTTAAATAATGTCATGTATATTTTTCACAATATTTTAGTAGCGCACAAAGTACAGAGAAGTACTTGAGGTGTCGAGAAGCTCTGGTTCAAATTCCGTGTAACTACGGATTGAAGAAACAGTTCAAAAGGAAGTTGAAATGACATGGTTGCATCAACAAATGAATTTTTATACCAGTTTTGCATTTGTTAACACTATCGGGTAGGTTTAGTGTTGGATTTGGTGTAGGGCCTATTTCCAGCATGAACTTTTAGCAACAGTCCACAGATTTTTCAATTCTGAACCACGGCAATACATACCTATATCAGTGTGCCAGGGTTCATGTATTGAACCTGTGTTTTAGCGCCACTCAGTGAACATTTTTTTTTTAAAACTGCGGAAAAACATGCAGTAAAACGTGAAGTTGGTGTTGCCCAAAAAGTGGTATATATTTTTTTGAGACCTGGTTGCCAGAATTAGAGTTCAAAGAGCTGATAAATCATAATAATCTACAAATAATCCACACCACTCCAGACCATCAATTAATGTCTTGTGAACTGAAAAAGTTGTGTGTTACATGCAAACACAGTTTTAAACAAATATGTTGGTGGATTTTGATGTGAGAGGACAATAGAAGATTGACTTTTCTTTGTAGTATATATGTAAAGATTCATCGGTGAGCAAGTGATGCAATGCTGAATTTATCCAAATCTGTTCTGCCGAAGAAACAAACTCATCTCATCTTGAATGGCCTAAGGGTGAGTACATTTCCAGCAAATTTGTATTTCTTGGTGAAATATTCCTTTAAACATCTGAAATATGATGATATATTTAGCAATTTCTCCAGTAAACAGACACTAAAATGTATTAGAACACCAAAAACACCAAAAAAAAATGTCACAATTCAAGAAACTGCAAGGTAATACTTAACTTCCATCTGCTTCTCTCTCCTACGCTAAACATACTGACATATTTCATGCAACGTAACACAACGCACTCAAACGCATCAGAGCCAGAGAATGAGGAAAAGAGTGTGAGAGTGAGAACAAAAAAGAGAGAAAGAGAGATTGTTGGTTGTAGGTGAAAGGAAAGCCCTTAAAAGACAAAAAGATTCCCATCAGCAGAGAGACAGATGATTCCACATCGCTCTCTGAGGGCTGAGAGAGCTTTTTTAATGTGGAGCCCAGCTGCTCCTAGTAATGGAGTTTAATGACTCACTCCTGTCCTTTTTATTATATTTTCTTTGCTAAAGCTAAACTCCACCTGCCAGACTGCCTGCACACACACATACACACACACACACACACACACAAACACACAAAGACTAAAAAGAACCAGCCGTCATAAACTACCTTAATCATGTCACATCTAAAGCTATTACTATAAACCACAAAAAAATCACATGAAACTTCCAGTCAAACATATTTAACATTGATAAAGATGAAAAGCAAGTTTGCAACAACCAAGTAAACTACAACTATAAATAAATCTAATATACAGGAAAAAAAAAAAAAAAAAAGATTTAGATTTTATATTAATTATTTAATAGTGTATGGTCTTGTAACCTGAAGGGACCAAATATCTTATATTTCTTGGAAATATTAAGAAATATCTACATCACTGTATCAATACTCTCATGTAAAGAATTATTATTATTATTTTACATAAATATTTTACGGAAAAAGAATTGACCAACATTCAGATAAAGTCTGAGAGAAAGAGAATCTATAGCATTAGGCCAATGAACCCTATAGGGTTCATTGGCCTAATGCTATAGATTCTCTTTCTCTATACACTCAATTTCTTTTATTCAACCAAAATCCAAACTCAGAATACACTAAGAATATAACTGCACAAACCCTGAAGTCTAAAGCAAATGTAAGAGAAACTAATCAGTAAAATATTGTAACAATACATCACAGTTTCAGTGTCTTCACGTATTCATTCTTAACCTAAGCACAAGATGCACTCTTCAGCACAACAGTAACACAGAAAACAACATAACAGAGACTCTTTTAAATCCCAAAATAACAGAACATTAATCACCCACAAGTTCTCAAAAACACATTAAATAACACTTAATTTCAATATTCACTCTTCCCATACAGTCCAAAGCAAAGCATGCTGGGAACTAGAAATCCTCTGCCCAGTTCCAGTTAATGCCAACACAAATGATTCATGTAGTCCCAACACTAATGGATTAATTAAACTTCCATTTTTGCAAATTTAAGCGAATTACAATAATTGCATTAATTAACCCTTTAATTGCTTCTGCTCAAGGTTTTGAAAAGAAAGACTTGATGGTTTTATCATATTGTAACTTTCTGATATTGTAACTCCCATGGAGCTGAAACAGCCTGTCAAACTGATGTGAGACCCAATTAGATGTCAGAAAGCAAAACCAAAATTGTTTTGATAGTTTAACCGTCATAGTGGTATATGTGCACAGAATGGCATAATATATCCCACATACTGTGTAGTGGACTGCAAGTTAATATAGAACCCTTCTATAAAGTCAAAATACCGTAGTTCAAAAGAGTAATATTGTGAAATATTACAGTTTTAAAAACTACAGTTTTCTTTTTTAATATATTGCAAAATATATATTGCCATGACAGGAATAAATTACATTTTAAAATATACACAATATACAATATTGTGTGTATATATATATATATATATATATATATATATTTTTTGAGAATGTCCGAAAATATTTACATTTTGGCAAGTTTAAAATTATGACAATTCCAACCTGATCTCACGGCAATTCGTACATATTTTATGAGGTGGCTAATTCGTACAAATTCGTACGACCTCATTCGTATGAATTCATACGATTTCTTCTAAATCGTACGTACTTTACGAGTTGCCAATTTGTATGAATTTGTATGAATGACCTAAACCTAACCCCGCCCCTAAACCAACCCATCACTGGGTTTTAAACAAATTGTACAAAATTAGTACGAATTAGCAAGAATTTGGGACCTCGTACAAAAATTATTGCTACTTTTGTCTTTTGTATTGTATTTTTGTTTTGTACAGATACGTTTTTATATTTCTTATATATTTTTTGAATTTTTTTTATATTTTGTTCTATTTTCTTATGTTCCTATAGCTAAACCTACCCTTATTGTATTCCACTATTTATTTCTTGTTAATTGTTTTATTTAAGGTCACTGGGCGGTCGTATAAGCATTTTTACTGCATATCGTACTGTGTATGACTGTGTATGTGACAAATAAAATTTGAATTTGAATTCGTACGAATTGGTCGTGAGACTGTGTTGAAAATTCTGCATATAGACTTGCCTTTTACTCCCCTGTTTTTCCTGCTCAAAGGGATACCCAAGGATTTATGTAGTAAAAACCAGAGATATATATTACACATACTCTTATTAAGTGCAAGAAAAACCATAACAATTAACTGGATGAAGCCACACCCTCCAAAATTAGCACAGTGGATAGAAAAACTTGAATCTATTTATAGAATGGAATATACATTCCTTGATTTATTCTCTAATGTACTATTTGTCTTTTTATTTATTTGCATTGTTATTTTTCTGTTTCTTCGAGTCATTGCTGTTGTCAAGGCATGTTTAGTTGTTTAACTGTTCAATGTTTGTAATTTGTTTTAATGTTTTGCAGATTGCGAAAGCTAATTCCAAATAATCAGTTCTTATTATACTGGATCTATCTGCTGCTTTTGACACTGAATCATAAGATCCTTCTATCCTCCCTCTCTTCACGGGGATTCCACTTCGCTGGTTTGAATCCTATCTTACAGGTAGGTTTTTGCAGGGTGCCTTGGGGAGGGGAGGGATCCAAAGCACATCAGCTGGTTACTGGTGTTCCTCAGGGATCAGCTTTTGGACCCCTTCTCTTCTCAATATACACTAAATCTCTGGGACCCATCATACAGGCACATGGTTTCTCCAGCCATTGCTATGCTGATGTCACACAACTCTATCTTTGATTTCATCCAGATGATCCAATGGTAGCTGCCCAGATTTCAGACATCTCAGCATGAAAGAACATCCCCCACAGCTTAACCTGGCAAACACTGAGCTTCTTGTCTTCCCTGCAACTCCATCTCTACTGCATGATTTCACCATCCAGCTACAGCAGGTTCATCAATAATTACCCCATCAAATTTGGTCAGAAATCCTGCCCGATCTTTCAGGTTTGCAACATTTTCTTCCACTCACTCTTACAAATCCATGTCCTTCCAAAAGTCTGAGATCTAGTGAGCAAAGCCTCATGGTACCATCACAGAGAGGCACAAAATCGTTTTATGTTTTGCATATGCTTTGTTGTTAACAAGTACTAAATGCTCTAGTTACATGCAAATATCAATACAGATTCCTTGCATATGTCAGCTACACAAAATCCACAGGAACTGTAAAACACCACCCCAGTTTTAACATGAACATTCTTCTACTAGTGAAAGCAACAAAACATAATGCATTCCTTCTCATGCATGATAAAGAATTCAGAACAACTTGGAGTGTAAAACAGATTTTATACTGTACCTACAATACTGGTTACCTTCTATGGGTTCCAATGAAGTATAGTGGTTTGATGTGTCCATTCTAGTCTACGAAGGAAATCCACTGTCTTCATCTTAAAGTCAGAATCCATCCATGAGCTGGAAGAATCTGGAGAAATAATAAAGAGAGTGAATTCAGACAGTACCAGTCCATTTTGTTTACCTGTTAGGATTGGCCTTCAACCTGTGTGGATATCTAATGTATTTTATATGAAAGTATATCGGTGTGTGTTTGTGCACGTGTGTGTCAACACTCCTTGACCTTGGCTTGTAGACACACACACACACACACACTGTAAAAGCCAGATAAAAATCAATCTCAGTCATATACACACTGACAGCTAATCTCATTCCCAGCTGTCATGCTTCATAATTATTATCTCTATGAACTGATCGAGTAGCGGGTGAGGTAAAATGGGGCTCGGTGGGTGGGAAGGTGCGATCGATCGCCAGCGATTGGACCGTCGATAATGAAACGGTGCTGTGCAGGAGGCCATGTTGGATCTCTGCAGGAGTCTGAGAACTGCTGTGGATGGCTGTGTCTGATCTTCACAGCAAAGAGAAAGAGAGAACAAATCATCTTTAATGAGGGCAGATGCATGACCTTACACATATACACACACTTTTCTGATTATACAGGAACAAATAAAAGTCTGAGGAGTGATTGAAAACACAGTGGTGTCAGTTCCAGTTAAGGGGCGGAATATGTGCTCCCCTGGAAGGCAGAAGCACATATGAGATAAAAGACTGTGTTCAGAATAGAATAGCATATGATGCTACACCTACTGAACTGTGCTGTTGTCATATAACTTCAGGCGATGCCATTACATTATTTTATTTCACCCAAACAAGTTCAAATTTGGAGAAAAAAAAATTGAAGGCTATGGATGGATCTGACTGATCTAATCGGTTTGGGGAGGGTGTGTAAAATACTATATATATATGTATACTACTCTGCATACTATTTTAACTGTAAACAATTAAACCCCCCCAAAAAATACAATGTATGCAACCTCCCTTTTTAGGTTACACTAATGTTCAAAGTCATTTAATATTATCAAAATTTATTTAATATTAGTAAGTTAATATTTTTAATCACCATAAATCACCATAAATTAGAATGATTTTGAAGGATCATGTGATGATGAAGCCTGGAGCGATGATGCTGAAAATTCAGCATTGCATCAGGGAATAAATTACATTTTAAAACATATTCAAACAGTTATTTATTATGATTATTATTATTATTATTATTAATTGAAATAATATTTTACAACATTAAAGTTTTTACTGTTTTTTTATATCTATGATATACACTGATGCCTAGTTGTAATCACAGAAATTAATAGTAATATGTATTATAGTTATATGTAATAATAATAATCAGACAAGGATGAGTTATTTAATATTTTCCTCCAAAACAAACAAACAAACAAAACAATTCTGTCATCATTTACTCACCATTATGTCACTACAAACCTTCCCAATATGAATCTTTCCCAATGCAATGAATATGAACAGGGATGGACAAAAAAAAATGACAATCATAAAAATACAATAACATCAGTCTATTTGTATATGAAGCCATGAAATAGCTTTGTGTCTTTTAGTGCTTATAGAAATTCAACAAATAAATACATTGAAATATTTACATAAAGATAAATGTTTACTTAATATTACAGGTGCTGGTCATATAATTAGAATATCTTCAAAAAGTTGATTTATTTCACTAATTCCATTCAAGAAGTGAAACTTGTATAATGTATACATTCATTCCACACAGACTGATATATTTCAAGGGTTTATTTCTTTTAATTTTGATGATTATAACTGACAACTAATGAAAACCCCAAATTCAGTATCTCAGGAAATTAGAATATTGTGAAAAGGTTCAGTATTGAAGACACCTGGTGCCACATTCTAATCAGCTAATTAACTCAAAACTGGTCTCTCAGTCTAGTTCTGTAGGCTACACAATCCCAAGACTGCTGATTTGACAGTTGTCCAAAAGACGACCATTGACACCTTGCACAAGGAGGTCAAGACACAAAAGGTCATTGCAAAAGAGGTTGGCTGTTCACAGAGCTCTGTGTCCAAGCACATTAATAGAGAGGCGAAGTAAAGGAAAAGATGTGGTAGAAAAAAGTGTACAAGCAATAGGGATAACTGCACCCTGGACAGAATTGTGAAACAAAACCCATTCAAAAATGTGGGGGAAATGCACAAAGAGTGGACTGCAGCTGGAGTCAGTGCTTCAAGAACCACTACGCACAGGTCCAGTGTAAAGTTTCCACAGTCAGTGATGGTTTGCGGTGCCATGTCATCTGCTGGTGTTGGTCCACTGTGTTTTCTGATGTCCAAGGTCAACGCAGCTGTATACCAGGATGTTTTAGAGCACTTCATGCTTCCTGCTGCTGACCAACTTTATGGAG
>JAUMHE010000043.1:17761118-17780052 GCA_032359235.1 Enteromius mattozi | reverse complement strand
CAAAAGGATAAACAATGCAGATTTATTTTCACAGCCACCTTTGCTCAGATTTGCCAAGGGTGCCAATATTAGTGGAGGGCACTGTAATGGTAAATTATCATAATATCATATTATAATTATTGACTGACTGCTGCTATGTCAGTCGATAAATAGTGTAGATGAATGTACAATGTTTTATAATAATAATGTATTATATTTAGTGTCTCTCTCTTTTAACATTTAATATTGGGGGCATCCACGTTTGCCATTTGAATTTTCTTTTTTTCACACAATAGTTACTTTCCCTGGTAATTAGTTACTTTTATAATGATGTAACTCAGTTACTGACTAAGTTACTATTTGTGAGAAGTAACTAGTAACTATAACTAATTACTTTTTTAAAGTAATGTGCCCAACACTGTTAGTAATTTAGGGAGAAACGTGTAAGACATTTTTTTTTTTGTTACCCATTTTAAAGAAAATGTTCCATGGATGTTCTTCGTGGAACCGTAGATAACGAAATATAATAAAGACAATAAAGAATCTTTATTTTGAGTGTTGGTTCTCCCTTGTATGTGAGCAGTCCTTTGTTCAAAATCCAATCTTGCATTTTAATATTTAACACACAATCATACACTTTTCATACTTTGCATGTCTACAATCATAACAACAACAACAACAGGGAGATAAAGAGGGGAAACAAGAAAGAGAGACATCGCTGAGAATGACAAATGACCTCTTATGCATTTCCTGCAAGATCGGCCGTATGCACCCGCAGCTCTACTTGACCTCTGCGACCCCCACCACTGTTGCCACATTCAGAACAGCCTGACCTGACGAATGAAAGAACGAGACGAGGCACATGTCTACACATCCACACAGTGCTCACTTTGATTCCAGTCTCACCCAGCACTGCAGATCTCCTCCGAGACCTGTCTAATCACAACAGATATCCATCCAGCCATCTTTCCTCTTTCCCCTGCCACATCCTACAGTCAACAGAGCTGAAGAAGAGAGAAACCACAGAAGATGATATCAGAGCTGTTATTTGCTGTTTTACTGCTACCAACACCATGTTGACGTCTACGGAAATTAGAGCAATATGCTGTATGAAAGCGTGCCAAATCACACAGTCTCCTGTTAATAGCGGCCTAATAACGCCTTCTCATGTTTTTTATTTTTAATGCATGCCTTATGAAAGCATCTCTCCAGGGGAACGTGCATGCTAGTACATTTGAATGAACACAGCGCCAATAAATCTTAAGTTTATGCAACAAATAAATGAATAACAGCAAAGGAAATATGAATCCATCTTAACAGCCCCTCTTCAGCGTCAAAAGAAAATATTGCTCAATTTAAATTTAATGACTGGTTCCATCTTTGCTGCCGGAGTGGCTGGGCGCAGCGCTGCTGCCGTAATAACAATAATAGACTGTTTTATGGGCTGCCCTTCACACAGGAGAGTCTGGCGAAGACAACACACAACATAACCGCAGGAGTTTAACCAGCAACCGAGGCTCGGAGACAGGAACGTGACTGAGTGGAGGCTCACACTGGAGATTTCAATGCCCGACAAGGTAAAAACAAAATTGTGCTTATTGCTAGACAAGTGAGTCAATTATGAATATTTCTGTTTTCATTTTACAATGTGCAAAGTAAAACATTAGTTATATAAAAAAGGGGGAAATAACTGAAATGAACCAAATTCAAAAGAAAACATTATGAAAATATGCAACTTTTTCTCCTTCTCTAAGTACAGCGTGCACATACACAAATAATAAACGATTTTCACTAGTGTTCTCAAACTTTTAGCACACAAGTATTTGCTAATAAAATAAAACACATTTTTTATTAAAATGTATATTTAAACAATAACCATGTAAGCATTACTACTCATTATTGCATGCAAAACATTAGCCATATAAAGACCTAAGGTAAAGTAGAGAAAACTAAGATTAAAGGGTTATAATAAGATGTAATAATTTAGCTTGTCTGCATTTGAATGTCCAGTTTCTTTCAGCTAAAACAGATATTTGATGTTTAATAATGTTAGTTAAGTGGGACTGTACATAGCAATACACAATTTCACAGTGAGTGTGATTGACACTGGTAACTGCAGGAAATCTTATTAATTGCTAAAATGCTACAAAACTGGACATTTTAAATGACCTTTTCTTGAATAACATTTTGCAGGTGTAAGTTCAGTGAAAGAGTTTGGGTGGAAGTGGGAAGTGATTAAAACTTTTCCCATTGTATCCTCTGTTCTACCTCTATGCTGCCGGTGTGAAGCTCCAGGTTTCATTCTGACAGTGTTTCATTTCCTGTCTGAGCAGTTTGAATTTGATTGACAGAAAGCTCAGGAATCTACCCGGTGTTGTTCTCAGAACTGGACCAACAGAACAGCTAACCTTTCTATCACTCTACTGTATGTAGAGAGAGTGAGAGAATGATTCTCAGAAGGAAAGACGACATAGTTTTTCTTATCCATACATATAATAACAGAGTTATTTTAATTAATTAAAATCATATATTAAAATCATTTGTGTTATTTGAAATAAGGCTGAAATTTAATTAAAACAATGTTTACACTGTAACTCTGCAAAATTTACTGCCATAGTCATATAATAAATACATTATAAACAGACAGAAATAGCACAAGAGGAGAGAGTGATAAAGAGAGCTAGACCAGATACTGTAAAGAGAAATGGAGAAAAAGATGCCATATCCTCTAGCAAGATCTGCTGCACTGCTTCAATTAGAATTTATTTTCCTTACCAGCAGTCTGGTGATTTGACTCCATCTCAGCACTTCATTTTAAAACAAAGACACAGTCAGTCACTTTTACAGCCAATTACATTTGTTATATTGGATATTTATTGCCAATTCGGGATGATATACATCACGTTTACAGCTTTTGCTAATGTTTTGACTTTTAGCTGAGCGCAGTTGACCATTAGCAAACTGTTTTCAGAGCCCATGTCAGTCTGTCACAGCCGAGTGGTCATTACCATCTGTCATATTCAGACAACTTAAATTCAAATGGAGAACACAGCAGTGGCAGAACACAAAAATTATGTAATATGAGTGACACACACGAGGTATAAAAGTTGTCTGAAGTCAATTAAACAAGAAACGATGCACAGGCAGCAGTGTTTATGTGAAAGCATCTGTTGTAGCATTTTAATAATTCACCAAGGTGCACCAGTGGAACACTAGTTTTGCTGTTTTGGAACAAGTGAAATGGACTAAAACCACAGTTGTGCTCAGAGAAGTGTTTTTCTGTGAGCTCGATCCAAAGACACCCACACTGTTGTTGTCTTTCTGTTTGGATGAATTTGGCTGTCTCTTCTCAGCCAAATAACAACAACAGATACTAAAATTTGCACTCAGTGAATAGAAGATCAGCCCACATACAACAGACTTCAGCTCTTAGAAAGTTGGTGGTTAAAAAAAAAAAAGTATTTTTTTTTTAATGCAAGTCTGTTTACTTGGTGGCCATCTTGTGAATGCCTTTAGCCAGCTAGGCCTGGTCTCATGGCATGAATGTACCTTTGTGCACTTTTTAGAGAGACACGAAATAAACACCAACAAGTACATACAGTATCACTGCAGTTTACAAAAGAAAGGAACACTAGAGGCAGTAAAACTCTGACACCTTTTATTTATTTTCACACAAATTTACAGAATTTCAATAAAAAAACCCATTATTTTCACAATTACTTGAAGAATATCCTGTTGACTTCAAAACAATATGACACGGTTGCATCAACAAATGTGTTTTTATATCAGTTTTGCATTTGTTAACACTATCGGGTAGGTTTAGGGTTGGATTGGGTGCGGGCAAATTTTCAACATGATAGAGCATGAACTTTTTGCAGCAGTCTACTGATATTTCAAATCTGAAGTTACACAATACATACCTATATTAACGTTATAAAAATGTACCAGAGTTCACATATAGAACCTGCGTTTTAGTGCCACTCAGTTGAAACGTGCAGTAAGGAATGTAAAAATGGTGTTGCAAAAACGTGCACAGAGGTACATATTTTTATGAGACCAGGTTGCTATTACAGTCAGGCAAATTTACTTCAATAAGAAAAGACCAAAATAGCTAACTTTTCAACTGCGACATGTAAAATCGCCAACAACATCTGACAAACTGCCTCATAAATTCTGCTGTTTCAGCTAACATTCACACTTTTAATTGAAAGGTAAGATTACTTTTCTAAAGCCAAGAGTTTGAGCAATTTATCCCATTAATTGTTCTGCCCATCTTTTCTTCATTTTTGTTTCCCTAAAGAGAAGCAGTGAGTAATCACAGCCCAGATGAGCTCAGAACATTTTTGGTTCCTCTATCATAATAACCTATTATATTAAAACCCATGATCTTTTCAAGTCACTTTCAGTAATATAAAGAATGATAGCAATGCTTTATTGATCCCAGAAGGCAACTTCAGCCGTAATATTAAACATTAAGTGCACAAAACACACACACATTGTAATCAAGAAAGAACATTGAGTTTAACAGCATTACAGACAAAACACAAATGCATTATC
This sequence comes from Enteromius mattozi, assembly GCA_032359235.1. Classification (NCBI taxonomy): domain Eukaryota; kingdom Metazoa; phylum Chordata; class Actinopteri; order Cypriniformes; family Cyprinidae; genus Enteromius; species Enteromius mattozi. The sequence continues at coordinate 17,775,516 of JAUMHE010000043.1, read as the reverse complement.
TGGCAACGCTATCTGCATGTGAATGGGAGAAATGCTTGAGCGCACTTTATGAAAAAGCTCATGCAGATAATGAGCTGTTAAACAAGTAATAATAAACGTTCTGGAGGAGTATGTTCATCTAATCCTGTCAATCACAAAGCAAGGGAGTGTAATGGCTGCTTGCCTTGCTCATGGGACAATTCTTCCAGCACTTCTCCACCAGCTCATCTTTATTTTTATTGGTTTCCAAAGTGCCAAACTGCAAATGTTTCCTGCTTGCTGTTCTATGAGACAAAAATAATCTAACAATCACACAAACTGGCTCAGATCATCCCCACATTTTGATCATTTTAAAAACCATTTTAACAAGTTAACATTATTTTGAAGATGTCAAACCGGAGGACTGAATGTATCTTGCCACTATTTTGACATTCTAAAACAAAATGAAAAGTACATGACCCTGAGAGCAAATCCTAAGGGTGTGTGCATTTTCTGATAAAAGTTACAAATTATTAATGGTAAAATCAGAGTTTGTGCTAAAGTCCACCATTAAAGTGACCAAATCGGTTTACTCTAATCTCAATAGGGCCTTTCGCACCACTTTAATTCCAGATCTAAAAGTACAGTAAAGTACTGGTATAATTTTGTGTAAACAATTTCCTAGTACCATTTAAAGAGTTGCATTCGCACTGACAGACGTACTAAGAAGTAAGCCAGTCAACAGCAATGTCACTTTCACGAAATGTTCAACAAGGGAAACAAAGAAGAACGCCGTAGAAGAAGTCGTAATGTAATTGTTGATACAATGTTTACACAGTATATGTTTATACAGCATTTTAAATCACGGCAGGTGAGGGCGTTTTCGTGCATGTTTAGCCAAAACATTACACTTACATCGCCGATAGTTTCTGGTACTTTTTTAGACCCTACTCTGAAGTAGGAGCTAACTTAGTTCCTCCAAATGGAGTTCCTGAAACTAAAATCATTCCTAGTTCCTGCGGTGCGAACACACCAAAAAGTGGGTAGTTCCACAATTAGTTTGGGTCCCTATTCAAGAATTATTTGTGTCCCTGGACCACAGAACTAGTCATAAGCATCGATTTTTCAAAATTAAGATTCATACATCATAAATGAGATTTCCATTGATGTATGGTTTGTTGGGATAGGACCATTTTTGTCCAAGATACAACTATTTAAAAATCTGGACTCAGAGGGTGCAAAAAATCTAAATATTGAGAACTAATAATAAAAATGTTGATATAATTACAGTAGGAAATGTACAAAATTCTCCAAAAATCTCCATTAAACATGATCTTTATTTCAACTAATAATTTTTGGCATAAAAGAAAAATCAGTTATTTTAATTATAATAATTGCTTCAAAATTTACCTGCGCTACTTAATACTGGTTTTGTGGTCCAGGGTCATAATAACGCAATAATTAACCCCCAAAGGAAAATCTCAAATCATAATTTCCTGACCTTTATAATGTTACAAACCCTTTTGTCTCTGAAACATAAAAGTAGAAGTTTATCAGAAGACAAAAAGGCATCATAAAAATTTTGATTATTCAAAAGTCACACTATCTTTGTGTTAAAAGCTAAAACTGAAATTGTAATAATCTGTAAAAATCTTGCTCTACAGCCATGGTCACCATTCACTTTCATTTTATGAAAAAGGGCAATCAGGAAATTCAGATATATATTTGAACTTTTCAGTGAATTCCCTTATTTCTGAATTAATACCTGGAAAGTCTGAACATTTGAAAACAAAAAAAAAAATATTTTTGAGGAACTTTGCATCTGAGTGGCCATGATCACTGTCTCTACAAGAACAAGAAAGCCCAAGAGAGATGCATCTGTGGGCACAAAATGTGCTTGACTGAACTGGTGTGATTTCTCAGAGAGTTAGGGATCTTCTGACATGTGTGAGTCACTCACTCCAGAGAGCCAATCTCACCCAGAGGACCCTTGAGGAGGTAAACAGACGAGGATTTCCAACGGTCTAATTTTCTCTCTCTTTTCTATAAATCCATCCATCGCTATGACACATATGAGATAACAAATGCAGATAGTATGTTCACCCACCTCAGACGTGCAGTTTTGCACAGGCAGCAGCTGAAAATGTGATATTTACAGCAGCAACTGCCATTGAGATGAACGTGAATGCTAACGGATAGCTTTCTCCAAGTATTATAAGACCTCCTTGTGAGTAATGCATTCAACTTAGCATGCCATTTACGAAAAAATAGTATGCAGTATAGTGCACATACAGTGCAGTTTTCCATTTCAATCCACTTGTGAGTGAGCATGTGTGTGTGTGTGTGTTGAATGAATGCATTAGAGTGAATGAGATGATCCATCCAGCTGTAGTGCTTTTATGTGTGTCGGTCTCTCAGAGAGCGCTGAAAATGAGTTTGACCTGCTCGTCTGCTCTTTGACCACTGCGTGTCCAGTCTGGCTTTCTTATGTTCAATTAATGTACACCCATCCGGCCGCTGACTCACTCTTTCTCTCTCCTGAGAGTCTCCATATTTGTCCTCTCACCCTCTCTGCTTTTGTTTATCTTGAGAGACGACCAAAAACAGAAGCAGGCCATCCTCCAGTCATCCGGCAGGGACTGGAGGTGGAATCAGAACATTAATCTGCATCTGTGTTGCGTGTCCACATCTCAGCCTGCCAACAAAAACATCCCCACACGTCTGACTGCCACATCCGTAAATCCAGGACCTGCTTTTAGCCTTCTGTCGTAGCATTCGAGGGATGGGAAACCAGACGCTGCGGCCCAAGATGAGAGCGAAAGGCGTGTTAGCGGAGCAGCAGGGGTTCTGGTAATCCGCGCGGGGCTGTAGGGAGGTGCTGTTCTCTCTCACACATGAAAAAAAGAAAAACGACCAGCTAATCCAGCGTAGCAAGACTCCAGAGGAAATGGAAGCTGATGGTATTAGCGCAGCCACAAGCACCTTTGATCCTGAGCGGAGTCTTCCACGCTAAATACGTGCTTTTCTTTTTCCAAGTCATATTTTTTCGGTCGAGAATCTTCTGCTCTGATCTGTTTCATCTCGTGTTACCTTGAATAATCGCCACTAAATGGTTTCTGGATTTGTAAACAACAAAAAAACAAAACATTTTCATGGATTGTCTTTTAGGCTATTATGATGGCAATCGTATTAGAATGGTTTTTGAATACAGTTCTTTGAAGTGTATTATGCGTTTACACAATACTATAGAAAAATGGTACACATACACTGCAACAGTAAACATCAAAGCACCATGGTCTTACCATTTCTGGATAACATTTCAGAATATCATGTTATGACTTCAAAATAATATTTATATGCTGGGATATTTGAAAACTGATGCTTTTGAATGTTAGCATCACACATATCCAGCTTCATGTCTATGGGTTTTCATAGATGATATGTTTGTTCGGTAGCTCACGGAGTACGGAGACATACTTAAGAGGCGAGGAGCTCCAGTTCGAATCCTGTGTATAACTGCGGTTTGAAAAAACAGTTCAAAGTTGAAGTGACACAGTAGCATCAACATATACGTAAATCAGTTTTGCATTTGTTAACATTATCCAGTACATTTGGGGTTAGATTTGGTGTAGGTCATATTTCCAACATGATAGAGCATTAAATTTTAGCCACAGTCCATGGATATTTCAATTCTGAACCGCCGCAATGCATGCCTCTATCAACGTAATAAAATGTGCTAGGGTTCATATGTTGAACCTGTGTTTTAGCGCCACTCAGTGGACATTTCTCTGAAAATGAAACGTGCAGTAGGGCACGTAAAAATGGTGTTGCACAAAAATTGCACAGAGGTACATATTTTTATGAGACCAGGCTGATTTACTTTTATCTAAAAAGAATACTTTGGACCGCTGAGCAACAGTTCAGTTCTTTTTCTCCTTAGCCCATGTAAGATGCTTCTGATGTTGTTTCTGTTTCAGAAGAGGCTTGGCAGCCCTTTTCCTAAAGATGTCTGAGCGTGGTGAATCTTTAGTCCACTCCTTGTGAAGCTCTAACGTGTTTGAATCTGCTTTACTTAATTCTTAACCTTGCTCACTCTGCAAACAGTCAGCCCTTTCAGCAATGACCTTCTGTCACTAACCCTCTTTGTGGAGGGTGTCAATGATTGTCTTCTGGACCATCGCCAAGTCTTCCTTATTATTGTGGTTTCAAAGAAGAGATTTTCCAGAATTTCTACGGTAGGATAGTCATTTAATGAAACTAAAATGTTTTGAGATGGATTTTTGAATTTCATGAGCTGTATATATATTTATTTATTTTTTTTTTTACTTTTAATGAATCTAGAATATATGAAAGTTTGACTTTTTAAAATAAGTTACAAGAAAAATAAACTTTTTCCTGATAATTAATTTGTAATAACTAATTAATAACAAATTTTTTGAGATTTACCTCACTCAATAACTTGGTATGTAATACAAGTGTATGTGCTTTCCCATCACCAGTGAAAAACATACTTTTAATACAAAGCAGAAGCGTGTGAATTGGAATGCCGCCTCAATCTATGAAAAGTGGCAAAATGCCCCCCAAAAGGTTTAAACCGAATGCTGTTCAATGGTTTAATCTCACTGTAACACATTAAAGTTCTAAGCGTGTTATACTGCCTGACACAGCAGCTTAGCTAGAGAAACTCTGCTGCTGAGTTCAAAGCTCAAACAACTGTAGTTATCTTCTGTATGGATACCTGCTATTGCCTAACGAAACTTTAAGTGTCTGGGTATGGTTTTGCATGGATATCACGTTACTTATGAAGACATATTACTTTTCCTATCCTTAAAAGCACACAACTGTGATATTTATCTGAGCGAATGTACACACATCCCTTAACGCTCACAGTGGGAAACGTCACTTTGATCAAAGTCCCTGCCACGGCTTGGTGTGTAACACTTCTAAACCCTTACAAATATCAGGACTGTCAGCTAACATGTTTGCAGAAGCACACGAGAATTAGTTAGAGACGGCGTCAAGATGAATTGCTCAGGGTGGCAACTGGAATTTTGGAGAACACATTTGTGACTTTACCTTAAAAAAATAAAAATTCTGTCATCACTTATGGTGCATTATGTTCATTATGTGAAGTGCATTATGAAAGGTTTTCCTTCAAACATTAGAAACTTAAATTTGGACTCAGCATTTTGTTAGGGCAGCAGATATAATGAAAGGTACTTTGTGACTTCAGACAATTTTCTTTTGGGAGATTAGAATAGAGTTTTGGAAATTTAGCACCCAGACTAATAAAAACTATAAAATCAAAGTGGGGAAAGGCAAATAAAGCCTTTTTGGAGACCCAAGACGAGTAGACAAGTTTCAGCAGTGAGGATAGCATCAATTTTTCTAATGGACTTATAAGCAAATTAAAAGGAATTCAGTAAGTGCTGCGGCTGAAAAGATATACCTTTTAATGAGCCTGTCAACGCATTTAGAAGGGATGTTAATGCAATAAGGCATTGCATTACCTGACAGTTGAGGTTTTCCTCAACAGTTTTTCTGTATGCTGATCAATGCATGATAAACTAAAGATGGAAACATCACCTGGAATGAAGTATATTAAATAATTGTATAACAACTGAGAAGATAAAACATTGTGTCATAAAAAAAAAAAAAACAAGAATAAATATAATTTGCATTTTGTTTTGTTTCAGTTGAAGCAAAGGAATTTTATTTTTATCCCCCCATTTTGTTTAGTGTTCCAATTCTGTGAAAATATGCATTTTCAGCAAATTTCTGCATCTATATGATCCATTTCTTTCTGCGTTTGAGTTATTTGATAGTATCACCAGTAATTTTTAAGTAAGAATAAAATAGTAAACAGTTTTCAGTGTCCTCATAGAAGGGGAAATCATGCTCATTTTCAAACTGTTATTCTTAGCAAAATATTACATGTGATTTATTTCACCATGCTCAAAATCAAGGACTTTTGGCATTTATTTTTGGGTTATGGACTGCTCTAAAGCAGGAATAAACTGCCTTGGGCCTGCCATTGTCAAGAACACCCACATTTACATATAAATTGGGAAACTGAGTGAGCAAGAGTAGAGAAAATCAGAGAGATAGAAACAGAGAAGGGGAGAAAAAAGAGAAAAATCTAACGATATGTTGACAGTGTGTGGTCTTTAGTGAGCGTAAGAGTGCCGCTTGTGAGTGTAAAGAACGACACTTTAATATCTCATGATTTCTGGGTTGCAGCTAAAGGCCTCTCCTGTCATCTGCCTGTATATGTGAGCATAAATTCTTTATGATAGTGGTAACCCTGAGACGACGCAAGTTTTCTTCAAGTGGTAAAAATATTTAAACAATTGTTATTTAAGACTCAACTGAAAATACAGTTGGTATACAGTATGCTTCATTTTGAATTCACATACATTTTGCATTCATATTCACCTGGGTGAGTATATATTCAAGGGTTAACTTAGTACTGATAGATAGGATAATTAGCCCCTGTCGGTAGATGCTGTAACTACACAACTTTCCTATTGACAGCCATTTAAACAATATATTTAATGCAAATAAAAAATAGCAAACACACAGGACAGACAAAATTGCATTATATTGTCAAACATAATGCACATGAGAAGGAATAGCTCTCTCCAGATATATTAGACATCACTGGTTTACACCTAGAATGAATTAAAAGCACAACAAATTGTCAACGTGCGCTCATTCATATATGAAAAGAATATAAAAAGCACTTTATGGTCATGCTTTCATGCAAACTCCACAAGCCCAAAATACAAATGCACTACAGCATTTAAAAATATACTTTAAGGGATTTGTACTTCTTGAACTCTTCCAGTTTGTTTACTCTGTTTACTCAGGTGTGTAAAACTCTTTCAAAGTTCTGTGGCAGAGTTCACTGTTCCCGTTAAAGTCCTTGAAGAGCACGACAAAAGCGACCTTAATCAGTCATTGTTTTCAGTCCAGGTGAAAAACAACACAGCGGCTGTGGATTGTGTCCCCTGGTGGCGAGGCTTTGATGGGCTGGAGCAGATTAAAGCCAGTGCAGTAATATGGACACATTAAGGGTAAATTGATTTTGCTTGGAATAAAAGGTCAGGATAAGTGGTTTTGTGAGAGACTGGCCTTTCTCTTCATTAGCTTTCAGTCCCTCGTCTAACAAGTTTAGGCATCACACACTCTTTGGTCACCCAACCAACAGGAAACAGGCCTCAGGGAAGCAGCTTTTCTCAAATGTCACTCTTATAATGTCAAATCATGGATTATGTGTCAAAAGCACAAAGCCTCTTGTGTCAACTGACAAAGACGGTGAATTAGGCATCAGAAATAAATCACAAGTCTCATGGGGGAGTTTTATTGCTCTAAATTAAAAATTGTCTATAAGGCTGGAAGCGAGAAAAAGACTTCAGATATTCTGACAACATTGCAGAGCTCATATTATGCTGGCCCGTTTTGGTCTTAGACATTGCAGAAAATAAAGTCTTAGTTATGACATATAAAGTCACAGTGCGGGAAAATACTAAAAACTGTAATAATAACTAAAAATATGAGAAACAAAGTTGTAATTATCAAAAGAAAAGTGAAATATAAACTATAATTGTGAAATACAAGGTAAAAAATAATGAGAAATAGCAGTTTTCTGAAGTGGAAATATCCATATTACATATCCCTGACAGCAACATAGTGTTGGCCCATATTTGGCCTGTGTGCAATCGATGCAGGCCAGATTTGAACCGGATCTGGGCCATATCTGCTTGCTGTCTGGGATTCTAATGGGTTCACGGTGCTGTAATCTACACATACTGTAAATCCAGATCAGTGCTCATTTTCAGTCATGTTTTATTAACAGGATAAGTGGATAACACTAGGATTATTACATGCAGGTGGATTGGAGATTTTGCACTAGACTGCTGTGACAGAACATGTGGCTATATTAATATTTTAATATCTCTCCACCTCCTTATCACATGTAACACCAAATTGTTTTGACATGCCAAGTTAAAAGATGTATGAAAAATGTCTAAAGGTCCTGTATGTGACTAGCTAATACACTCACAACCGCAAGGAACATGATGAAATATTATACCAAAAACACAAAGAAAAAAGATACATTTCCATGATGCAACTGACATATTAGGTTTATGCATGAAACATCACAAAATTATAGACCTGTCTGCATGTGTGAGCTTCCACGTATATGCCTGTCTCATATTTATGTCAACCTGATTAATATTCCATCTTTAAGGGCCTTCTCTTGGAAATTAACTTTTCCGCTGTGCCTCTGAGAGGAGATTGGATGTTTAATAAACTGTCTCAACATTTCACAATCACTGAACACATCAGATCGGATGTGCACTAAAGCACTTAAAAAAAAAAAAAAAAAAAAAAGCAAAACCCTGAACATCAGGTCCCGCTGCATCCCATATGTGAAGTGGATGCAGTTGCCATGACAACAGCACACAGCTCTATGATGATTCAGTGATCTTTTGCCTAAATGACCCTGATTAGGGTCCTCTAGTCTTCTAGAGTAGTTCAGTATCAGTCAGAGGACACACAGCAGCGTAGGAGGGAAAGCACAGTTGTGTAATGACGCCCACCGTGGTTCAGAGAGATGTACGGGCATATTAACCCTTAAATGGGTTTGTGTCCTGGGGAATATCTGAGAGGCTGAAGGAAGGGATAATGAGAGAATGGATGTCATTTTAGTATTAAATACTGACAAGCGGGGTCCCAAAATAACTTGATAGCAATGAAATATTCACATTTCTCATACAAAATGTCTGTATCTCAGAGAAGATGTAACTACAAAAAAATAAGCATTGTTAAGCATTGCATAAAGAAATGCAGCAAATCATCACATCAGAATGAATTCTGAAGGATCATGTGACACTGAAGGGTGGAGTAATAATGCTGAAAATTCAGCTTTGCAATATTCACAAAAAACAAGTTAGAATTTCAGAGAGGACAAAGCCAATATAGAGCGAAACATACTTATATTTAAAAGAGACCTCCAGGTTTTATGACCTGTGTTTAATCAAGTAGTCCAATATCAATTCCACAGGAAAGTTTTTTTAATTTACATGTCTGTTTATTGGCTGGTTGGGTAAAACATGGTATTAGCATTAGCATGTCTAAAATAGCAATTAAAAATGTTACTATGGTACATCTTGTAAGGAAAACTCAAATTGAAAATTTAAAATAAAATTGAATTACTGTCTTAATAAGCCATTTAAAACTTTTTTTCTTGAATTAAATTAATATTTCTCTGATTTATTATAAACTTGGATTTCCTACAAACTAAAAACTTGAATCAGAAGACAATGCTTACTTCATTACTGCTCCTAAAAGCATAAAATAAATCACTCAAGCCTTTCTCTTTGTTCTCCAGTCGACTGTCCTGTAGGTTCAGTTGCTACTGTATGTGGCAATAGAGCATTTTTTCCCCACTGTACTACAGAGTTGTTGTTCCTGTAAATATATGCCAGATAAAGTTGATTAACAAGATTTTATAACTGATTAAAAATCAATCAATCAATAAGAAAGAAACAAGCTATCCAGACTGTCCATTATGGTATAGTATAGTAGCACAAGGATTTTCAAACTTTTTGTCAGCTGAATCCCTTTGGTGTAAAATATTTATGTTATATTTCAATAATGTAACACCACGTTCACATTCACGCTTCTCCTGTGTGGTTTAAGGGTCACATGCCAAGCAGGTAAACCAATAAAATATTTGACATTTTTTAGTAAATGTTTTAGGGATAATGGATAAATTGGGACCTTTAACGGAATCAAATGCACAAACACAAAGCCTGTCTAAAGAGCAAAACCAGAGGGTGCTCTTAGCAGCTTTGTGGGTGACTCATTTCCAACTGCACTTCAGCATGTTTAAGAGCACTTTTCAGCTGCTCGAGAAAGATTTGACAGATGAAATTGATTCCACCTTGGCTCAATCATCGTGAGTGGCAGAAACAGGATATTGTATCTTTAACGGATCATTAATTCCTCAAAGGCAAGCATTTGGCTCAGCGCTGTATATTTACAATGGCAATAGTCCAAAATAAAATGTCATAAATAAATTGCATCATGTCAGTCAGGGATACTCTGAATAGAAAGGTATCAATAGTGGTTTTTAGAAACATTCTCAGTGGGACTGAGGCAGCTACAGAGTTTCAGCAGGAGAGTGACATTTTTATTAGGTTTTATTCATCATCTGACTCGAGCGCAGAGTGTGAATTCATCAGCGTATTATACATACATATGGAAATTATTCCACTTGAGATGCTAAACCTCTTTTCCCCCCCACAGTAATGTCAAATCTGTGATTGGTATGGTGAAAGAGGACTGGTGCGTATAGTTATGTTATTAATTCACCATTTAACATGAACTCACTGAATTTAAAGAAGAAAAGAGAAGTTTCCAGAAAGATAGATTGAGAGTACTGCTTTGAAGGGGACATGAAAAGGTGTGTCTGCGGACATCTGGTGATCCGATGACTCTGGTACCGGAGGGACTCTGGCGAACTCTGTTTACAACTCGATGAGCTCTAAAAAAAACTCAAGGTTCTCCAGCACACACGCAATTCCCAGTGCATTTCAAAACACAACACAAGTACATATTACTGAGTTCTGGTCTTAACAGCCACTCCATGTCAATCTACACATTTCGATCCTTTTTAGATGTCTGTAAATGACAGAAAATCTTTGCATGACAAATGGTAGAACCACAACCAAGACCCCGTTTACACCTGAGATTAAGATCCGTCAAACAACTGTCAATCATTCACTACACTAAGACATGAACTTACTGTATATGGCATGTGGCTTTAAATGAAAATAGGGGTTCAATATTAATATTAATAAATAATTCAAATATAACAATTTTGTATTTAAACATTTTGGAATAAAAAATAAATAAATAAATAAATAAAATAAAAGCTTTGTATATTCTATTTAGTAAAATCCTGACAAAAGGACAGTTTTAGCAAAAACAAAGCAGCATGACTGTTTCTGATGTTTCTTGAGGAGCAAATCAGCATATTAGAATAACTAAAAAAGGATCATCTGACACTGAAGACTAGAGTAATGATGCTGAAAATTCAGCTTTGTCATCACAGGAAAGGAATAAATTGCTTTTTAAAATATGTTAAAATAATAATAAAAAACGTACCTCTGTGCACATTTGGTGCAACACCGTTTACCTTTTACTTACCTTTTTCATTTTACCACTTTTTCTAAAAGTTAATACTCTATCGTGTTGGAAATATGCCCTACACCAAATCCAAGCCTAAAGCTACCCGATAGTGTTAATGCAAAACTGAGATAAAAACACATTTGTTGATGCGACCGTGCCACACAGTAGTTACACAGGATTCGAACCGGAGCACCTCGCCTCTTAAGTATGTCTCCGTACTCCGTGAGCTACTGAATAAACCTACCGTCTATGAAAACCCATAGATATGAAGCTGGATATGTGTAATGCTAACGTTCAAAAGCATCAGTTTTCAAATATCCCAGCATATTTATATTGTTTTGAAGTCATAACATGATATTCTTCAAGTAATTGTGCAAACATTTCACTGTATTAATCAAAACTCTGTAAATTTGTGTGAAAAGGAATAAAGACTGAGTTTTACTGCCTCTAGTGTTCATTTCTTTTGGAAACGGCAGTGATATATACTTATTGGTATGTATTTCATGTCTCGTTAAAAAAGTTCACCAAGGTACATTTATGCCATGAGACCAGATACCCTTCAAAAACCCACTTTCATACTGAACATGTAACGCAACCTCAAAAGGATCTAGTATGAAAACATTTGTAGACTTTCAAAACAATAAACCCAACAAACAATTATTACTGACCCCAAACTTCTAAATCGTAGCAATTTTAGTCTTCTTTTCTCAATTCTGCCAAATGCATAAACGTAACTAAAAGTAAAATAATGGGTATATAAATGCACAAGTCTTCACAGGTTAACTTTAGTATGACTAAAATTAACAATTAGCAAGAGATAATGTGTAGCAAATTTCTTGACAAAGAGAAAAACCTGCAAGGTGGAAAATCCTCTTTAAAAAGTACACTCATAAAGAACCCATCTGTCTCTGCTCAGCCCACTTGATGGAAGTGTCATTAACACAAGTCCAGGAACAGTAATAAATATGGCTATACACACATGTTCAATAGTTTGTGCAAGTAGTTGGGACAACCCCATCTGTGATCTCACCGTACATTTAATTCACCACCTGTAGGGTTGGAGGCCTCCGCCATGATGATGAAGAATAGAAGGGTATGTTTAAATCTGTTCTTTCATTGTGAGGAATCCCATAATCCCACTGGCGTGATTCAGCAGCAGGAGACGTCTGGATTCAGATGAGCGTTCCCAGATCCAGATCGGAGCTCTTGCCAGACCTGCTGATAAACCTCCTGCATCATCTCCGTATGTGTGATCATCCAGGTCCTTCTGTAGGAAAGAAAATCACAAATGAGTTCACTTCAATAGCTTGACAATGTTTGCATATTAAAGCACTCTACTAGAGTTTTAGATAAGATAATATCACAAATGGTGTTTGGATTTGGCCTGATGTCAAAAGCTGCAATAAAAGTCTGAGATTTCAATATAAATGCAAACATTTGTCAACAAATTCTTACACAATCTCCTGGAGCTATGTTGTCTACTATAGTTTTATAGCTCTATACTCTAAGGCCTTGTTTACATCTGGTATTAAGATCCATCTCAGTTGTTCTGATCATTCAGCCAAAACTACTTGTTAACACCTGGCAGGAACATGCATCTCAAATGCATCTCGAATGTGTCTAATGTGACCACTTGTGAGTGGATTTCTAGGGAAGGCTCTTATGATTTTGTGACTGTACTAGCCCAATCTCACGGCAATTCATACATATTTTACGAGGCAGCTAATTCGTACAAATTCGTACGACCTCACTTGTACAAATTTATTTAGCAGTTTTTTGCTAAATAGTATGTATTTTACAAGTTGCACAATTCGTAAGAATTTGTACGAATGACCTACACCTAACCCTGTTCCTAAATCTACCTTATACTGACACTTAAGAGACAATAAGATGCCTTTTTCTAAGTAGAATGATTTTCTGTATAAAGCATTTATAAATCATTTGTTTAAAAAGATCAGCCATTGAACTGAATCCAATAATGTATTCAGGAAATCTTATGCAAATTATTTCGATAAAAATCTGTTTTGCTTGGGTTTGATTATTTAAATCCAATGACACTCCAATTACGTATATATATAAGAACTCCATTAAGTCTCCTAAACTTTGAAAAGAGCAATGTCTGAGCAACAAAACTTTCCTCAGGGTAAAGCCTCTACAAGCAATCCACTTCTGTTTTTAATAGAGTGAAGCATTTTGAAATATCGCCACAGAAACTCTTGAAATTGATGAATCCAAACACTAATCTGAAGTTAGATAAAGTTTTTAATAACTTTGCCAGCTAATAACATTTAATCGATATACTCTCTAATGAGTTGGATGCTTATTGTAGTTGGAGCCATAATTCAGAAGCAGGATGTGTTTTGAGTGAAAGAGTCTCTTCTCCAGCTTGAATTATGGGCTGAGCGTTTGACAGCTTTGGGTGCAAGAGGCTCATTAGCTTCCCGCCTGACTAATAAACCCAACGCAGAACAAATGCAATATTAATACTGCCAGTCTATTCTCTCCCTATCATTTACATACACTCCTGGAAGTGTTCACCGCACCTCCGCAAATTATTAATGCACCGATTCTGCAGCTCTCTGTGGACACAGGACTTTAATGACTTGCTCTGTGCTTTGGTGGATTTGAACCGAGACAAACCGTGTCTCAGAAGATGATCTTCATGGAACTCTCTGCGTTTAGTTGGAGGGATTATATAGGGAAGCTGTCGGTCTCTGCTGGAGAAATAAGAGGAGTTTATGAGCAGGTATGAGTGAGAACAGAAAGATCAACAGGCACAGAGAGCCATGGCAACTATACTTTTGTCTAAGGCATTATGGGATGTTGATTATTTCTACTAGTTTGTTTACTGCAGTTGATTCTTGCGCCCTTAGTTCACAATTACAATGAATAAGGGTGCTATCTAGCGAAATGATCGGTCATTTAAAAAAATAAATAAAAATGCATTTTTGCTTTATAAACACAAATACTCACCTTGCTCTGATCTGCGATTTACGTAATGTACGTAAGTCACGCTTGACATAGGTGGAAGTACAGAGTCAGTGTTCACAAATGTGGAGGAGGAAGACTGTTCAAAAGTTGTTGAATGTTTAATGACACATATTCAATTGTCTCTGTGTCCGTTTATTGTTTAAAATGCTCAAATTGTGACTTTTCAGAGACTCTGTATTTCCACATATACGTATTATGTGCATGGCAGAACAGCAAGGTGAGCATTTGTGTTTATAAAGCATATATG